>VDFB02086081.1:355803506-355875237 GCA_007258455.2 Sequoia sempervirens | reverse complement strand
CCGTAGAATTGTTGAAAAATTTTGCATTTCAAGCTTGATTTCGTAATGAAAATGAGAAGATCTCAAAACCCAACTAGTATGGGGTTCCCCTCAAAATGAGCTATCCAACTAATATAATTTTAATATGTTTTGATTATATTATCTATCTGTTTTTTAAGTTTTATTAAATATAGGTTTTTCACTAAAACAAAACTCTCTGTTCTGCACAAGTGGAAAATAGAAGATTATCAAAAAATTTAAAATATGAGTGCACCAGATATTGGAGTCCTTGATCCAACAAAAAAAAAAAAAAATAATTTCGATACATATAGTAAAAGTTATGCGTTATACGGTCGCGCTATGTCTGAATTGTCATTTGATTGACTTCGAAACTTGATTAAAGAAAAAATATTCAATAAAAAACTATCTAACCAAGTGGAAGCACTAGATATCGGAGTTACAAATCTATATTTGAAAGAATTGGAATTTTATCTTTCAAGGAAAAAAAGTTATGCATTATACCTGTGCGTCACTTTTAAAAATGCTGTTTTTGAAAACCAATTTTCGTGGGAGATGAAAAGAAGTGCAATCTGATTCCAAAAAAATTGAAAAAAATATTTTTAGAATCTACAGACAAAATATGACAAGACTCTAGTTTGCATCATCTTCAAATTCTTTACGGTTTAATCGCTATAGGTGCCCGAATGTGGAGATTGTGTTTAAAAAAAAATATCAGTGTCCAGTTTGGCCAAAAATTGTAAACCACTATTGTGGGATCACCCACCCACATTTCTCAATGACTATAATTAAGTGAAATACAGTTGTATGTTTCTTCATATACTTGTGTCCTCTTTAAAAAAACATCCACATACTTGTACCCATATCCCATGTCTGTTGATAACAATGCTTAAAAGTGAGCCAACAAAAAGAGAAGCGGGAATGAATCAAGAACTTTTGAAAAATTATGGAGTATAGTCAATACAAGAATCAAAATTTATCAAAATATAAGTAACACAACAAGAGAAGAGGATCTAAATTGATTTAGTTTCTCAATGAGGAGGGGTTGCCCCTTTATAATGATTAGGAATGTTTTTAACTTGAGCATTATGTTCAATGCTGATACTAAGATTATATTGTGGTTAAACTAACATTTAAAATCTCAATGATGAGCTTCTTGATGGGTGTCTTTGGTTTGTATCAAGGGATTGCAACACAATGCATGAATGCATTATGGCTTGGTGGATGTCATGGAAAGAAATTGCTGGAGAGGGGTTGAGGTTTCTCAGCTGATCCATTGTTAGGTAACTAGTAGTTGACATTCTAACTAATAAAATTGCTATAGCTACTTTAAATAAAAATCCTATCTCACAGAGGGGATCATTATAACTAATACAGTTGTTACAACTAATATGTTATGGTAGAGGGAATTATTATAACTAATACAATTGTTACAACTACTATTGGTTATCCCTCTAGCTTGATTTTTTTCCTGTACAATAAAGAAGAAGGATACTGATGGTAAAGTAATTTGGTAAGTGTATACCTGGTAATGAAATATATGCTAATCTAGACTGAAGCCACCATCTCTCCTAATCTTCACTACAACAACAGTCTCCTCTATTTCACCTTTGTATATGATGCCGTACAATCCTTCCCCTACTTTCAAATGCTCTAAGAAGTTGCCAATGGCATATTTGATGTCGTTGAGAGAGTATTTTATATAAAGAAGATTAGTCGAGGAAGAGGGAAAGGTTTCGATCCGTGATCTCAAATCCAAGTACTCTTGAAGCTTTATAATTACATCATCCCTTTTTGGCATGAGGTGATTATTCATCTCCTTCAGTCACTTGCTCTGTGCAAGTGCTTTGAGGGAGTCAATCTCATGAAATCAAAAATGAAAACCCTCCTCCATTTCACTTTTGGCGCTCATATTTTCTTTTTCTTTTTTTAATTTCCCCCCATTTATGTAGGTTTCTTTATTTCATTTTATATCTTTAGGTTCTTGTAGTATTTTTATGGCTTTAGGTTGCTTTCTTAATTTCTTAATTTCTTTGTTTCTTGTAAGGTTTCTCATTTCATATTTTATTTTAATTTTAATCATCTTTCTCTAATTTCATTATTTCTTTTTGTCTTGGATTTACCCTCTCTTTATTTCATTAAGCTTTCTTAATCTCATTAATTTTATCATATTTTTAATCATTTTTGTTCTTTCCTTAATTTCTTTATTATTTTGGTTCTTGTATTCATTTCATATCTTTAGGTTTTATTGTTTTATATTTTTAATTAATTTTTATTCTTCAATTTTATGGGGCTTGTTTTAAAAAGAATTCTTATATTGCAAATTTTATTCAATATATTAGTCACTATTGTGTTAATAATTTATTTTATTTTGATTTTATTATATTATGTCAATTATTCTTTATTTTAATTTTGTTTTTGTCTCTTTATATAAGGTTGCTTTCTTTTTAGTTCGTTTGTCATTCTGGTGTAGTCTATTTTTTTGTATTTACATTAGTAGATTCAATTATTTTAGTTTTCTTGTTTATTAAATTTTTATCATTTTTTAGGTCATCTCTAAGTCTTTGCCCTTTAGTCCTCTCACCCCTTCACCTATTTATCTCTCCTAGTTTGCTACTTCTTTCTATCTTTCTACTCTCTTGTTGTGTGATTTTTCCTGATGATGGATCATGGAGTTTGATTCAAAATATTGATTCAAAAAACTCACACAATTTCAATCTAGAAATATGAACAAACCCATATTTTCTTTTTTATTTGTGTGAAAGTGTTTGCAAGATAGCCCTCAAAATGTAATTGGATTGTTTAAATCATATTTTATTAGTGAAATTGACCACAATTGCTCTTTGATACATTTGACATGCTAACACAACAGGAAAATCAAACTGGCTTCAAATCATAGTTAAAAACATTAATGATTCATTAACATAGTGAGTAATAAAAGTTAAAGAATGTAAACGTTAATTTTTTTTATAAAATATGTGAAAGCCTTAAGACTGCACCGAGAGGCAATGCCTTCCATGATGCAATAGGTATTTTTGGTGCACCAAGCAACCTAGGTGGCCAAATGGCCCGCTTAGGTAGGAGTCCCATGAGGGGGCTTAAGCTCTATGGATTATGATCAAATTTGAAAGAAAAAAGAATAGAGGAGTAATAGTCATTTATTTAGTCATTTTTATTTTTCTGATATTAGTCATTTATTTAGTCACTTTTATTTGTTTGATATTAGTCATTTAGTTGTGATTTTACCTAATGGCCAAATTAGTCACTTATAAATGACCAAATTAGTCATTTATTTTCAAAATACTACTAGTGTTAGTCACATGACTAAAAGTTTTAGTCACGTAATCATTTATTTTCCAATTTCTACTAGTGATTTTAGTCAAGTGTTGTATTATCTTCCACTTGTACCACTCCTTCAGTAGATGCTACATTACATAGGCAATTGGTTGGCAGTCTTTTGTACCTAAAAAATTCTCATCTTGATCTTTCTTTTGTGGTTGGTATTGTCTCTTGGTTCTCCCATGATTCACATGAGAGTCATTGACAATATGCCAAATGTATTTTGAGATATATTCAGGGAACCTCATATTATGGTATTCATTATACATCTAGAGCTTCTTAGATTGTTGGCTTCATTGACTCAGATTGGGCTAGTAATGTAAATGATAGGAAGTCTACTTCTATATTTTTTTGGTCTCATTGTATGGTCTTGTAAAAAAAATCTATTGCTTTATAAGGGTACGTGTAAGATCATGATGGGCCAAAACGTGGCGATATGATGGGTATGTGTAGGGTATGTGGCTGACAAATTATTTTTACCCAAAATTGATGAAACAAAAATGGTTTTTAAAGGAGATTCTTAGGTTTTCGCCAATTATATAAATTATGCTTTACTTTGAATTTAATAAATAATTATTATTCATTTTCTATTTGAATTACAACTAAAGTCTTGATTGATAGGTTGATTGAAAAACGTCTATAGCTTTCAAAAGGTATCAAATTTTTTGAATCCAAAATATGCTTCAAATTCTATGCTTCATATACTATAGGAAAAAATTGAATTTCATGAAGTTTTGACCAAGTTAAGGTGGTTAGACATATGAGTTTTTATATTTTTCAAAAGTTGTAATAAAAATTCATAATTAATTATTTACTTGGAAAATAATTACAAAAAATATGCATCACATTGAGACATGAGTCCTCTACTTATATATAAAATATTATAAAAAAATATTATCATTTTATTGTGGTTAGGGTGGACAGACACCTACTTATTTTTTCCCTGAAATTTAAGTACTACTGCATTGAAATTTCAAATTTTCACCAAATAGATTTAAAAAAAAAACCTAGTAGTTTAGAAACTACATTCAATTTGCTACAGATTCTATTCTTACATATTTTTGAAATAATATAGATAATTTATTCAATTTTTTATGTCAAGATGCCTAACTTTGATTTATCAATTTTTTTGCCACTTAAGGGCCTATTTTTTCCATGATGATCTTGCACATACCCACAATCTACATAGGCTAAGTACTGAGCAATAATATTAGCCAGCCAAGAGGTTCTATGGCTTCATTAGTTTATGACTAACTTTAGTTTTCCTCTTGATAGTCCCACTATTCTTTTGTATGATAATCAGGTTGCCATTCACATTTCATGCAACCTAGTGGAGCATTAGAGAAAAAAATGATATTCAGGTCCACATGCACTTATTTGAAAGATGATTTAGGATGAATTTCTCATCTTGGAGTAGGGTATGTGCAAGATCACGATGAGCTAGAAGGTCGCTAATGAATATTTTCTTACCCAAAATTGATGAAACGAAAATTTTTTTTAAAGGAGATTCTCAGTTTTCCACTAATATAAATTATGCCTTTTTTGAATTTAATAAATAATTATTATTCATTTTCTATTTGAATTATGACTAATATCCTAATTGATAGGTTGATTGAAAAACATCTATAGCTTTCAAATGGTATCACATTTTTTGAATCAAAAATATGTGTCACATTCTATGCTTTGTATACTATAGATTAAAAAATAAAGAAATGAATTTCATGAAGTTTTGACCAAGTTAAGGTGGTCAGACATACGAGTTTTTATATATTTTTAAAAGTTGTAATAAAAAATTCATAATTAATTATTTAATTGGAAAAAAATTATAAAAAAATATGCATCACATCGGGACATGAGTCTTCTACTTATATCTAAAATATTATAAAAAAATATTATCATTTTATTGTGGTTAGGGTGGTTAGACAGACACCTACTTATTTTTTCTCTGAAATTTAAGTACTACTGCATTGAAATTTCAAATTTTCACCAAATAGATTTTTTTTAAAAATAAACCTAGTATTTTAGAAACTACATTCAATTTTCTATATATTCTATTCTTACATATTTTTGAAATAATATAAATAACTTATTCAAATTTTTATGTCAAGTTGCTTAACTCTGATTTTTCTAAATTTTTTGCCACTTAAAGGCCTATTTTTTTCATGATGATTTTGCACATACCCAGTACATTCCTACAAAGGATAAGGTTGCATACATCTCCATGAAACCTTTGGCATCACCTTGTTATTTTTTAGTTGTGATCAATGCTTAGGGTAAAGGAAGTTGTCCTTGGGTTCTCTTCATGAGTCCATTTTTTATTCATACTTTCATCTCTTTTTTGGAGAGGATTTTTCCCATGTGGTTTTCTCCTTTTATTCAATTTTGAGAGATATTTTGTTTGTACATGGGTACCTTATCAAGTCTAGTTGTTGGGACCCATCTTTAATTTTCATGCATTGTTCTTCATTTTTTTAGCTTCTCCTTAAGATCATCTTAAGGGGGTGTTAGAGTAATAGATTAATCGCCTAGTCAATTAATTAATTAATTAATTAGGCACCCTTTGCTTTATTCAATTAAGCTAAACATAGGAATTTGTTTTACATTATTAAGTTGCATTATGTTGTCTCATAGCATAAGATTGTGACACTTGTCACAAGCTAATTTAATTCTCTCCTAGGGTTTTAGATCTAGGGTTTTACCTCATTTTCATAAGGATTAATCTCTCATTGTAATTATTCATTCAAGTTATCTTACATTAATACATTATCTAGTTTTTGAGAACTATTGTTTCTTTAATCTTCTCTTTTGTGATAGGTAATTTTGTATAGGTGATTTCTGGGTACTGTGGAGTTGAATTTGCAACTTCAACAAAAGGGAGCTACCCCTTTGGTAGAAGCTTGCCAATAAATAATTTTTTTTAATCAAATAGATTCATTTGAAAAATAATGACTATTAAAATTATGAAACAGAGACAAACCCACGAGCCACAAGATCAAACAATAAACAAATACACCTTCCATGCAAGAGATCTGCAAACAATATATGCAATATTCCCCAACAAAAAAAACTATAGAATCAAGAGAATCTCAAGAAGATATGAAAGCTCAAGATAATTACAATGAGGATTGAGTGCTTATAAGACCAAAACCCTAAATGAGAAAGGGATTAGATCATGACAAGTGTCAACATCGCATGAGACGAGGCATATTGATCTGATATTAGCTCAACTAATAAAAGCATAAAACACTGCTAAGTTTAGCTTAAGTGAATGAGAATAAATTAGACTAATAATCAATTAAAAATTATTTAATTATTAGCTAATGCATGATAACTCTAACACCCTCTGTTAAGATGAATTTAGGGAGTAGCTAAAAACCATAAAAATAGAATGCATGTTGGGTCCCAAAAAATAAGGCCATAATAGGTACCCATATACAAACAAAATATCTCTATAATGCAGAGAAATAGAGAAAACCTCATAGGAAAAAATCCACTCCAAAAAGAGATGAAAGACAAGTGAAGGACTAAAGAAACCTCTAAAAAAGACAATGTTATCCAAAAGATAGGAACAAAGGATGAACCAAAAAATACCACTGAAGCATGAAGAAGCAACAAACACCATCGAAGAATGACTACTATAATGTTGAAATAAGAACCTCCACTAAAATAGATGATAATTAGGATCAAGAAGACAAGAATTTGTATGAGTTCCCCCAACAACACTACCTGAATCAGATGGTAGACAAAGGAAAACACCTGGAACCTAAAGATACAAATGGCAAAGGTACCACAAGTTTGAAGAACTAATCATGTGAAAATGGAAACTAGATGCCTCTAAAAATAGGAATGCAAGAGTGTCCATATGTAAGTGATCCATCTCATTGAAATGCATCCATTACATTCAAAAGAATATACAAAAAAATACTGTATACATAGCTAACTCCAACATGAACCCAAATGAAGCATTAGCATCAACAATAGAAACCCCCATAATGCTAAAAAGGGAGAGGCGTGATAGGCACACTAAAACTGAATGCCAAAAAGAAGTGCATGAAGAAGAATCGGGAACATCTACATGTGCAAAGATGAAAGTACCAACACATATAAAGGGTGTGCAAACAAAAGGCACACACACATGAGGCTACCGTCATGGAAGGGACATTCACTTGACACAGGTATGATGTCAAACAAATGAAAGAAATCAAACCTTCCATGGCACTTTTTAACATAGCATGAGTACAATAAGGCACAAAGTGATGTGCAAGATCCAAATAATCATGTTAAATACAAACACACTTTATTTTAGTGTGTTTACATAATGAAAAATTCATACAATGGGAGCCCATAATGTCAAAAAAATGACTACATGATAAAAATACAATTCTTTGATAGAAAAGAGGAAACTAGTAGCACCATTAAAGTACACAAAAAAACATGCACTTTCAAAAAAATGACACCCAAAAAAGAGTCCAAATGTAGAAGATATGGCTTGTCGAAGTCTCTAAAATGAGAATTGAACAATAATATCATTGAGAAAACTGAATTTTGGAAAAAAAAATTGAGCCAAAACCAGAAACCACCTGCACCACCATGAAGAGCACAAAATTCTACCCTGTTTCAAAAAAAGTTGCAATGAGAAATATTGTTGTATGACCGAGATATGAACTCTAGAAGATAGGGTGCAAAATTGAAAAGCCCAACAGAGAGGGGCTAAGTAGGGCAAAAAATTGTCAAAAATAGGGGTCCGCCAATTTTAGAGGTGCTTATAAAAAAGTTGTCCAAGTAGGCTACTTGTGATTTATTTGCACAAAAAATAATGGCAGTTTTTATTTTAAAGTGAAAAAAACTAACCAAAAAAACATTTTATATTTTTCTATTAAAAATTACATATATTTTTTTTTTTTTAAAATATATCAAAATTTTTTTAGGGGTGGACCCTACTCTTGGCGGGTCCCAAGGGGCTGTTTCTGACAAGAAAATGGTATCCCAAGGTACTATAGGGGTTGGCCCATGGGTCTTCCACCTCTACCATGGCAGGGGTGAGTAGTACCTGTGGTCCCCCAATGATTTTTTTAATTTATATTTTTTTTAACAAAAAAATCCTATGATGCCTTTAAAAAGGATTTTTAAATATTTTTTTATTTTGAATTTATTTTTTAAAATTCTATGCAAGAAAAATAATAAAGTTTTTTAAAAAAATTTCACCTTGACCTACATGTTGGGGAGGCCGTACGACTTCCTTGGCAAAACAATCTTGCCTCAGAAATTGTTGACATGGATTTTGGCATTTTGACAGACAATCTTAAGGTTTCTGGGCTTTTTGAGCATGATGGAAACCTTCGTTTGGGCTCAAAGAACACTCAAATTGTAGCTACCCTTCAGATTTGGAAACAAAGCAACCACTTCAAACCCTCATAGATCTGGCATCAAAAACCAAAATTAGGTTAAACAAAAACCAAATCTAACTTTCTCAACACCTGTAAATCCAACGACGAGGTCCTTTTCACACAAAAGTGCACCAAGCAACACCTACCACAAAAATTTGAAAAATAGGCAAAGGGGATTTAGAGATGAAGCATGTAACTCTTGTTGAAGAAAAAAATATCATAAATTGAGAAGGGGTTCGATGAATCCACACTTTGATATCATGTTAGAATTGTGAAACAAGCATAAAACCACAAGCCACAAGATCAAACAACAAAAAAATACACATTCGACACAATAGATCTACAAACAATATATGCAATATTCCTCAACAAGGAAAAACTACAAAAACAAGAGACTCTCAAGAAGATATGAAAGCTCAAGATAATTACAATGAGGGTTGAGTGCTAAATAAGAGCAAAAACCTAAATGAGAAAGGGACTAGATCATGACAAGTGTCAACATCACATGAGATCAGACATAATGATCTAATATTAGCTCAACTAATAAAATCATAAAACAAGCTTAAGTGCAAGCGAATAAATTAGACTAATAATCAATTAAAGATTAATAATTATTAGCTAATGCATGATAACTCTAACAATGAATTGATCTAAAAAATTACACTATATTATATATTAATGTCCTTATCTCAATAGAAAAAAAACTTAATTAATTTTAATGTATACATAAAGATAAATTTGTTATAGAAGAATACAAGCCCAAATATCCATTATTACCCATTAAAAATATTAATAAAAGCTAACTATTTAATAAAAATTACAAAAAATATTTGTGAACTAGATAATGGAGTTAATGATCTATGTCTAAGAAATCATGAAAATATTTCATTTTTAGTTCAAGTTATACATTATGGTAAAATATAATGTGATAAAAATATTAGAAATATGATACTTTCTTGGAAACTAACCAAATGTGACAAAAATACTTTTCTATAAGTTTTGGAAAAAGTATAAATTGAATCTACACAAAAAATGACACAAATCACTAGTTTATATTATCGTTAAATTTTTGACAAGTTTTTCATTAAAAGTGACAAAATGCAATGAAGGAAAAAATGCTTATTTTAGTGGTTCCAAACTACCAAACATAAGACACACTATTGTGCTATCACTCGTGACAAAAAATCGATACCCAAAATTTGAAAGTTGATTTGAGATGACTATACTTTATGGAATCTAAGATTGTGCATCAAATTACATCAATACCACATTTGTGTCCCTTATATATATATATATTGAACCAAATGATTTTGCCTTGAACTTTGTGTGCATCCTTAAATTTGTGGTCTTCACAACTTTGATACATGCAACAAAATTTTACGTCTACATGCACCTACAAAGGAAAAACCTAGTAGTGTTGAAGAATACCATTGGAGTTATTGTTGGAGCAAAGCTCCAAATCACCTAGGAACAACCTGCAACTCAACCCTCACAGCCGAGAAAATGATAATCACCAAATATGTGATAAGCTTTATTAAAAGATAAGATGATAAAATAAATTATAATACAAGCTTATAAAGCCATAAAAAAATCCAAATGGGTGAGCAACCACCTAATACGAGAATACAAGAAAGAAAACTAATTTCCCAATTTAATAAATTAAGTACAACTAAACTATAGTCTACCTAAGTAAAACATAAGTAAATATGCATTTACTCTAACACCCCCCTTAAGTGCAACTTAGGGAGAATGAATGCAATATGAAGATGCAATATGGGTCCTGACTACACAACCATGTTAGGTACCCATTTACAATTCATAAAAAAATCTCACAAGCGGAGAAAAGGAGAAAAACCCAGTGGGAAAAAACCCCTCTCCAAAAGAGAAGTCATGAAAGACGAATGGTGTAAGAAGGTTCCCAAGCTACCCCCCAAGAATTGCATCCATTACAAAAATGAAGGACAATAAAGCCCCACCCCATAATCGATAATCTCCTACACTGATGGCAAATGTCTAATAGCAAAACATGATCCAATGCATACAAACTTGTCTCCCTTTATGAAGAAACAAGGCCATAGATAAATGCATGAAGGATGGTGTCTCTAAAAATTGTCCACGCGTCTCCTTTGCTAAATATGATGCTGTCACCAACCAATCAGGGACTCACCCAGAAGATGAAAAATTCAAACAATGTAGAAACATATAAGGAACAAAATCCAAAGATGATAAATAATAGCATCCAAAGAAATCTGAAGAACAATAATGAGGTTGCCACTCGGTGTCCATGAACAAATCTGTAGCAAAAAAAAGATAACAAGGTGGACGCTTAGTATGCCTATGCATAATCAATCTCCACATGGCTAATAGAAGGGAAAAATAAGGCCTCTAGGGACAATTAAACGATGTTGTGGCAGTTACACGCACCATAATGCCTCCATTCACCAAGACTAAGCTTACACCATCTATCCATAAGAACTGATCAAAGCCTTGACAAGCCATTGTGCGAGTGTGAGGCCATAGATGCTCACATCAACAAGAGGGTGAGTGACGAAATATAAAGGCTTAAAAGGACCGATGCATTGAGAATGTGGGATAAAACCCACTTACCAACAACAAATAGCAATGAACAAAACCCTAGCACCACAAATGTAGGTAATGGAACTTTATAAAGTGTAATGCATCAGCCTAAAATAAAGAATCATCGACCAATCACAAGCAAGTAGTTTTTATACGGGGCACACACAAAGTAGATGAAATGGGGCACACAAGCAGATTTATCACTCACCCACACGAACCCCAAATGAGCATATATGCCTAGCAAAAAAAAATCATGCCCAACTAGTGAAAATTGGGCCTCCAACACCACCCAACAAGAAAGGAAATCACGACCTCCACCAAAATATGTAGCCACATAAAAAAAAATAGTGCATAGCAATTTATATTGGCTTCCTCCAGAAGCCAAAAAGAATTGCAAAAAACTTCAGATCTACATAGAGAATCAAATCGGTCTGCCAAATACAAACCAATGAACCAATGACAAAAATAAATCACAATAACAGAGGTGAAATGGAAATTTAATATAAATTCCAAACACCGAATATTTTCTGATGAAATGATAGATTTGTAAAGGAAAATGTGTGATAAACCTTCTACATCCCTTAAAAAAAGGTCAGATTTAACCACACAAAATATGCACTATAGAAATTTCAACAAAGGTGCAGGCTAACCTCACAGAGGTCTGCCAAAACATCAGTGACCTCAGCTCTCAAGCTCACCAACAGGCAAAAAATCCTCAGCAGAAGGAAGGGTAGGAGCGCTGCTTTGATACCATGTTGGAGCAAAGCTCCAAATCACCCAAGAACAATCTGCAACTCAACTCTCACAACCGAGAAAATGATAATCACCAAATATGTGATAAGCTTTATTAAAAGCTAAGTTGATAAAATACATTATAATACAGGCTTATAAAACCATAAAAAAAATCCAAATGGGTGAGCAACCACCCAATACGGGAATACAGGAAAGAAAACTAATTTCCTGGTTTAATAAATTAAATGCAACTAAACTATAGTCAAAACTAATTTCCTAGTTTAATAAATTAAATGCAACTAAACTATAGTCACCTAAGTATAACTTAAGTAAATATGCATTTACTCTAATAGTTATTGTGCCAAGAAAGAACTAACTTGCTTCCCTCATTGTACCTTGGTCAAATCTCATTGATTAAATTAATGATTTTGATAACGAAAGACAAAAAAAAATAGCAAATAACAAATACAAATGAAAATGTGAGGGTTATGATGATAGGAACTTGGAACTCTAATAAATTCCAATGAATGATGGAGTGGATATGTGCAATTACTAAGGTTTTGGTATTTGTTGATGTAAAATATTGATATAATCAAAATGACTAATGCAAAACAAACCAATGATGTAGATAAAATTGATTTTGAGTATGTTACGTGATTGCAATGAGTGATTTTGGATGATCTCCTATAATGGATAAATGTTGCTAACTATCAAGAGCTGATGTACTTTTATACATGTCTTAGGCACACAATTTGAACCTTTTAGTGTGGGAGTTGACATATAATGAATAGTTTGAATTGAGTTGATCTAAGACAATTATTAATTTTGATATTTGAAAAAGTGGATCAAAACTACAATTGTACTCTTGAATTGAGGCAAAACTATACCTACAATCTTAAATTGAATAGAAAAAATAATAGTCAAAGATATAAAAATGTTTTAAACTTTTATAAACATTAACAATTTATAAAAACTTAAAATTCGTTATTAAATATTATATAATTAAAATGATAAGATAATTATATTTATTATGTATATATTTATAAAAAAAATGTAAATCTTTTAAATTTGTAGATCACAACCTTCCTTAATCATAAGTGGTCTTACTCTAGAACTTCTTGTATAATAAGTATTGACCATCTAAAATTAACCATTTTAAAATATTTTGATAATAATATAGTAGTGAACATGACGGTATAATTTCATTATATGCTATGTTTGATATAATAAAATTTTCAATGAAAATTGCATTAATTTCTTCTCTTTACTTGAAAAACATCAAAATCTGTACATTGTTGGTATTCCCACTATTAAAAACATAATAGACCCACTTATATTAGAAATATTAATTCTTTAAAACTTTTATTTTTTTAATTGAAATATAAAGAAAAAGGAAGAGCACAAACATAAAACCGATAGCAAAGAATATCACTTTGTTTTATGCTTTTATGTTTTTGGGATATAACTTTTTCTAACTTTGTTTTATTCTTTCTATTTTTTAATTAAAATATACAACAAAAGCTTATATTAAAGGAATATCAATCCGCAGAACAGAAAACAAACAATAATAATTTTATGTTATGATTTTATAGTTCATAATTAAAGAAATCTATCATTCTTTTTTACTTTGGGTAGGGTAAGGTTTTGGTTACTTTATTCCTTTACCGTGTTGAATTCATTTAGATCAGCATGTATTTGTAGTGCCCAAGAAGCTTTAAAATTGTTGCAATCATTCGTTTTGCTTTTTCTTATTCTCTTATATCTTGCTTTTCCAAGTGGTCGACAATATTCTTATTGATTTCGGGATTTGCAAGTAAAGAATAGCAGGATGGCTTAGATGATGTTATAAATGATATTGTAGCAGGCACTATTATACACATTGCAGCCAAGATTTTCAAGATTGAATTGCATTCAGCCATTCAATTCTATTGTATTTCCTTTAAGTTTTGCCTGCACTCGATTAGAAGTAGCTACAATTTTCAGTTTCAAAGAAAGATGGCATCTGTACTTGCAGAGGGTGTTGTTAAAAAAGTTTGCGAGATGGCTGTTCGACAAGTGGTTAATGAGGTACGCATAGTGTCTAACTTCACGGAAGAGTTTGAATTGTTGAAGAATAGAATAGAGGAAATCAATTGTGCTTTAGATGAAGCCAATGAAGGGAGCATTGGACAAAAGGAGTCTGCGAAAAAATGGCTTCACAGAGTTCGGGACATTGCCTGGGAGGCAGAGGACATACTTCAAGAATGTGCTGTGGATTCTATGTATGCCACTAATACTCAGTTTTGCGCTTTAAGTTGTAATCATCTGATTCTTCGCCATCAAATGGGTAGAAGAATTCAAAAGGTCAAAGCCCGGTTGAACTCTGTTGTTGTAGATGGAAATCAACTGAATATAGTTCATGTTGCAGTGCCTCACAAAGAAGCAGCAGAATCATCGAGTAGATCGCAGGGACAACAGTTTAAGAGATCGAGTCTCCCGCCCAACGATTCGAAACCAGTGGGTATGCAGTCCAAGATTGAAAGAATGGTGAGTTTGTTGGAAAACCCCCAATTTCCAATTATTGCAGTGGTTGGAATGGGGGGAATCGGCAAAACCTATCTTCTTCAGCATGTCTACAACATTAAAAAAGACAGGTATGAGATATCTGCATGGCTTTCAGTTTCTCAATTCTATTCTGTTTCCCAGTTGCAGTGTGATTTAGCCTCACACTTAGAAAAAAATTTAAGTGACCTAATTAAGGAGGGTGGAGTTAGTGAGCAGCGAGCAGCAGAGTTGATTCATGACTTTTTGCTAGGGAAAAGGTATTTTATTGTGTTAGATGATGTCTGGAGGGCTACTAGAGAGGACAACTTGATAGCTAGTCTTGGCCTTCCAACTGGAGATAGTAGTGAATCCCAAATTCTGGTTAGCACAAGAAGCAGAGATGTCTGTACGAACCTTAGTGCTCATATTTATGAAATGGAATATTTGACAGATGAAGAGAGTTGGAGGTTGTTTTGTGCTTATGCGTTTCCTAGATCTGAGGGAAATAGGGTGCCACAGCCCCTGGTGGAGGTCGCTCATAACATTGTGAAGGAATGTGGGAATTTGCCTCTTGCAACCATAACCACAGCAGCATCTCTGTCGAGCTCTACACTACCAAGGGACTGGCACTCCAAGCTCAGTAAGCTGAGAAAGTTAGGCACTTCTAATGACCCTGTCATGGATATTCTCAGGTTGAGTTACGACTCTCTGCCTGCACATTTAAAGGCTTGCTTTTCTTATCTTTCCTTCTTTCCTGGGAATGAAGAAATAGAGTGTGAGTATCTCATATATCTATGGATGGGAGAAGGATTCATTCCAGTAGGAGAGAATCCATGGGATTGTTTAGATCATCTTGCCAATCTCTGTCTGGTTGAAGTATGGGAAGATGAATGGAAACTGAAGAAATATTGTAAAATCCATGATTTATTGCTTGATTTGGCCATACTAATATCCAGAGAAAATAAATGTGCATTCGGTGTTGAGGATGCCTTCCCCAAATTACACTCTATGAATACAGGTGATCGTTGGTGTCGCTTATTTTTGGCAAAGAAAGGTATTGATGAGCATTCCATCTCAGAGAGGCGTCCTGTTTCTCCCACACTTGTCCGCACACTGTCGATGTACCGCAATAGCAGAATTGGAGGAAACATTCCGGACACGTTGTTTAGCGGCATGAGAGTTCTGCGGGTTCTTGATTTGAGCCTCACAAATATCTCCACATTGCCTGCTTGTGTTGGACAGATGAAACTTCTTAAGGTGTTGAATTTAAGGAGGACACGGATTAAGAAGGTACCAAAGTGTTTGAGATATCTTAAGAGTCTCTCTTTTCTTAATTTCTCTGAATGCAGTGGATTAGAGCAGAGTCAAGCACCCAAATGGTTAAGTGAACTTAAGTATCTTCAGCATTTGGAAGGCCCATTTCAGCGAATGCCAAAGGACATTTCAAAGCTGGAATCTTTGCGAACACTGCGATCATACCCTTATTTCTTGTCCCTGTCTATAGAAGAAGAGAGTGTGTTAAGGTTAGAGGATGTTGGCAAGATGAATGAGATTGAAGAAATAGCATTTAAAGTCGAGCATGAATCGCAGTTGAAGAGGATGGAAGAAGGGATCCTTGCGCCCTTGCTCAACATGCGTCGGCTGGAAGTCGAAAATAAGATCGATGGAATGCAGTGTCTATCAGAATCGGCTCTTGCTCAGTTTCCAGAGACAATGAGTGCAATGAGAGATCTGGAACATCTCTCACTAACTAAGTTTGCAGTGCCAAGTTGGATATGTTATTTGGCAAATCTTAGGCTCCTTTATTTAGGAGATTGTCATTGCAGTAATTACCCAGAATTAGAAGCAATGCCCAATCTAGTGAGTTTGGTATTGTGGGGGAATAAGATCTGCAGAGAATTGCCAAAGGCGTTTGGAAAGTCGGGAGGGTTTCCACACCTCCGTTTCCTTTGGATACTTGGTTTCCCTGAATTGGAGGAGTTTCCAGAAATGGAGGATGGAGCGATGGCATGCCTGGAGAAGTTGGGACTAAGTCGATGTGGGAAGGTGAATAAAGTGGGAGAGGGATTGGAGCGACTGAGAAAACTCAAGGAATTCAGTTTTAAATACTCAGGGACAGATGAATTGAGGGAGATGTTGAGAGAAGGCGGAATATATTGGAAAAAAATCAAAGCCAGCAATTCCCAAATATCTATTATAAATCGTCAATAATGAAAAAGTTTTATTATGGTTTGCATAAGTAGGGTGTTGACATAGATGGAGAGAGCTGTTTTACCAATCAATATTTTGATTGTGTTTGTGGAGATTTATTCAATTAAATTATTAAATTAAAAATATATATATTTTTAATATATCATATTTTTAACTTTTTGCACTAAATTTTAGGATATATTTTCAGTCAATTCACTTGCAATAGAATATTAAAAAAATAATAATAAATTAATAAAAATAAAAATATATTATTAGATTTTAAGTTTGAGTTTTATTAAGAGAAATCTAGATTAGAATTTGTAGTTTTACTAAATTTGTAGAAAAGGGAGTTAAGTTATCACGTAGATTACTAGATTTTGATAATTTTAAGCAAAATCATTTTGATTAAAATCTTTATTTATTTAGTTTATATGAGTTGCCTTGTTTTAGGTACATTTTGGTCTATTTATATGTTCCATATACACATTATTATATTAGTTAAAAGTGGACACAACTCTAACTTTAAGCTACCACATAGATTACTTTGTCATAAGATTGTTCACCAAACACACCTTAATTTGAACATGTCTCCATGTACTACAACTAAAACCAATCACTATGGCTTACAATAATAGAAACAATCTTTTTATTCACTTGTAGCTCTAAACACCTCTTGAAAATTTTGCATGCCCTTAACTGTGCATTCATACAATCTAACAATGCTACATATACACCCACATTATCATACATACTCCAACTACTTAGTGAATGATGCAACAACTAGTTCTTCAACGAACATCTTACTGTTGTTACCATACCAAAGTAGTTATAACACATCTCCATACCAAACTATAATATTAACTCCATTACATTCTTATCATAAAAGATTCTGACACTATCTTACCAATGTGCAATCAAAACTATTTACATTATCTTGAACAATCCCAAAACTCACACCAAAATTCATTGTCATTGTAAAATTACGAAGTTTGAAGTTTCAGTTTGACAGTAAGCTTAATCATTGTAATAATGTCATTTAGATTACGTAATCATGGGCGTTTTTGGTTGCCTTTATGACTAGCTTATGTTCATGTTATGTAGTTTTGTCTATGTTTTGGTTGTATAACTATATACTTGGGTTGTCTGCATGATTGACTGGTTTATAGCCATATACTTCAGCTACTCTTAATAACTTCATTATTGTAATTCTTTTATTACTTTGTTCAATATATAAAATAAAAAACTTCCACCAAAATTCCATCAAAACACAGCACTCCTCAAAGTAGATAGACCTACGTCATCACTTGGAGAACAAGATCATCAATTTAAATGAAACACGAAGATTCAAAATAAGCAACTAGTCCATAGTGGATACCTGACTAGCATTGAATAAGGTAAAATATCAATAATCAACACAGAGTAGCTAAAATGAAACAACACAATGCAAATTATCCGTTGAAATGAATTTACTCAATATCCAATACATATAACACACATCCTCTTTTTGGTTTGTAGCCAATTAAAATCTAAAAGACAGTAGAACATTTAAAACCTAGCTATGTCACTCTCTCCCAGCATACATGTAATCACAATACTAGTAGTTGTGGAACAATATATCATCATATTCATGTTTATATGCTCTTGTCTCAGTATTTTAGTGACTCACTCGGTCTTCCCTATACTCTAATGCTTGGAAGAAGAATGCGACAGGTGTTCCCCCAAAACCAAAAAATCAACGTCCAGGGAGTACTCGATGGTAGGCATAAAACATAGACATGGGAAGAAACAACACATCGACTGTAAATCCTAAATTCTCTAGATGAAATTACAGTTTAGGAGAATCTTCATTTTAAATAATTATAACAGCTCTCCAATATTTGGGAGGCATTGTAAGGCATATTGGATTCCCTCTTTATGAGGATAATCATCCTCTAATTAAAGTTTGAATCTGCAGAAAGAGTGGCGTAGGAATTATAGGGAAAGAGGGGTGTGGGAGATAAGAAGATAGGCACTCATGTTTAAGCATTTAAAACAGCAGTTCAAAAGATAAAATACAACAGATTGGAAATGTAGAGAGGCTGTCATAAAGAAAAAAACAATTAACAGCAATTTTATTATTATAGCAGCAAGAAAAGAAGAGGAGGTGAGGGCGTGGAAAGGGAGAGGACAGTCCATTCTTGGGCTGTTATAAAACATCACTATCATGAATTTATACGCAACAACAAAGACATAAATTGCAAAGTTGAAGCCAGAGAGGAAGTTGTTTGGTGATGGGAAGAAGTTAGTGAGAGAGAGATGGATATTGAGGGCTCCATGAAAGGTCATGTTGGATTTTTGCTATGGCATATTTTATTTAACAAAATTTGTAATCATTCTTGAATTTGAAATAATAATATTGTTGTCTATTTTTGTATGGTTCTGTGGTGTAGAGTTTTTGCAGAAGTTTTAATTTGCTGTTGTGAGAATGTGTATTGAGGGAAGTACCCTCCATCATTGATTTTGGGTTCATTTGGTGCAATGCAAGAGTTGACTAGTTTGCTAGTTTGGTTGCAATTTGTCAATTGTATGAAAGTTGTGAAGTTAGTTGTGAAGTTGGTTGATGCAAGTGACAGATATGAAATTATTATCATTTTTTTATTCAATTATATTACAATAGTATTAGAGATGGTGATATTGTAAATCCATGCAACTAATCATGTCATGCAACTTGTTCTTTATGAATGGTAGTGAAAGAGAATTGAGGTATTATAATAAAGAGCATAAAAAATAACAATATTAGTTTCCAAAAACTTCAATAGAAGATACTTTCTCAGAAGTCTTAGCAGCACATTAGAATCTCATAGTTGATATTGACATCTCATCAAAAAACATGGGTGAGAAAGACAAGGGGGTTGCCACTTCAAAAAGTTTGAATGCTTGAGCAAAGAAAAAGTTTGATGTCATGCTTGACATGATGTCCCAACTCCTTGCCAAAATGAATCAGAATATTGCCCAAATTTAAAATGAAAAATTTAGCAATAACCATCAAAGCAATAATGGTCACACAATCAAAACTGTTGTTGGGTCAGTTACTAGACCTATGCAACCTACATTCACTCGTAGGGATGAGGCCCAACATGAGCAAGTATCCCAAGCATCTATGGTAGATGAAGTGACGGAAAGTTATGCATAATATGTGACCCTTCAAGTGGAGATTCAAGACATATTGTCTCTTGATCACTACATGAATCAAAAGAAGGCGGGTAGTGGAAGACAAGAAAGATGAGAAGAAAGTCCAGTTGTGTAAAGAGATTATCAACAAACATTGGGAAAGCTAACACTTTCTCATTTTTATGGGAGTGATAAGTGTAGTGCTTGAGCATGTGTCTAAAAATTGGACAACCATTTGTCCTTGAGGCCAATGCCAAAAAGAATTTAAGATGATCAAATTTTCCACCTTGCACCTACACAGAGTAGCTCATGATATTATGGGTTGATTACACAAGGAGACAATCTCATTACCATTTATGGTGAATTTTCCAATAAAATAATTAAAATATTTGATGAGGAGGACCCAAAATTGTAATTTAGAGAACATGTACAATTGAGAAAACATGGAACAATTGATGCCTATATTGCATAATTTCAGAGGGTTTCCATGATGATGCCAAATATTCTAAAAGGAACACTTGTGGTGCTATTCATTGAAGGACTAATTGATCCACCTAGAGGGTGGATAAAATGTTTTGACCTGGAAACAATCCAAGAAGACATCAAAAAAGAAAAGAGCATGGAGTTTGCTGCTCCTAGGAGAAAATTTCAACCAAGGATCTTCTAGCACAAAAGGGATAAGAGAAATTTTCAAAAGGAGATAATGAGTCCAAGAACTTCCCACCAAAAATGAATCATGACTATTGAAATGAGCTTAGTAGGAATAAACTGTGCTTCACATGCAAAGAGCCATGGAACCCAATTCATAAATGCTTTGAGAAAGGTCAAGTCATCATTTAGAAGTGTATTCAACAAATGGATTCGAATCAAAATATTTAGATTAGAAAATTGATCTAGAGGGGTGACCCTTTGGTGAAATGGTAGGGCTTCTTGCCTGAGTGCCAACGACCAAGGTTCAAACTCATAGGGTCGCTCTCTACCATGTTAACAATTGAGATTGGGGGAGGTCCTATGGTGAAATGGTGGGGCTTCTTGCCTGTAGTGCCAACAACCAAGGTTCAACCTCACGGGGTCACTCTCTACCGTGTCAACAATTAAGATTGTTTACCCTCAATTTTTTTTATTTGAAAAGAATGAATATTCATGTGTAACATGTGCTATGAGGTGTGCTCATTTCAATAAGAGTGAAAGTGTGTGGGGGCTCTACTAACCCCTGTGATACTGTGTTTGTTAGTGCTGGTATGGGTGTTGCAGAGCAGGTGTAGTGCGACAGGGAGAGGACCAGTACCTTGAACAAAAGCAAGAAGTTGTCAGATGCTAGGAAGAAACCTGGTGGCGCAAAGACAGGAGATGGGAAGTGTCGGTATGCCCTCAGGTCTTCGGCTCTCTCTCAGCAGGATGCGAGCCCGCCAACATCCGTTCCAGCCTTTGACCCTCTAGGTATTGGGAGGGGCAAAGAACAAAATCTGGAGAAGATTCCTCTCGGCCTGGCTTCCGCATCTTTGTCAAAATGAAAAATCGAACGAACCCTTACCATGAATGCAACGATTTATGTGTGGCTCAGATTCGACTGGAAAACCATAGTTCTTCTCCTCCCTCTCCGACGTTGTTTCCTGATACCTCTCCTATTAAGGACCCTCCATTCATGGAACCGGGGCTGTGTGTTGGGGACTCTCCTTTCTCCGTGGGGGATGTGGTTATTTCTTTTTCCAATGAACCTATCGATCTCCTCATCTCCGACGATTGCATCGATGAAATTTCTACTGATATTGGCGCCCGCTCCTTGGTTCTTAGATTCATGTGCAGGTGCTCGGCTCTTGATTTAGTTTTGAATTGGGCTAAAAGCACTTGGATTAATCTCTCCCCTCCTGCAGTTGATCCTCTGGATTTTGGATTTTTCCTGTTCTCTTTCAATTTGATTGAGGATCCCAATTTTTTGTTTCAAAATGGGCCATGGTTTTTCGAGAACTCAGGCATTTTTCTTTCCCCATGGACCACTTTTTTTGACCTTGTCACTGCTAGGATCACAATCATCCCTATGTGGATCACGCTTTACAATTTTCCTTTGGTTTTAAGATCTTCTAATCTCATTAAAATTTTGATCAATCAAGTGGGAGAATTCGTCAAATTGGATTTGGTGGAGATTGTTCCATCTCAAAGGTTCGTCAAGGTCTGCGTTATGGTGGACATCTCCAATCCTCTTCCTCATTCAATGTAGATTCATTCTTCTCTGGGCACATGGACGCAGTTCTTGAACTTTGAGGGGCTTCCTTTCAGGTGTTTCTGCTACAACGCTTTGGGGCATAAAGTTGAGCCTTGCACTGCCAAGCATTTATCTGGCACATGATATATGAGTCTCAAAAAATGGGTTAAAAAATATGGAACCACTAATGCTGATTTTATCTGGCGGAATCATGGGAAATTCTTGTCCTCTGACTCTGCCCTTGGGTTCGACCTTGTGCCTTCTATTGTGCCCACTCCCCCTCAAGCTGCTCCAATCGTCGATATTGTTGATCTTGTCATCAACACCGTCGAAGTTCCATTACATATCCCTGAGGAGGATGGCTCCGACTCAGAAGGCACCTATCCCTTCATGGAAGATTTGGAAGAGAATTTTGATATCTTCAAACCTGACTTTGTTTTGGCCCCCTCTCGGAGTCTTGGGATTGCTCAAAGGGACTGTAGCAAAATCAAACCAAATTGTGGGTTAGCGAAAAAGAAAGGGTGGAAATCAATAGCTAAAAAGTTTCGTATTGAAGGAATGGATGTTGTGGATGAGGGGTTTCAATGGACTATGGAGGCCCTTCTCTCTCAGCATAGGAAAAAATCCTAGTTTATCTTGGGCCGGGGTTAATGCTTGTGTGCTTTGTACTTAGTTTTTCTTCTGCCCCCTGAGGGATCTGTGTCTCTCTTTCTATCCTCAACTTTGCTTTGTTCTTCTTATTCTCTAGCTTCTCTTTGGTTCTCTTTATTCTCCTAAAGAGTTTCTTGGTCCTTTGTGACTCTTCTTTCCTCTTCTTTCTTGGCCTAGTTGGCCTTTTGTACCTTCTTTTTTATGATTTAATAAAAATCTTCGCAGCCTTGGCTGCGCCTTATGGATAAAAAAAAAAGAAAATTGATCTAGAGGAAAATGAGGAAGAATAAGCACTGAAAAAGTCTAAAGAGGAAAAGGAAAATGAAGGTACCCTTTCTTAACTTTCAATTTTTCAAAAAATAAATCTTTCAAGGTTTGTGGAGTAAGTTATGTGGGTAGCGAATTGTTCCTCTCATTGATACTGGTGCTACACATAGCTTCATTGACGAAGGAGTTGTAGCATGAAGAGGACTTAAGAATTAAGATTTTGAAGGGTTCAAAGTTATGGTTGTGGAAGGATTCACTCTTACATGCACAATATTTTTTTACAAATGAATCTACAATTGAGAAATTATGAAGTCAAAGATAAATTCTATGTGGTGAGAATAGGATACACCAATGTTATTCTTGGCATCCAATGGCTCCATTCTTTAGGATATATCACTTTGAATTTGCAAACAATGGAGTTGAAATTCCAAGTTGATGGGAAGAAGGTTTGTTTATCTAGGGATGTCATATAGAGGCCCTCATGTTGTCATGTACAAGAGAATGTAGAGCCATGATCAAGTTGAGTGGGAAGCTCAATGTGTCATCATGCCTACTATTTTTTAAGAATATAACAGAGAATACCATCCAAATGTGCAATCATTGTTGACTAAGAATGGTAAGGTTTTTAGTGGCATCCCACTTGAAAGGCCTCCTAAAATAGGGATTGAGCATGTGATGGAATAGGAAGAGGGAGCCAAGCCAGTTATCACCACTCCCTATAGACACCACAAAAGGCACAAGGATGAAATTGAAAAGGCTATCAAGGAGCTTATGGAGATAGGGCATATCCATCCAATTAAAAGTCCATTTTCATTCTATATGGTTTTAGTTAAAAATGATGAAATTATGTGTATGTGCATAGGTTATAGAGCCCTCAACATAAAGACCATAAAAAATTTGTACCCTATATCAAGGATTGATGAGCTCATTAACGAGCTACATGGGGTTGTCTATATTTCAAAAATAGACTTAAGATCTAGGTATAATCAAATAAGAGTCTGAGAAGAAGAAATTGAGAAGACTAGTTTTAGATGTCACTTTGGGCATTATGAGTTTTTAGTTATGCCTTTTGGCTTAACAAATGCTCTAGCAACTTTGCAATCATGTGTGAATCAAGTCTTCAACAAGAAACTCAAAATAATTCTTGGTATATTTTGATGATATCTTGATATTCAGTAAGGATTGGGAGGAACATGTGTGGCATTTAGATGAGGTTTTAGGTATTCTTGAGGTAAAATATTTGTTTGCAAAAATAATCCAAGTGTGATTTTTCCATGGATTGACTCCTATATCTTGGTTGTGATCAACTCTAAAGGAGTTAGTGTTGACCAAGAGAAGAATAAGGCTATTTTTTATTGTCTCCCACCAAAAACTCTCACTCAATTGAATGGTTTTCTTGGGATTTGTGGCTTCTATTAGAGATTTGTGAAGGGTTTTTCATAGTTGGGTACCCCACTCACTGTTCTTACCAAAAAGGAGGCATTTGTATGGTCTACAAAAATACATCGATAATTTAATCAATTTAACTAAATCTTGAACTTACTTGTCCTATTTTGGCCATACTCAATTTTTCTAAGCCTTTCAAGCTTGAGTATGATGCATCAGGGAAAGGAATATGTGTCAGATCCTAATGTAGAACAAGCATCCCATTGCATTTGAAATAAGAAAGTGAGAGGAAAAGAGAATATGTATTCTGTTTATGATAAGGATATGCTCGCTATTATGCATCCTTGAAAAATTTTAGGCAATATTTGGTTGGAGGGAAGTTCATTGTCACAACAAACCATAATAGTCTCAAGTACTTTCTCAATCAAAAATATCTCAAAGAAAGACAACACAAATGGATGAGCAATCTACGAGCTTATAATTTTGACATTGAATATATCAAGGGGAAGAAGAATGTTGTGGTTGATGTATTGTTAATAAGGTCACTTTTGAGTTCCATGATGGAGATAACCATTTATTGGAATGAGCCTATTCTTGTGGAATATACAAAAAAATACATTTGCCACTAATATCTTGTAGGATATATTGTAGGATGAAAATTACAAAGTGGTGAATGAGCTAATCATCTACAAATAAAGAAACTTTCAAGTACTTGAATCAAAGCTCAAAGAGAAGATTTTGAGAACTTTCCATGATGGTCCCTTGATTGGTCAACAATAATTTTTTAGGACTTATAGGTAGATTCGTGAAAGATTTTTATAGAAGGGGCTTAAGGACAATATTCTTAAATATAAAAAGGCATGCAAAGTGTTTCAACAAAACAAAAAAAAAGCACACTTTAACTATTGGTTTGCTACACCCCTTACCTATTCCCAACCGAAGGTGGGAGAGAATTTCAATGGAATTCATCTCTTGGTTACCTAAAGTGTGAGGGAAGGACTATATTTGTGTTTTTGTTGCTTGATTGACCAAATTTGCACACTTCTTTGTTATTTTTGTAGATTTTAGAATAGCTTGAGTGGTTGATTTATTCTTCGGAGAAGTGTTCAAACTTCATGGCAAATGGAGATTGTAAACAAGTGAGTGGAAGGTTATTTAAAAAACTATGTTTTAGGACAACAAAAATCTTAAGTAAGATGGCTTCATTTAGAAGAGTATTGTTACAAATCTACCTAACATATGTCAATAAAAAATGTCCCCCTTTATGGTAATTTATGGATATGAAGCTCCTAGCTCCATTGATCTCTTATTTTGTGATAGTAGAGATCTCCAAGCTAAGGGTGTATTGCAGTAGAGTCAAGGTATTACGAAATCCTTGAAAGATAACCTTTAGCATGCACAATTTACCAACAGAGAGATCATAACCATATAGAGTGCATATTTGAGGTTGGAAATATGGTTTATCTAAGGTTGCAACCCTACCAACAATCTACTATCAAGAAGAGTGGATCAAAAAAGCTCAGCCAAGAATTTATATCCAGTAATCAAATTGATGATTAGAAATATGCTTCATGGTCAAAAATACTGAGGGATGAACAAGTCTCTACAATTCTTTTGATTCCTTCATTGGTGATAGTTGGTTTTGGAAGCTCTATTCTGATCTATGTTTAGGGGTAATTTTTGTTTGTAACGAATAAGTGGTTTTGTGGTGGCTTTGTGCTCTCTATGTTCTCGCAAGTTCATATATTTATTCCAGACTTTCATGATTGGTTGCATTTCTCTTCCATCAATCTTCTCATTGGTAATGTGGAGTTTGAGTGGCATTTTCCTGATGTTTCTCCAAGTGTTATGTTTCTGTGGCAGTTGATATTTATCCAAGTGTTATGCTTCTGTGGTAGTTGATATGGCATGTTAGTACTAGTTGGAATTTTAATGATGCTGCGCAACTTGATGGTGGAGAAAGTGGACCATGAGGCATTTGTTTCAGATGTGTATTTTTTCAGTCGCTTGTCACTGATGGGATAGGCTCGTTATATTTTGGTACTCACCTTATTTTTTTTTGTGTTGGCAAGTTAGAGAAATTGTAAAGTTTTTTGCAGTCACATATATCGAAACTTCTATTTTCTCTCTTCCTGTGTTGCAAACCTCTTTGGATGAGTATAATTTCAATCACGATCTGATGCCTGTGGGAGGAATTCTTGTGAAAAATGTTTTGCTAAATTCTTCGGTTCCCTTTTTGATTCTCTACACCATGGTTACAAGTTTTGTGGGCGTCACTCCACATGAATCGATTCAATGGTTGGACTGGATGAAACTGACTCTTGGCGAGGATCTGATTCTAAAAGCTTACAACTTGTTTAATGTAATCCACTTCCTCTTTAAGTACGCCGAGGACAACCAACATTCTGATGCCTCTATTTCCCCTGCTCTCGTTGAAATGGCAAGTTCTAGTGAAATATGTGCAGGTTGATCATAGTTTTTACTTCTCCCTCTATAAATTCTGTGTAATCATGTCATTGTTTTTGGCATAATTTTGATGTCTCCTATTATCCCTTGTTTGGGTAATGGAATTTTTTGACTGGAATGTGACTTGCTGAGTTAGTTTTTGGATTTGTTTATGTAAAATATTTTTTCATCAATGTTTTGAATCACACTCCATGATTTATCATTAGAATGATAGCGAAGAGTTCAAGAAGAAAAATGATCACATTTAGTGATCCATCATCTCCATGAGTTTTATACTGATATAGGGGAGAGGGGCCCATAATGGAGCAAGGTCTAATAGTGGGGATAGAAGTAGTCCTCGGTGGCCTCCATAGTGGAGCACTTTAATATCCAATTGTAACACACTTTTTATCCATAAAGTACGCAAAGAGACAAATCATGTGATGCCACATCAACGCACCAATAAAACATGACTTAGTGCACCACTATCGGTCTCACTTTTTTTTTTTTTTTGGTCCTTTTGGATACCTCAACAAAAAGCATTCTGATATGGCTCTAAAACGAAATATAGAAGCACATGAGTTGCTAAATAAACTTTGTACAGAATTGTGAGTGATTTGAAATTTTCATGTAGGATTTTGAGAAATGTGAAGTTAGGGTGCTCCACTATGGGCCCCTCTCCCCTACTTAACCTGTCTTTAATTCAACTTGCTTCATCATTGCTTCCAATGATGAAGTAATATGTAAACTAATTATGTCATTTGAATTTAGTTTTATTCTAAATTCCCTAATAACTCTTATTGGCTTTCTCTAGGGTTTGTTGGAAGTGTAAGAGATTTGAGTAATGTAGGGTTCTCTTTAGGCAGTTATTTTTTTCAATTTGATTCTAGATTAAGGTTTAGAGGAGCTAGTAAAAATATAAAAAATGCATTCTAAATATTAAAATTGATAATAAAAAAAAAACAAGTTTTGATTTAAAAAAGAAAAAATATTGACAATTTACCTCTCTTGTGATGTCACATTGGAAGAAAGAAATCGACATGAATTGGTAATGGAAAGAAATATTAAAAACATATTCATGTTTTACTTTGTTTGTATCACTTGGCCATGACTAAACTAATAGAAAATGTATTTTGTTTGGTGAGTGTGTTTTTTTTCTTTATCTTCTATATAAAGTTTTCATATTATGGCTTGGTGTTTACATAGCCTTAACTTGTGTGCATTATATGAAACATGATCATGCTATTGTGAACTTTTTCATTTGGATACCTTTTGACCCCCAATTCAATGCATTTGTGTTAGTAGTCACTCTTTTGGGTGTTGTGACAATTTAAACTGTGAAAAAGAAAACACGAAAATAACTAATTTATCTTTTCATTATTTTTTTAAAAATAAATACTTTTATTTGAAGTTATCTTTGAATGAACATATTTTTTCTTCATAAAAAAAAACGAAAACTACCTTTCCATGATATCTTCAAACGAAGATGTTGCTTATGACATAATTAACTTCAAACAAAGGTATTTGAGTTTTTATCTTAGGTTGAGGTCATTTTAGGTCTCATCCCACCAATGGGACACATTATTGTGTTATCATCTTATGTTGAATGCTTGCTTTTGCTATAACTCACTGTTAAACAAAATATCTTCAAATACAAACACCATAATTAATGCAAGAAAAATGTGTCTTTAAATATAAAGACCTCCACAACAAACAATTAAATAAAGACCTAAATTCTATTCTATAAAACTATTGATTAAAATTTTCAATTTTTTTTATTATGGAGACAAATTTTGCTTTATTATTTATTAAAGAATATACACATTTACCTTTCTAAATAATAAAAAATATATATATTTACCTTTTACAATGTTAAAATACAACAAAAAAAAAACACACACATTTTTCTTCATTAAAAAACAAACCAATAGTATAATTCTAAGCAAGAAATAAAATAATTGTACACTTCAAATATTTTGATTATTTAAAATATACCATATCATATTGAATGATAATATAATTCTTTTAACATTTTCTCTATTTTTCTACAATATAATTATTATTTTATCTTCATTAAAAATATACAACTACTTTCAATTGACTTTATTCTCTTATAAATATGTTTTGACTTGAAAGATTTTAATATTTCAATTTTTTAATAAAAAATATATTTTAAAATTCGATAGATTAAGGGAGAGGGACCAGTGGTAGATAAGGCGATGTTGAGTGACCGTTCCACATCAGCAGCATCTGACTCAGATAAATTTGTAATTGAAATATACCTATAAATTTTTGTTATATTCCTTTACCATCCTTTACTTTGTACTTTTACTGTCTCTCTCTACCTGTAACTTTGACGCTGTGAATATTGATCAGTACTCTCAAATGCGCTGGCACGGTACATCCTTGCCTTTCTCCATTTTTATTGAGATGCCCTACAGCCATTCATTTTTATGAGGGCAACGTTTTCCATCGACGGGGTGGTGTTGCAATTTGTGGAGATTGTGTTGGTGGGGAAAAGTGGCCACAGAAAGGTCAAAGCAGAGCCAGGGGACCCTACAAACCAGTGAAATAAGACAAAAAGAAGTTCACAGAAAGGTGTGGGCATTGGGTTGCGTTCCAATATATCTCCCTGTGGCCTTTCTTTGTTTTCCTTAAATTTTTTTGTTTATACTTTTTCTTTCTCCGTAAGAGGACAAAACTAGCACACATAGCATATCAATACATGAGTTAAACAAGAGGTTATGGGAGAAAACCTAGCCCTGGCATGTTAGAGTGTCACTCGGGAGGGTCACAAATTTTGAATACAAACAAATTTTCAAAGCGGTTGGGAGCATTAGAGTGCAAATTAGACAATAAAAAAATGGAAAATAAACCTCATATGTGACTGAGTGATCTCTTAAATCTCTTAGGTCAAGAAGGTTTATTACCTTCATGGTATAACACTCCTCAATGGTCAAAGGGGTGGACCACTTCCTACCTTATTGTCCAAGATGAGGGTTTAGCAAGATTTTGGGCTCTTTGCTAATAAGATTGCCTTTGTCAAGTATATTGAACCTTGTAAACATAGAAGAAAGGTCAATTTTTGTTAACGCAAAATAATATAATGGAATTTTAAGGCGCAGGTAGGCTTGGAAATGGAAACTGAAACAAAATAAAAAAAAAATTCACTTTGATTTTACCAAAGGTTTATAATGATAAGGTAGATATATCTAGAGATATATTCCAAAAAGAAGAACAAACTAATCAAGTTGAGTATAAAGGATATGGAAAGCTAATAGGAGACACAAAGAACCTCGAGTCAAACATGGGCAAGGTGGAAGGGATTATGCGCAAAACATAAGAGCTCATTGCAAACAAGGTCACTGAAAAAGTGCCCCAGGAACTTTACAGGCCTACGTCCTCACCAATATTATGGTCATCAGAGTTATATGTAGAAGAGCTAATGAGAATGAAAAATAAACTCGACGTCCTAGAAACAAAGGGGATGTATGAAGACAACATGTTTAAAATAGTTATAGAGGCCAATTGCAGGTTGGAAAGGGATAATAAAATACTGTAGGAACAAATTTTAAATCTACAAGTTAACATGGAGAGAGGACAACAAAAATTGATCACTCTAAAACAAGAGTTAGATCAACTAAAAACAACTGAAAATAAGAAGCTAGACATGGAGGGAGGAGAAAACATAATGGAATTAAAGGTGATTCAATCAACATTAGCAGACTTGGTGAAAAAAGAGAATTAGTTAAGGGACCAGATAGAAGAGGCCAAATCATGGTCACAAGTGGTAAGCGGATCATCAAGTGAGTAGAAATGAATCATTGAAAAACAAGTCAAAAGACAACTAAGGGAAGAAAAAGATAAACAAAGAAAGACTACAAACATTATTATTAAAGGTTTGAAAGACTTTAGTGAGAAGGAGAGAACCGACATCCTAACAAGGGACTTCCTTAAAGACAAGCTGAAGTGGACATGATATATTCAACAAGCAAACAAAATTGGAAAAAAGATAGATATAGGAAGGGATAGGCATATAAGAGTCACCTTGAGAAACTTAGAGGATAAGAATAGGATTCTAAAAAGTAGAGGGTTACTTAGAGGCACAAATATTTACCTAGATGAAGATTTAACCTTTGAGCAGTAGGAGGAACAAAGGAAAGAATGGGAGAAAGTGAAAACAACAAGAAATGAAGGAAAGTGGGCATGGTTGAAGAATGAGAAAGCCCAAATCGATCATCATTTTACGAACAAGAAATAAGGAATGGGGGCCCCACAAGAATATTTACATGTAAGTTGGAATTGTAGAGGATATCCATGGAAAAGAGGACTTGGATTGAGGCCCATAGAAAAATGACAAGGTATTATCTTTCTTACTGAAACACATGAACACGATGGCTGAAAAGTTCCAAATTTTGAAGGATATAAGAAAGTTTTAGTTTGGAACAAAGGGAATGAAATGGGAAAAGGTCATGGGGGAGTTATAGTGCTAATAGGTGAGAAGTGGTAAGGAATTGTAAAACTTGAAAAAGAAGACACAAATAAACAATACATATGGCTACAAATAACATATAATGGGGTGATTTTAAGATTGGCTTCTTGTTACTTTGCTCTGAAAAATTCTAAGTTCTATAAGAAGATAAATTTAGACAATGAAGACCCGTATGCCTCACTAAAAAGGATATATATCTATTTTCAGCACACTTGGAGATGTAGTATTAATTGACAACTTTAATGCAAGGACATCTAATAATCAGTCTCTTCAATTTTTGAAGCAATGAAGAAAAAGGGGAGAACAATCCTTTATGGTTAGAGAAAGGTGGAGGTCAATATTGGGATTTAAGAACATCTAAAGATGGTAATGACAATGTGACCTCATTTGGGGAAAAATTACTTGACTTTATAGTTTGTTTGACATGGTTATTTGCAATGGTATGCGAGACTGGCTAAAGTCAAGGGGTATCACATGCAAAACCTATAATGGTCAAAGTGTGGTGGACTATGTGATTTTCTCTTAGAGTTTTGTTTCTAGATTGTTGGAGTTTGATATTGAGGACTACCCTATTAAGATCAAATCTGACCACTTATTGGTTAAGATCTCCGCATTTCTCCAACCAGTCAACACAATAAATAGGTTCAACACATGTCAAAAAAACCCTCCCCAAGGGTAAAATCCTCATAAATCAGGAGAATAGAGAAATATTTAGCGTTGTTCTTAAGAAACATTTCAATGATTTAAAAAATAATGGAGGGGTCAAAGAAACAAAAGAGTTAAGGATGTCCACATTCATAGCGATTCGTTGATACCAATAATCCACAAGGCTTTAAATGAATGCAAAAGGTCTCACCCCAAGATGGGGGCTGCAAACACTTTTCCAGCAAATCCGTCGTATGATGAAGAATGTAAGGCAGCCAAGAGATCACTAAAAGAAAGAGGAATGGACAAAGAATACAAGAAAAAATATGAAAAATTGGTGCAGTCTAAAAAATAAGATTATGTAAATGAAAGGAGCTAATCTCTCTTAGAAAATAGAATCCTAAAGGTTTTTGGAAAGAACTACACTAAAAGAAAAAGAAGATTGAAAACAATATTATGGATGTCCAATGGCAAAATATGCTAGGCTCCTTTACGAGTGGGTTCACGAGAAAGACTATCTACCTATTATTAACACACCAATGGAACTATTCATTGTGGATGATATTAAACAAGGAATATAAAGAATTTATCAAGTGGTAAAGCACAGGAAATAGATAGGTTATAGGATGAATTTTTAAAGTGGGGGATCGAGACTCTTGCCCCTCACATAAGAATAATTTTCAATAATGTCAATCAGGAAGGATTTTCAATGGAGTGGACTACTAGTGTGGTCATCCCTTTATTTAAAAGTGGTGATATCAATAATCCATCTAACTACATATGATTATGGTCAATCCTAGACCTTTGGTAAACTCTTTGGGAGCATGGTTGAATGAAGGATCAACAACTATGCAGAAAATGAGGGCAAAAGGGAAAAGGGGTAGGCATGCTTTAGGTCAAGACACTTTTCCATTGATCACTACATCACCCTTAGACACTTGATTGAAAATATTTAGGACACCTAGGGTGAGGAAGCTTATTGTTGTTTTGCAGAATTTAAGAAATATTTTGACATGGTACCTAGAGACAAACTATGGAATAAAATGGAGGAATTAGGCATCCCAAATGTGTATAGAGCTACTATTCATAGGCTATATGAGAAGTTTAGAGCTAAAATTAGAACAAGTGAAGGCATTTCAGAGTGTTTTGGTAGTGACATTAGAATTAAATTGGGATGCCCTCTATCTCCCATACTTTTTGGGCTATACATTGATAAGTTGGAAGCTTGGTTAAGCAAGGGAAATGGGGATGGTATTCAACTGGCAGGTTATGTGGTGAAACTACTTTTATATGCTGATGATCTTATCCTAATTTCTAAAAAAACTCATGGGTTAAGAGAACATCTGAAAGAACTAGAACACTTTTGTTAGGAGGTTGGGATGCAATTGAATATCACCAAGACCAAAATCATGATTTTATCATTGAATAGAAAAGATTTAAGTAGAATGCTTTTCTTTTTGAAGGCACCCTGCTTGATATAATGAAAGAATACAAGTATCTTGGGATTGAATTTCACTATAAGCTCAGTTGGGAGACTTGTCATATGAAAAGGATATAGGGAGGTTAAAAATCCTTTTACCTTCTACAAAATAGGTGTAGAAAAGCCAAACTTTGGGATTTGAAAACCAAGAAAACCTTTTTTGGTTTGCTTGTCACTCCGGTTGTACTTTATGGGTGTGAATTGTGGGGAAGCAATATGTTAAAGAGCAGTTAGAGACAACTAGAAAGAATCCAAAAACATCTAATAACAAGCAATCTCAAAGTTAAAACCACAGTCCCATATGAAATTATTTTAGTTGAAGAAAGGAATTTTCCATTAGAAGCATCAAAATTAACCTAGTTGATAAGTTATTTAAAGAAGGTTGAAAACATGGATAACCATCACTGGCCCAAAACAGTTATGGAGGAGACATTAGATCATAGGAAGAAAAATTGGATGAAGCAGAACAAGTGGATGAAAAAGTGGGGCATCAATTTGCAAGAGTGTCCTAGCACCAATAGTGAAATAAAAAGCTATGTGATTGAAAAATTTAGAACTACCATGTGGACTAATCAGATTGAGCAAAAAAAAGCATAGCACATCAAAGAGTTTAACTTGAAAAAGGATCATGGTGAAAATACTTATTTAGGTGCAACTATCAAAGGGAAAGTGAGGTTGTTAGTTGCATAGTTGAGGATGGGATTGCATCACCTTAGGTGTGAGACTGGTAGGTGGAAGATACCCAAGGAAACTTGGGAAGAAAGAACTTCTATTTTCTGCAATAAGGGGGTAGTGGAAAAATAAACTTCATCATGGAATGCATAGCTTATGAGAATATACATACCGAACACAAGAATAGTTTGAAAGTTGACAATATGCACCAGTTATTTGAGGAAGACAAGATTTAACCAAATGACCAATCTTCTATTCAAAATTAATAGCAAGAGCTACGACTTGGAAAAGAGCATAAAGAAAAATTAAGTCTATTTGTCTTGGTCTCATAAACTATTTAGTCTTGTGGACATCATTAAAATATTTCATTTAATCATTTCAATACCAATGGCTTTGAGGCTAAGAAGTTGATGTTATCTATATTATATCATTGTAAGCAGTATTGTAAGCACACTGCATCCAAGGTTTCCGATTTTGAGTTGCATTCAACCATTTTATTCTATTCTATTTCCTTTTGTTTTTTCTTGCACTCAATTAAAAGAGATGAAATTCTCATTTTTAATCGAAAAAAGGACATGGAGTTGGCATCTACGCTTGTAGAGGGTGTTCAAAAATTTTGTGAGATGGTCATCCAACAAGCGGCTAAAGAAGTAAACATAGTGTTCAACTTCATGGAAGAATTTGAAGGGTTGAAGGACCAAATAAAGAAAATTAATTGTTTTCTAAATGAGGTTGATGAGAAGAACAATACACAAAAGGAGTCTACAAAAAAATGGCTTCACAGAGTTTGGGAAATTTCCTTGGAGGTAGAGGACATACTTGAAGAATGCGTTGTGGATTCAATGTATACTAGTAATACTCAGTCATGCACTTTGACATGTAATCAATTGATTTTTCGCTATTAAATGGGTAGAATATTTTGAAAGGTCAAAGCTTGAATGAGCAAAGTTGTTGAAGAGGGAAACAAAATAAATATAGTTCATGTTGTAACGCCTTACAAAGAAGAAGCATAATCATCAAGAAAACAACAATTTAAGAGATGGAGTCTCCTGCTCAGTGATTCGAAACTAGTGAGTATAGAGTCCAAGATTAAAAGCATGGTGAGTTTGTTGGAAAACCACAAAATTCCAATTATTTTAGTGGTTGGAATGGGGGGGATTGGAAAAACCTATCTTCTTCAGCATGTTTACAATAGTAGAAAAGAAAGGTATGAGAAATGTGCATGACTTTCAGTTTCTCAGTTCTATTATGTTTCCAAGTTGTAGCGTGATTTAGCTTTTGAATTATATGAAGGTTTAAGTAAGAAAATAATGAAGGGTAGAGTAAGTGAAGTGGTAGAAGTAGAGTCAATTCATCACTCTATGCTAGAGAAGAGGCGTCTTATTGTTTTAGGTGATGTCTAGAGAGCTACTAGAGAAAGTGATTTTCCAACCAAACTTGGAAAACCAACTACAAAAACTAGTCAATGCAAAATTTTGGTTAGCACAAGAAACATAGAGGTCTATCTAAATCTCAATGTTGAGATCTATGAGATGGAACACTTGATAGATGAAGATAGTTGGAGGCTATTTTGTGCTTATGCATTTCCTAAGTCCGAGGAAAATAGAGCATTGGAGAATATGGAGGAGGTAGCTTGTAACATCATCAAGAAATGTGGGGAATTACCACTTGCAATCAAAATCACAACAAAATATCTAGCAAGGACTACACTGCTAAGTGACTGGTAGTCCAAGTTGAGTAAGCTGAAAAAGGTAGGCACTTCTAATGACCATGTCATGGATATTCTCAAGTTGAGTTACCACAACCCATTAGCAAATATAAAGGCTTGTTTTTCTTATCTTTCTTTTTTTCCTAAGGATGACGTGATAGAGTGTGAATAACTAATATATCTATGGATGGGAGAAGGTTTCATTCTGGAAAGAGAGAACTTGTGAGACTATTTAGATTAGCTTGCCAAGCTCTATCTGGTTGAAGTATGGGAAGAATAATGGAGAGTGAAGAAACATTGTAAAACTCATGATTTATTGCTTGAGTTGGCTATACTTGTATCCCAAGAAAATAAATGTGCATTTGGTGTTGAGGATGCCTTCTCTAAACTACACTTTGTGAATAGAGGTGGTAGTGGTAGCTGGTGTTGCCTTTTTTTTGGTGAAGAAAGATATTGATGAGTGTGCCATCTTAGATAGGTGTCCTATTTCTCCCACACTTGTTTGCACATTGTCCCTCTCTCGTAATAGCCATATTGGAGGAAACATTCTAGCAATGTTGTTTAGTAGTATAAGGGTTTTGTGGGTTCTCAATTTGAGCCACACAAATATCTCCACATTGCCTACTTGTGTTGGAGAGATGAAACTTCTCAAAGTATTGAATTTAAGAGATACAAAGATTGAGAAGTTACCAGAGTGTGTGAGATGTCTTAAAATTATCTCTTTCCTTGATGTCTCTCATTGCAATGAATTAGAGCAGAGTCAAGCACCTGAATGGGTAAGTGAACCTAAGTGTCTTCATCATTTGGAAGGCCCATTTCAGTGAATGTTGAAGGGAATATCAAGGCTAGAGTCTTTGCGAACACTGCAAATATCAAAGGAGTGGTTGACAAGTGAGATTGAGGAAATAACGTTTAAATTTTCTCATAAATCCCAGTTGCGGAGGATGGAAGAAGGGATCCTTGCTCCCTTGCTCAAGATGTGCTGACTGAAAGTCATTAATAGGATTGTTGGAAGCTGATCAGATCTTCTACAATTTTTAGAGAGAATGAGTGCAATGAGAGATCTAGAACATCTTAAACTATATTATTTTGTAGTGCCAAGTTGGGTATGTTGTTTGGAAAATCTCATGGTCCTTGATTTATAGAATTGTGATTGCAATCATTACCTAGAACTACAGCAATGACCAATCTAGTGACGTTGGTGATGTGGGTGAACAAGAGGTGTAGAGAATTGCCAAATGAGTTTGGATAGTCGGGAGGGTTTGCAAACCTTTGATTCTTTTCAATACATGATTTCCCTAAATTGGAGGAGTTTCTAGAAATGGAGGATGGAGTGATGGCATGCCTTGAGAAGTTGGAGCTATGGCATTGTAAGAAGGTGAATAAAGTGGGAGAGGGATTGGATCATCTTAAAAGAATCAAAGAGTTTAATTTTGAATACTTTGGAACAAATGAATCGATGGAGATGTTGAAGGAAGGGGGGATATATTGGGAAAAAATCAAAGTTGTCAATCCCCAGATAATAATAAAATAATAATAAAACATTATTATTGTTTACTGCATGAGGGGTGTTGAAAGAGATGGATAATCATTTAGAGTGGATATAGTTTACTGGTACTTTTTGTAAATATATTGCATTCCTATGTTGATAGGATTGTGGGTTATTCCTTGGACAAGGGAAAATCTCAACTACACTTCTCAAGCACATATAATTTCCTTAGCTACTAGAGCAACATATTTCAATGTTGCAAATAGGACCATTTTGGTCTTTGCTAGAAAAAAAAACTCCTTTTAAAAATTGGCTGGTAAGGTGAAACCATTCTTATAAATTGTAGGAACATTTCTATATGTATAAATTATGATTAATGCTTTGAATGTAAAAATAGGTGTTTTGATATATTGAAAGAAATCTAGTACTAATGAGAAGATTTTACTTATATAGAGTTTACTAAGGATAATAGTGATGAAGATGACATTCAGTTTGAAACTTAATTTAATGGAACAGATGAATTTTAGTTTTTATATATATTATCAATCACAAATTTTTTAATTATATTTTCAAGGATTTATTTTATTAAAATTTTGTATTATATATTTATCAATTATCTGGTGAATGTTTACATAGATCTTTGTAATGATTTGTATTTATATTAAAAATTATCAAATATTTTTAAAGTATGATTTATAGAAATATAAATAAATCTATTTAAAAAATATAGATAAATATAGTTTTAAAATTTATTTTTATTTATTTAAGAAGTATTTTATTTATCTTTAGAATTATTTTAGAATAATTTCATTTATAAGGTTTATTTTATTTATTTCAAAATTGTTTAATAATTAAAGTTGAGGAAAATTTTACAATAACAATAAGGGGTATTATATAGGAGTGAATTTGCACCCCTCTCGCAAATTCCCCTCTTACACCCTCTACTTTAGAAAAATCAAGTCCAACTTAGTAATTCCACATCACCTATCTACAATGCATCCACTTGGCGCTTGTCTTTTGTGTTGGTGGGGTAATTTCTATCAGATGCGCCCATCACACATGGATGTTTACATGGCGCGTTGTCGTCCCTAATAGATTCCTACCTTTGGAATCCATAGAGACGTTACATTCTCCATTGGCAACGAAGCATAACACCTCTAGGCCTTCCTATTGACCCGAGAATGACTCTTTCCCTCCTAATTATTCTTCAAATTCCTATCTTTCATTTTCAGTTCATCTCTTTAGCAATTCATTACATCTTCTATTGACCCATGTCCTCTTTTAATGGTAGAGAGGAAAGGCCTAGAGGTGTTACCTAGCCTTGCATGGGTTCAAGGCTTCACCAGTTGAAGTTGCTCAGTAGAGAGGGAACCCGCTATGAGAAATGTAAGCAAATGATCTCTAGCTAATATCTTCCCATAATAAAATCAATGAATAGTACCTCATTGTTGACATCTAAGCCATCGCCTGATGGGGTTCCAAAGTGAATGTGACGATGCAGTGGGTGATGTGTTTCAGGGTGTGGCTAGGATTTTCCCACAATCATTAGGATCAACAACAAATGAGTTGTGGCTAATAGAGTAAGGATGTAGACGGGTATGTGGAAACTTTAAAGAACTTCCTTGTTGTTTCTAAGTACAATCAATAAAGCGAGTGGTGATTATTAATATGCCTCGTTGTCGTATTTTTAAATCCAAGGCAATTGATGGTTGAGATGCGACATGTAGTAATTGATCCCTTTGCTCATGCGAGCGAGCCAAGATGGCCATTTATTGTGACTAGCCTCAAATTTCTCTATTTAATGAGGATTCTCTGTAGTTGGTTAAGTCATCCTTAAATCACCATGGCACATAGTTGATTTTTGTGAGTACAAGAGAATTAATTTCAAAGTTTGGAATGAGGTGGTGCAAAGGTGGTTGCATGGTGTCTCTTGGTGTGTAAGTGTGTATGCTTATTGCATTATTTTTGTAGTTCGCTTTTCTTCTATGTCTAGTATCTGTGGGGGTTTTCATTTCTTATATGCGAGAGTATTCTAGAAGTTGTGGTCTTTATTCTTCTACATAATTGGCTTTGGTTGTTGTTGTATCTTGAGAAAATGAGTGAACTGCTTGTACGCCTATTACACAAGTCCAGAGGTCCAAAAGATTAAGTATATAGGAGCTGGTTGCATACGTATCCAAGGCCAAACCTTTCTAGACAGAGGTTCCAATTGTCCCAAAAGGAAAAAGAAGTGTATGCAAGAGAAGTGAGAAGGTTGTTGTTAAGAGAACCTATACCCTGAGGAAGAGGACTGTGTCATGTGAACTAGTTGGAGATGAAAAGAAGGGGCCTATGTTTGCAAAATAATTAGTGAGGCTTGGTACGGGTCCTAGGGTTTGTTTGAAGAAGCTCGTTGCTCCTATTTTAATTTATGATAATTCCTCAAGTGAAAAGGAAGGAGCTGGCCCTAACCCTGGCCAATGCCCTACTTCTCTTGTGCCTTATAGTGACTCTGATGATGAAATTGTTATTGCAACTCCACTCTCTATAAAAAGGCCCGGTGAGGGTGTTTACTTGATGGTTGACAAGGCTGGGTAACACCTGTGTCCTCTTTTAATGGTGTTTGGTTTTTAGGTGTTGTGATGATTGGACTTCCATGTGGCTAGTTCGCAAGTTCGTGCCAATGATAGTGATGGTGGTTACATCAATTTTGATGAATGTTCTAGTCTTGGTCATGCCTTTTGGAAGGATTGCATGGCATCTTCAAAAAATAGTTTGGAATTCCTTTTTCCTTTTTATTTCCCATGGTGGTGGAATGATTGAAGATATAATGGTCCAAGAATCAACCCTAATGAAATGAAATGAATTTTGAAATTATCATGAAATGTAATTACATTTGAGTTAGATGCTTGTTTCTCCCTTGTACTATAAAAGGGATTTCATGTCTCAATGTAAGGGGCTCTGATCAAAATTTTGAGTCTAGTACGTTCTAGTTGAAAATTCAAGTGTAGGAAGCAAAAATGAAAATGTAGAATGCTTGATAAATTTGCTTAGAAATTGTCTTGGGTTGGGGCCATATATGTAATAGTCTTAAATGGTGTTATATAGATTATTGATATCGAAACAAATATAAATTCCAAAACATATACTCTCCTTTTGTAAATTTTTACAGATCATAAATGAAATTATCAAAGATCTTTTCATTTGTCATCAATGGTTCAATTAAATGTATGGCTTTATTTCTTTGCTTTAACTCAAAGGTTTAATTAGAATGCTTGAGAAAAGTCATGGGTCTGTGAGAATTTGTGAGGATTTGATAAGAAGTGATGTTTTGGATAATGTGAGTTTTTGTATTGCAAGACATTACAAAGATAGTCCATCTATGTCATAAATAAATAATCTGTGTATTACTGGTTGTTTCATATTTGACTCCTTTTGCCTAATTAATGAGACACTGGCTTGTGTATCAAGAATTCATGCAATTAAGTGAATAGGTAGTATTCCTAGCCAGGGATTCAAAATAAGAACTTGATACTTATTAAAAAAAAATCAATTTTGATGTGTAAGTTCAAAGTATATCCACATTCCTAGAAAATAGACAGTTATTTACTCAAGGACCTACCAAATTCTTAGTGAATTTTGTGTATTTACCTCAAATAGGAATGAATCTATGTTGAAGTGTTCTTGATGAAGTGAAATATCAAATGAACACAAGAAGGAATACCCTCCTTGGTCCCACAGAGCCTAAAGTGTAAGAATAGAGACCTCATAATTCTCTATTCGTCATGTTGGCCACTAACTCTAGACAATTCTTGAACATAAGGGTTGGCTAGCCTTTAGAGAATTCCAAGGCTTAGCTGGAAAAAAACACCAATAGAAATGGAGACTTTGCTGGGGAGAATTTCCACTCTCCAGTCGCAGATTGATGTATTACAAAGTCAAATGGTGTGATAAATCTGAACATTTCGTTCAGTCTATATTGCAGAATTCTTGAACCTAGTAAAAGTGTTCATAGCAGCAAAGCTTGAAGGATTTGAAGGTGACTCCACTGTTGGAGCAAATATAGAATGAAAGTTATTTTGAAGATATTTCATCTCATTTGAAGTATAATCCTTTGAGTAGAGGTGGCGACTTTGACTCAAAGAACCTGACAAAGAATATAGCAAAGCTTCAGATCTGCAAATTCTAAGATCAAAGATGGATGGCTACTCTAAAACTCCAGGTATTCTCATGCATTTGAAGAAATAATGTTATATTTGCAGATAATTTGTGGGAATTTTCAAGATATATGATATAAATAGTTCCCAAATGGGTGAATTAGCACTAACATAGGAAAATGAATGGTAATCTTTTCATAATCTTAAGGTAAAAGTGAAATAGATGTAGAAGTTTTTCATATTCACAAATTTGACTAGTTTAAAGATATTATGCAAGGTAAAACTAGGAGACTTGCATTGTAAAAGGAACATGAATTGCTTTTGATAAGTCTGACAATATTTGCAAAGGGTTGTACAAGATGTCTTCTCAAGTTGCACACTTGGATGTGAACCTTACTGAAATGACACATGGTGAGTACCCTTTGTAACATCAAAGGAATTTTAGTATTGAAAGGTACAAAGACATAAATTTCCATAATATTTATGGTTTTCCAAATATTGTACCACCTAAGGTTAGAAATAAGATACCAAAGTTTAGTGGAGATAAGTCTGAATCAACAAGCAAGCATTTGCAGGAGTTTGGGGATATAATGGGGGACTTTGAAGTAAATCATGAAGATGTTGTCATGAAGCTATTTGTTCAATCCCTAAAGGGTGATGCCAAAGATTGGTTCTCATATTTGCAAACATGTTTTATTGCATCATGTGATCAGCTTAAAGCAACCTTTACAAAGAAGTTTGGTGAAAGGGTAAACCAAAATGTGGTAAGAAAAAATTTCATGAAAATCTATAGGAATGTAGATGAGTTGGTTCCTGCTTTTAATCTTAGTTTCACTAAGGCAATAAGGGAAATCCCAAAAAATATAAGACCAAATGATGTTGAATGTTTGATTGTATATCTTGGTGCATTTTATAGTAAAATGAGTTACCTGTTAAGGGATAAGGAGCTTGCAACATTACATCAAGCATATCAAAATGCCATGGACATCAAGAGTAATTTGAAACACTCAATGATGAAAGGATATATGGCTACAAGTATTGGTCACCCAAGTACACCTCATGCAAATAGAACTCATAGAATGGATAATAGAAATGATTTTCAAGATGACAATGCTTCTGATGTTATGTTTTCTCCATTGTCAGAATATGCAGATCACGATGAACCCCAAGTCAAGTGTCAACAAAATTTGAGCATTGCTAATCAAAAGTCATATGTTCAAGAATTGTATGAAATGAAGAGACATGAGGGAAAATTACCACATGAATTATTTTTGAGATTTTTGGATGCTTTGATAGAAGTCCCTAAAAATTTTAGACTTGAAGACTTAGTGTGCATCGATTTGTTTTGTGAAATCTACGAATTTGAGCTCAGTACCTTGCCTAAGGAGTTGAAGCCTCATAGTCTAGATCAAGTACCTAATTGGATAAGAATTATGGAATCAGCCAAATGTGGTTATTCACAAGATGTGCATTCCCAAGGTAGAGACAACAATTGTTCTCTTAAGAAGAATAAAAGGACAAAACAAAATAATATTGTTGGAGAAAATGATACATGGGATGATAATAAAGTAAATATGTATGAATGCTTTTCTAATGATATCTCAGGCATGGAAGAAGCAAAAGAGATGCAAGGTGTTGTTCCATGTCATGTGGTGATCAATGAAATTAATATATGTGTTGTAGATATTCCATCACAAAACATTGATCATGACCTTGAAAGGGTACCCTTAAGTATCCACTGTGCAAATTTTGGATGTAGTTTATGTAGTAACGAGTTTTCTTGTGATGAGGATTATAATGACAACCAACTTGATTATTCTTTTGATGACTATGAATGCTCCTATAAGGATGATCAGGGGGTGTTTTCTTCACCAAAAGAATGCAATGATGTGAATATTGATGAAGTCACTTGTCCCCAAGGAGATGGTAAAATTGCACTTGATGCATATTTAGAATGTGATTTGGTTTTGTCATCAAAGGAGCATGTCAGTTCTGCGAATGATTAAGAACTTGAAGATAAAAATGTATGTGTTCAGTATGCTGGTACTGAGTATGAAGCTAAAAATGATGAACATGCTTTTGACCCTATTGTTCTTGACTACTTATATGAAGCATAGGTTGGGTCAACTACACATGAAGAAGATAATAAGGTACCCATGGATGATAAAAGTTTTCATTCTTAAATGAGCAAGCTGCACATCATGACAAGCACATGGATTTTGAATTAATGTCATCACCCATTAATAATATTGAAAATATTTTTGATTTATCTAAAAATGAATTTCTAGAGTGTGAGTTGAAGGTGTTAACCATTGATGATGTGAATGAAATTGAGAATCTATTTGCATATTCTTCTAGTGATTATGATGATTTGGAAAATCATGATGATACAGAAGACTCAAACCATCATACTGAGAAGGCAGATGTCTTTACGAAACCCATGAAAGTATGGGAAAACCCCTTATATGATGCAACTCCACTAGTATGTGAGATGATAACTAATGATCCCTACTAGTGTGGAAATAATTCACTTTTTGTTGAAAATCCTGATGAGTGCCTGACAAATATCATTTGTAATTATGGGGAAGATGGTACAGATGGAACATCAAGGAATGGAGATCAGCTTGACTTCATTTTGGAGGAAGGTAACCTTAGTTGTACAACTATCCTGTCATGTAAAAGATATGGTGGTACAAATACTGGATAGCTGGTTTACTCATGGTTAGATGAGAAGATTGTATCTGATGATAATCAAGAGTGTGGTTCAAATGTGGTGATAATTGAACTTGACAATTGCTCACTATTGGAATATGGATTCTTGTGTTGTCATTGATGGCAACCTAAGTCATTGATCTAGTCCACACTTTAGTATTTTTCTATACTAGGAGACAAAGTGAAGAACATGGTATCCGATTGAAGTTGAGTTTGTCAATCCATATGCATTACTAGATCATCAGTTTGGGTTGTGGATCTTAGGGAAGGTCATTGGGTATCTAGAATATCTTATTCTCAAGTTTTGTGCTATCGCATCAATTAGTGTACGAGTTAGGAGATCTGGTTAATTGATTTTTTGTTCAACAGTGCTAGAAGGCTGACTAAGTGAATGTGGCATATTGCGGATGTTTGAGGGGAAATTGTTTTAAGTAATTTTGGGTTTGTGGATTTTGTTTTGGCTCCCCACTATATTGTGGCCAGCTTTGGATGGTGCACATTTAGAATCATTTGTGATTTGAGCCGACGGTTGGAAAATATTTTATATCTTATTGAAGCCAACATATGATTAACTAAATCCTTGGTAGTGGATATATATAAGTGATCGATTATGTCATTTTGATACATGTTCAAAGTGTGTTGATTTATATTGCAAATATTAGAAGGGTCATAAAGTGATTATGCACTGTTTCACTTGTGCATTAAGGATTTGTGATGCGATTTGAAGTAGAGTAGAGCATAAGAGTAGAATCAGACAGAAGGTCAAGAATGCAACTGATGAGCTTAATTGGAACTATAATATGGCATTTGCAGATGTTACTTTCTCAGTTCAAACCTCTAGATCTAATCCAAATCTTTTGTAAGAAAATGAGTCTTCTTTTTGTATATGAGTAGTGAGCTCTAGGCAGTATGCCTGAATACATGTGCATTCACCACTTGTATAACACTTATATTTGAGTGCTCAAATTGTGGATTAACCTCCACCATGGTTTTTCCCCTTACAGGGTTTCCACATAAAAATCCTTGTGTTATGGTGTTGTGGATGACTACTTTATGTGTTTTCATCTTTCTCTTCGTTGAATGTTGTAAGTGGCTTGAAGATCAGATTAATAAAGTTAAATTTTGTAGAACACTGATTCACCCCCCCTCTCAGTGCTCCCTGATTCCAACAATTGGTATTAGAGCCTAGTTCCTCATAAGGAGTTTAACTACTTGCGGTGGATCTTGGAATGTGATGGACTCTGGTAGTCTTCAACAACAACTTTTGGTGGCACTTGATGATCTTTATCAGTCCAAAGAAAAAGTCTAGGAAGTGAAAGAAAATATTAAGTATGCTGAGAAATTCATTCAGAAGTTGAGGGATCAGATTATTAAATCCAAGGAGAAGAGAAAGGATCTATGTGATCAGATTAAGAAAAAATAGAGAAAAAACATGGATGAGGATCACCTAAATCAAACCTTGAAGGAAATAACTGAAGAATGTGAAAAGCTTGCCTAAGACAATGCTATCCTAAAGCATGAGATGGAATCTATGGTGATGAAGTTGACTAAGGAGATTGAAGAAAGAGAGAAGAATGAGGATAATATTGCTCAGTCCTTAAAAGAAAGATCTAATGTGCTTAGTTAAGTTTGATGAGCTAACTCAAGGTCAGAAGAATTGAAATGACAAGTAAGGTCTTGGATATGATAAAGGAGAAAGTTCCAAATATAGACAAAGGAACTTCAGGCAAGGAAATTAGATGAACAAAGAAAAAAGGCATCTGGTAAGACAACCTAATGCTCAAAATTTTAATGGATACTATTTTTCTTGCAATAAATTTGGTCATATGGCTGCTCAGTGAAGAAGTAAAATGAAATCAAGTGATCCATCATTCTCTGATTAGTTTTTCAATTGCAATAAGTTTGGACATAAGTCTATTGAATGAAAAATTATGTTAGACAACTCTATCAATAGAAGGAATGTTAAATGTTATACCTATGAAAGATTTGGGCATATTGCTAACCAGTGTAGATCAAGAAGAAATCAATGGAATGACTGGTATGTACAAGGAAATGTTGTGTGTTACAATTGCAACATATACGGTCACATTGCAAGATTCTGCTGAAACAAAAATATGGATAGAAGAGGTTTGACATACAAAGGAAAAAATCTGTAGAAAGATGATAAAGGAAAATGAGCTAGCACCAGAACCTGCTTTTGGTAATTCCTCCAGGAACTGATTTTAGGCAATTGGCCTAGGAGGAATTTTTAAAGAAAATCATTTTCCCTATCAGTAGTTGGTTATGGAATGTGGTAGATTGTTAACAAGTTGTTTACAAATTCCTTGGAAATCACTTGTAAAGAGATTCAAGCAATTAAAAGTTTGCAAAAGAATTTTTCTCTCACTGACTGAGTAAAATAGGGTATCTAGAACACCTAGGGAAGAAGTATTTAATACAACAAAGGTTAGGTGTGTGAGTTTTAAAAGAAATTTGGAATCCTCATTTGCCACTTTATATCGAAGAAAAGAGGGAGGGCACTATGCATCAGAATTTTGAAAAAGTGAAGTCAATTCAGTGGCGAAACCCTAATCCATTAGGTACTTCTATTGTATTGAGAAATTTCCATTTAATTTGTTGTGTGCTTGAAGAAATTCTTTGGTAGAATCAAGTCAAGAGTATGAAAGAAAAAATGGAACAAATCAAAGGAATGATAAACCTAGATGAGTATAGCAGTGAGAAGATTAGAGCTATAAGAAACATGTTGTCGCTTGATGAATTGAAATGGATGAAAGAAGAAAAACACAAAATCTTGGATATTTGGAGTGAATTTCCCTATTTCAAGAATGCATAATTCATTGAGTTCATTCTAGAAAGATTAAATGATGATATTCTAACTCTAGATAAACCCTACCACATCTCAAAAGAAGTGATTGGAACCGTAACTAGGTTATACAAAGTTAGGGATGTGTCGAGAAAGAAGTCAATCCGAAATAAAGAAGTTGAAACCCTAACTAGAGTAGCTGGAGATCAAACAGAATTAATAATCTCAAAAATCAAAGATTCACTGACTAGGTACATTGCACATGGAGTATCCTACAAAATCTTTTTCAGAAACAGAGAAGGTGCAACTTCAACAGATGTTGTTTACATTTCACACAAGATGATAATGGAAGATGAGGATTTTGACCTTTGTGGATTACTGAAATATCAACTAATGGAGAACATACAATTGACAAAGATGTCAGATTACCCTTTCAGGTTTGGTACTTTGGTTATATGTCTTGTGATGTATTTTCTAAATTGCTTGCCATTGAGCAACAATGTAATATGGGATGCGAGTGAACTAGTTTGCAAGCAGATTTACATGCATTCTAACAATTTGGAAAACTGTGATCAAGAATATGAAAGTTTCTTTAATTTTTTGCTAGGAAAATTTGGCTCAATTGGTATTCCCCTTCTGGAAAGGGCACTTGAAGTTGGTTCCTCCTATGGTGAGATAGAGAGAAAGAAGAAAACAGAAAAATAAATTGTTATCGGTACACCACCAACATGCAAAACGTCAAGAGTTGAAGGAAAAGGAAAAGAACATGAGATTGTGGATATACCAAATGAGGAATCTGATAAGGAAATTGAGGACACCCAAAGAAAGGAATTGGAAACAACCAAACTGGAACAAGATAAGGCAATGATAGGAGAAAGTGGAGAAGAAGGTGATTTAACCAAAGAAGAGCTATTGTAGCTTATTCGAGAGGAAGATGGAATACATAGAATCACCAACATATGGTTTATCAGACCTTCATATGAGTAGGACATGATTGAAAACATACTAAGTGCTCATCTTGTGCACAACTATATTAAATTAGAGAGTTTACAAAATATTTTTCCAGAAGAGATGATTGAATGCATTAAGGAAATCCTGGACTCTGAGTCTCAAAAAAAGGAAGAAGAAGTAATTCTACACCTGAAGAAGTATAAATTGTCACTCACCAATTTAAAAAGGCACATGAATCAGCTAAGGCAATGCATAAACACAAAAAACAACATATACAACTATTGTCTTCAATGGCATCATGCAATTGGTAGGTACAAAGAAAATTTGGAATGAATTGAAACAAAGTTGAACGGTATTGGACAAAATTTTGACATGTTTTAGGATCAAGATGGTGCAATTAAGAAAAGAATTCAAGAATTATAGTCAGAGCACACAAATTTGCAAAACACCAAAAATAGGATTGTGGACACCTTTTGGAAGTTGAAGGACATAATAGAATGCATATTGGAGTAGTTGATTGAGATACTGAGGAAAGGAGAGATATTAGAAGAAGTTATCACCTTTCCAGAATCTCTCATCAAGATTATCAACTGGACATCTGAAAAAAATAGCATGATCATAATCACTAGGATTGTAGTAGAAGCATGGAAGAAGCTTCTTCTGGAGATAAAGGAAAAATACAAAATAATCTACTAACACAAGTAGCGGATGTAATTCCTCAAAATTTTGAATTAGTTTTTGAGTAAGTTTTTTGTTACACCTCAAAAGGGATTACTATAGGAAAATATTTTTGTCATTGAATTCAAAGGGGGAGAGAGAGCAATGAAAAATGCTTTATCAAATTCAAGGGGAGTTGTGTCAGCTATGTTACTAAGGGGGAAAGAGAGAACAACACGTTGGTTCTCACACTTAGTCATTTTTCACTAAGTGTTTCCATCAATGTCAAAGGGGGAGATTGTTGGAATATGGCTTCTTGTGTTGTCATCGATGGAAACATAAGTCATTGATTTGGTCCACACTTTAGTATTTTTCCATACTAAAAGATAGAGTGAAGAAAAAGGTAATCGACTGAAGTTGAGTTTGTCTATCCATATGCATTACGAGATCATCAGTTTGGGTTGTGGATCTCAGGGAAGGTTGTTGGGTATCTGGAATATCTTATTCTCTAGTTTTGTGCTATCACATCAATTGGTGTATGAGTTAGGAGATCCGGTTAATTGATTTTCTGTTCAACAGTGCTAGAAGGTTTATTAAGTGAATGTGGCATATTGTGGATGTTCAAGGAAAAATTGTTTTAAGTATTTTTGGGTTTATGGATTTTGTTTTGGTTTCCCACTATGTTGTGGCTGACTTTGGATGGCATGCATTGAGAATCATTTGTGATTTGAGCAGACGGTTGGAAAATATTTTATATCTTATTGAAGCTGACATATGATTACTAAATCCTTGGTAGCAGATATGTATAAGTGATCAATTATGTCATTTTGATATGTGTTCGAATTGTGTTGATGCATATTGTGAATATCAGAAGGGTTGTAAAGCGATTATGCATAGTTTGACTTGTGCATTAAGGATTTGCGATGCAAGTTGAAGCAGAGCAGAGTAGAAGAGAAAAATCAAACAAAAGGTCAAGAACGCGACTGATGAGCTTAATTGGAACTATAATTTGGAATTTGTAGATGCTACTTTCTTAGTTCAAACCTTTGGATCTAATCCAAATATTTTGTAAGACAATGAGTCTTCTTTTTGTATCTGAGCAGTAAGCTCTACGTAGTGTGCATGAATGAATGTGCATTCCCCACTTGTATAACACTTATATTTGAGTACTCAAATTGTGGATTAACCTCCACCATGGTTTTTCCCCTTATAGGGTTTCCACGTAAAAATCCTTGTGTTATGGTGTTGTGGATGACTACTTTATGTGTTTGCATCTTTCTCTTGGTTGAATGTTATAAGTGGTTTGAAGATTAGATTAGTAAAGTTAAATTTTGTAGAAAATTGATTCACCCCCCCTCTTAGTGTTCCCTGATTCCAACAATTGGTATTAGATCCTAGTTCCTCAGAAGGAGTTTAATAGCTTGAGGTGGATCTTGGAATGCAATGGGTTATGGTAGTCTTCAACAACAACTTTTGGTGGCACTTGATGATCTTGATTAGTCCAAAGTAGAAGTCTAGGAATTGAAAGAAAATCTTAAGGATGCTGAGAAATTCATTCGGAAGTTGAGGGATTAGATTATTAAATCCAGGGAGAAGAGAAAGGATCTCTCTGATTAGATTAAGCAAAAAGAGAGAAAAAACATGGATGGTGATCACCTGAATCAAACCTTGAAGGAAAGAACTGAAGAATGTGAAAAGGTTTTCTGAGACAATGCTACCCTAAAGCATGAGATGGAATCTATGATGATGAAGCTGACTAAGGAGATTGAAGAAAGAAAGAAGAATGAGGATAATATTGCTCAGTCCTTGAAAGAAAGTTCTGATGAATGCAACAAAACTAATGGAGAATTCATTCAGTTAGAGATTGAACTACAACAATCTAGAAACAATGAAAGAGAGCTTGAAAGATAGATTGTTATTCTCAGGGATGAACTTGCTACTACAAATGAATATAAGGAGAAGTTCAAGATTAGCTTAGTTAAGCTTGATGAGTTGACTCAAGCTCAGAAGAATGCAAATGACAAGCAAGGTCTTGGATATGAGAAAAGATGTTCCTCCTTAATATGGATGAAATACATATAGGTGAAAGAGGATGTTCCTCCTTAAATAATCAACTAATCTGTTTTGAGCCAGCATTGTTACATATTGATGAAGAGAAACAATTTGATGAACCCTCAGATTATGTAAATGTTACAGGACTGTTTGATTTATATGGAGAATCTAGAAGTGCAAATAGCTTTAATCATGATGTCAATCAATTTGAATGTGCACTTAAATTCTTTGGAGAAGCTCCACATCTTATGGACCTTATCATAGAGTTGTTTCCACCTCTTGAGACCAACATTAATGTGTACTAGAGTGAAGATCCTCCCGAGTTTGTGCTTTTTCTCTCTAATACTCTAGGAGAAGTTGGCCTTAGCATACAATGAAATGTTTATGAAGGATTTCAATCTAAGGAACAAATCGAATGTGATGTCATAATCTATGATTAGGTGGAATATGAAAGTTTTGTTATTCCAACTCATTGGGATGAGCTTATAGTGTAGCAAGATGGTGAATTGGGTAGTTTCATGGTAGGAGGAATTAATGATACCTATCATGGTGATACTGGTTGCTCAGAAGGGAATAATGCATATGCTAATCCTTTGATATTGGAGTAGGATAAGGTGTTTGATAGAGGAAAGCATTAATTTTAGCTTTTGGGGGGCCATTGGGCCTCTAATTTAGAGAATGAAGCAAATAAAGATGTAGGGGAGGGCTTATGAAATTTGGAAGGGAGTGTTGTAATCTTCATCTTTGCACTCAGCCAACATGGGTTATTGTTCTTGTTCTTGGTCTTGGTGCTCTTCTACTAGTCTACTTCAATGAAAGATTTGGATTCTTGCTATTCCCACAAGGGGCATACATCCCCAATCAGAGGCATTGGTGGAACCCTAAAATTTCATTGTTCCACTAGTTCTATGCTCAATCCTGTGACCTTCTTCCATTGTCATTAGGGTTTAGGGCTTTATCGCTCCATTCATTTATACCCTTAATCCATTTATTGGCTTGTGTTTGCTCATTGAGCAGCTACACTAGTCACCGTTTAATCAAATGACATTATATGGTCTCCACTATCATCATTTCAACCGACCCCATTGTTCATGTTACCCACTATTCCTAGGAGGGCCCTCTTTTAAAAACAACTTTCATGCACATTCTTTTAATCACCCTTTAAATTCATTACTAATGGTTCATCACCTATTGTGCATTCTTTTTGAACCACCTATGGCCATCCCGGGTTGAACGATTCTTCATCCTTCTTACCACCCATGTTCATTGCCCATCGCATGTTGTGTTTTTACCATTGGAGGGTAACGAGCGACCATCAATGTGGTTAAGCTTTTAACCCATCACCAACATCAGTTCTATCATCGGTTATATGGTGCAGTTTAATGTTAAACCCGCGAATGCCGATGGGTAGGGTTTTTCCCATCGAGCAAGATTAAGGCATTGCCAGTTGGAGCTGTCTAGGGGAAACTCAACGAGTGATGAGCAATGTGGTTAATATTTTAAACTATTGCTAGCCATGGCATTATAATGAGTTGTCTCATGTTATTCTAAGGAGAACCCATGACCGTTGATGGGTGGAGTCTTTCCCCATCGTGTGAGTTCAAGACATCGCTGGTTGCTCGGTAGAGAGTGAATCCACAATGAGTGATGTAAGAAAATGATCTCCAGCTAAGATCTTGCTGTAATCAAATCAATGGCTGGTATCTCATCATTAGCATCTAAGCCATCACCTGATGGGGTTCCAAAGCAAATGTGGCAGTGTAGTCGGTGATGTGCTTTAGGGTGTGGCTAGGATTTTCCCACGGCCATCAAGATCGACGGTGGATGAGTTGTAGCTGATAGAGTAAGGATGCAGACGGGTACATGGTAGCTTTAAAGCACCTCCTCACTATTTATAAGTATGATCAATAAAGCAAGTGGTGATTCTTAATATGACTTGTTGATTTAGTTTTAAATTCAAGGCAATCGACAGTTGAGATGTGACATGTAGTATGATCCAGTGGATATTTTAAGTGAAAATTGAAGTGTCTCTAAATCTCCAATTTTTTACACCATCAGAAAGATCTCAGCGTCTTGATTCCAACGCAACTCGAACAAAGCAAAAAGGAGTCCGTTTGAGCAAGTTATGGCAAGTCAAACCTTGGGTCAAATTGGGATCAGGGGGCATCTAGGAAGCAAAAAAATGATGTCATCAAAAGTTGTCAAAGTTGGCATCATCACGAAGAGCTCGTCGAGACGATTTTGACGGTGTTCGTTTCGTTGAAATTGGACATCATATGCTCAAGATATAGTTGGTCAAAGTTTTTAGTTGACTTTTGTGGTGGACTATACAGATGCTGACGTTAGCATTCCGTACTGTACAGACATTGACTTGGACAATTCAAAATTTAACACATGGCATCCATGTCATCATTGTACGAACCAATCATTGTGCGACACGTGGCAGTCCGTACACTCAGTCAGTGTTGAGGTGGCAGCACGGTCAGCATCCAGTCAGCAGTACAGAGTCCACGTCATCATCCGAGTCAGCATCCCACGTCATCGTCTGAGTCAGCAATAGTCATCGGCCTCGTCAGCTGCACAGGTGTCGTCCACGTCAGCACCCTATTGACGTTGAGTCAGAGTCCATGTCATCGAAGTGGGCAAATTAGTCTTCGCCACGTGGCACCTACTTGGCATGCCACGTGGCCTCACGGTTTCTCTCCTCCATCCAGTGGTTTGAAAGTTAGTTTGTTAAAAATTTTGTGGGGGGATTTGAACCCCCAACATCTCTCTAGTGAGCTTAGCCCCTAACCGTTCCACCATATCCATGCTCTTAACTATAAAGAGAGCCGGTTTTGTTTTGTTATATTTTTGGTGTGGAGTTTGTTTTAAAAATGAGCCGGCGGGAGTTGAACCCGCATCGGCTAGGTCCCAAAAGTGCATGCCCACCGACGAGCCATTCAGTGGGTGTAAGATATAGTTGGCGCTGGTTTGTTTTGTCTATTTTTTTCAAACCGAATGCCTTAATTAAAACCAACTTCCCTATAATTCTAAAACAAACAACTTTTTTTTTATAAAAAAATGTAATCTCCTAAAACCAACAAAAGCCTGAGGGAAATGTTATTGAAGGGATTAAATGATTTTTCTTAGAAGATTTTTATGCAAATTGGGAGATTTTTGAAGATTTTTATGTATTTAGGAGAGATAAGGTGAATATTGTAAAATCAATTGGTTAGTAACCAATTTGAGAAATTTTTATGTATTTAAAGGGGAGAGAGTGAGTGAGTTTGGTACTCATAATTTTCAAGGAAATTGGTGCTAGGTGATACAAAGAGGAGTTCTAGGAGATTCTTGGAGCCATTTTTGTACATCGGAGTATGGATATGCTACCGAAGTGCTAGAAGAAATGGTTTTGGTGCATTTGTAATTTTGATTTGGAGATTAATTGGATCAGTCACACTCCATTGGAGCGGACCCGGAGATGTAGTCACGTTTATGACGAACTCCATAATCAAACGCTGTTTGCACTTCTCTTCTTTTCTCTCACCTTCTCTCAATTTGTTAATTCCTTCATTTTGTTATTTCCTTAAGTTAATTTTGTAGTAATTAACTTGGAATAATCATTGTAAAAATTAAGCATTCATTTCTGCAATTTAGTCTAGATCCTATACAGATCATAGTAATTGATCCTTTTGCTCACGCGAGTGAGCCAGGATGGCCATTAATTGTGACTAGCCTCAAAGTCATCTATTTAATGAGGATTCTCTGCTCCTGGTTAAATAATTTTTAAATCACCATGGCATAGAGTTGATTACTGCGAGTACCAGAGAAGTAATTTTAGAGTTTGGAATGAGGTGGTGTAAAGGTGGTTGCATGGTGTCACTTAGTGTGTAATTGTGTATGCTTATTGCATTGTTGTTACAGTTTGCTTGTCTTCTATGTCTGGTATCTTTGGGGCTTTTTATTGCTTATACATGCAAGTATTTTGGAAGTTGTGGTCTATATTCTTGTACATAAATGGCTCTAGTTGTTGTATCTTGAGAAAATGAGTGAGCTGAGTACTCCTATTACACAAGTTCGGAGGTCTAGAAGATTAAGTATGCAAGAACTAGTTGCATATGTATCAAAGGTCAAACCTTTCCAGAAAGATGTGCCAATTGTATCGAAAGGAAAAAGAAGTGTACACAAGAGAAGTGACAAGGTTGTTGTTAAGAGCACCTATACCCTGAGGAATAGGACTGTGCCACATGAACTGGTTGGAGATGACAAGAATGGGCTGGTGTTTGTGAAAGAATTAATGAGGCCTAGTATGGGTCCTAGGGTTTGTTCGAAGAAGCCCACTGCTTCTATTTTAATTTTTGATAATTCCTCAAGTGAAGAGGGAGGAGCTAGCCCTGACCCTGGCCAATTCCCTACTTCTCTTGTGCCTTATAACAAATTTGATGATGAAATTGTTATTGCAACTCCACTCTCTGTAAAAGGGCTCTATGAGGGTGTTTAATCGACATTTGACAAGGCTGGGTAACACTTGTGTCCTCTTTTAATGGTGTTTAGTTTTTGGGTGTTGTGATGTTTGGAATTCCATGTGGCTGGTTCACAGGTTCGTGTCGATGATAGTGATGGTGGTTACTCTAGTTTTAGTGAATGTGCCAATCTTGGTGATGCCTTTTGGAAGGCTTGCATGGCATCTTCAACAAATGGTTTGGTGTTCTTTTTTCCTTTTGCTTTCCTATGGTGTTGGAATGATTGAAGATATAATGGTTTGGGAATCAACCCTAATGAAATGAAATGAAATTTTAAATTATCACGAAATGTAATTACATTTGAGTTGGATGCTTGTTGTTCCCTTGTTTTATAAAAGGGATTTCATGGCTCAATGTAAGGGGTTCTGATAAAAAATTTGAGTCCAATACGTTCTAGGCGAGACTTCAAGTGTAGGAAGCAAAAATGAAAATGCAGAATGCTTGATGAATCTGCTAGGAAATTGTCTTGGGTGTGGACCATATATGTAATAGTCTTAAATGGCATTGTATAGATTACTGATATCGAAACAAATATAAATTCAAAAACATATTCTCTCTTTTTGTACATTTTTACAAATTATAAATGGAATTATCGAAGATCTTTTCATTTGTCATCAATGGTTCAATTGAATGTATGACTTTATTTCTTTGCTTTAACTCAAAGGGTTAATTAGAATGCTTGAGAAAATTCATGGGTCTATGAGAATTTGTGAGGGTTTGATGAGAAGTGATTTTTTGGATAACGTGAGTTTTTGTATTGCAAGGCATTACAAAGATAGTCCATCTATGTCAGAAATAAATAATATGTGTATTACTGGTTGTTTCATATTTGACTCCATTTTCCCAATTGCTGAGACATTGACTTGTCTATCAAGATTTCATGCAATTAAGTGAATAGGTAGTATTCCAAGCCATGGATTCGAAATAAGAACAATACTTATTAAAAAATTTCCAATTCTAAAATGTAAGTTCAAAGTATATCCACATTTCTAGCAAATAGATAGTTATTTACTCAAGGACCTGCCAAATTCTTGGTGAATTTTGTGTATTTGCCTCAAATAGGAATGAATCTATGTTGAAGTGTTCTTGATGAAGTGAAATATCAAATAAACACAAGGAATACCCTCCTTGGTCCCACAAAGCCTAAAGTGTAGGAATAGAGACCTCATATTTCTCTATTTGTCATGTTGGCCACTAACCTTAGACAATTCTTGAACATAAGGGTTGTCTAGCCTTTAGATAATTCCAAGGCTTAGCTGGAAAAAAACACCAACACATTCAAACTCCCAGGTTAGTAGAGTGACAAAAGAACTTGAGAGTGGTCTTCATTCTCTATCCTTGACCATGAAAAATTATCCAACTTGAGGTAGACTAGTGCAACCTTCCACTCTCAGCTCACTGTGACCTGAATCCTTGGTGTGGTTGGTCCCCCTCTTCTACATTTTGGTGAACTTGATGTGAACTATTTTGGTTATGTTTAGCAATGTTGAAATACCCTTTCCTCATATCCTAGGAGTGTTGTGGGTGTGAGTGTCATGAGATGATCAACCTTACAACCTGACCTATGACCCCTAGTGGCATAGTTGAAAGGTTTCCTAAGTGTCATAGAATGAAATATTAAGTGGGTCACGATCTAGTTGCAAAACCCTTGGGGGCTCTGTGAAAGTTCTGTTTAGTGTACAAAGAAATGGCCTCCTTTTACATCTTCCCATTCCATCTACATAACCTATGAGTGGATCCCCTGGCTAAACCTTCACCTCGTAAGACTTTCCTATGAATTATAATAGAGAGCCATCTCCCTTATACATCCCCGCATGAATCAGTGGAAACACTGTAACGAGTGTTCTTGTTGACTCTACATGTCAGGTGAATGTCATCACCGAGGAGATAATGTTGATTAAATTATTAAACAAAGATGGGTATGATGAATCTAGGAGTACCATTTGTACACACGATGGAATTTCCATACCTCCCATCAGCTACATCACCTTGTTAGTCTTAGTTGGACCTAAATCTGTAAATGCACTCTTTGACATAATCCAGGGGTCTGAGATTTTCCTAGTGAAACTAGGTATCCCCTAGTTGGTTTCTATGAATGTAGTTCCCTTAGTGGTTCATAAGTGTTTGAAGTTTATCCATGAGGGTACAGTGCATGCATTCTATGACATTGGCTATAAACCATCATTGTGCATGGTGGCTACTCGCTAGATCACTTTTGGCCTGCACCTATTGGTCTGCTTCCTCCTAGGATGAACCTCTTGTACTAAACCTATGTGAAGTACAAGAGTGGGGGAATAACACCTAAGGTGAGGTGCCCTCCTTCTCCCTATTCCATTTTGCATAGGGCTTGTCTATTCAAGGTAGAGCATGAGAATTCCTTTGCTCAAAAAAGGGAAGAGAAGCGTGCCCAAGGCCCTTCTTCTTCTTTCGCTCTCTCACTCATCGCTTCCTCTCACTCTACTGTAGTGACATCATCATCTACTCCTAGGTGTTTACTTGAGAGCCTGATGGTTCCCATTTGGAAAAAGCCCAAGTGTCTGGCATTTTAACTTCTCATCTTACCAATGGTACGTTAGCCTATTCGATATGGTAAGGGGAAGGGACCCTATGGTGAGTTCTCTATGTCTTGGCTTCTGTGGCCTCTTACTACTCCTGCTTCTAAGGTAGTGAATGGGAAGAGGCTCTCCATTGAGGAATTAAAGTAGGCTCCCCCTGATGTTGTTCCATCATCCTATCAACCTCTCACTCCTATTCCTGTCTAGGAGTCTCTTCCTCCACCAGAAATGGCCATGATGGATACTTCGATGGTCAAATAGAGTCTTCCATTCTATCTCAATTTCTAGCCTCTAGCTCCTAGAGTCATAGGAACAACCTTGCATGTTCAAGTGTAAGTGTCAATATGGGCTTTGGCCACTGAGCAGGCTGACTTGCAGAAGAAGGAAGGGGAGTCGACAGTTTTTTCTTTGGCATCCTCTCTTGTCCCCTTTGGTTCAGTTCCCTCAGATTTCATCTTACTTCTAGCTCCTAACACGATAATGAACCAACCTTACCTAAAGAGGGTGTAGGTGTTTATTACTCCTTCATTTGAGTCACCCCTTTTGATGTCCCTCTCGGATATCCTACTATTTCCAAAGCTTGTCGACATGCTTAATACCTCAGTGGTGTCCACCATAGTTTTCTCCTCTTCTTTTGTGCCTTCTACTTCATCTGTGGGGATTTGAAATCCTCTGACAAAGTAGAAGATGTAGGAAAACCTACTTATCGATGGGGGTCAAAAGAGGGGTTCACCTTCTTCAAAAGGGTGGTTCTCCATTAGCTTGTGCCATCCTAGTGACAAAAGAAACCCCAACGTTCCCGAAGTTTGTCATTGCTCCCAAGTCATTCGGTGGGCCTAGAAGTGAATCTTGGGTGCCACCTCCCTCGCCCATTGAGTTAACACATGGCACTCCTGTGGAGTGTATGTTTAATTCTATGGATGAGGTCTTGGCCTTATTAGCAATCTTCACAAATTACTAACTTTTACCCCATAAGAACTGTATATGCATAAAATTGGTCATATTTAATTATTCCTGACATTTAATTAAATATTTAATATTTAATTATTTCCTCTAAAATTCTTCTATACGTAATTAAATTTATTTAATTTAATTATAGTATTCATTCATCCCACCATAATTAAATAGATCTATTTTATTTAATTATTCCACATTCTACTTGATTAAATTAAATAAATATATTTTATTTATTTAAGTTAATTATCATCTTTTGAATTTAATTAAATATTTTTAATTAAATTTAAATATCTCTTTTCTTTCTATTTTAAAACTTTCCTCTAATTAATTAAATACTTTTATTTAATTAATTTCATTCTTTCAAATTTAATTAAATATTTTATTTAATTAAAGATTTTCTGCTTTCTTCAAATCATAATTAGATATTCTGTTTAATTATAAAATCTTCTGATTTCCTCAAAATCTTAAATATTTATTTATTTAAGAAAAAATCAACATGCACTCATAAATAAATAATTGAATTAGATAATTCATTATTTATCTGATCATAATCTTTCCATTCTTTTCTTCTAAAAAGATGATTTTTAAATCATCTCATCTTATCTCTTCCATTAAAATGGAAAAATCTGGCTTTATTCGTTTTCTTCTATTTTCTCTTCAATCTCATTTATCTTCAACCGTTTGATCTGTCAGGAATTATCATGGCCGTTGACCAAACCAGCCAATCAAACTCGTTCGAAAACTCTATAAAAGCATGTGCAAATCCAAGCCTTGGTTAATCATCCACATACACTCTGCATAATCGCTCACATATGCACACTTCGTATACTCATTTACATAGCCATATTTTCATCAGCCTTTGCATGCATATTAGTTTTAATAGCATAGCAATATTTCTCATACTAGCATAGCTTTCTTGCATTTTGCATATTATGCATTTTTAGATTTCATCTCGTTCTTCATGCTGCCATTTTGTTGAGCTCTACCTGCTGATCTGAGAGCCATTTCGAAGCAACAAAACGCTGAAGTTAGAGGAGGATAAGACGGTTTCGAGAAGCTGCTGTTACGGTTTGCGTATTTCATTTTTCTTTTACAGCTTTTTCGATTTAATGTTTTATTAACATGTGTTTGAATTTTTATTTAGATTTGATCCAATTTTCTCACACACATTAAAATGGCGCCCACCGTGGGGCATTTGCCCTGTTTTTAATATCTACTTGCAGGTTTTATTGATTTTTTTGATGCAGATCTGACAATTTTTGGACAAAACTGCAAGTTTTACCAATTTCTTGATATCTTCTACACAGAAGCGAATTTTTCTACAATATTTTTACAGAGTCTTTGAAATCATCTCAAGAGGCTACAGTAAAAAAATTGAGAGTGTATCATCGTTTTTGTAAAAGTTATCGTAATTTTATGTTTTTTCATAAAATTGGTTTTCTGAATGCAAATCAGCGATTTTTTTTAATTTTTTTACATTTTCAGAAATCTCTTTAAATTCTAATGGGGGTTTGTGTTTTACAGATTTAATTTTGAGGTCAATACAGTGTGAAAAAAATCCGATCTTCATTTTCTGTGTGATTTCCATAAATCCGCGTTTCTGAGAGCAAAACAGAGAATCTTTCTGACTTCTTTACATTTCTGGAAAGCTCTCAGAAAATTAATAGGGATCTCTTCTTTGAGTTTTCATTTTTTTAGATCAATAAAATCGTCAAAAACTGAAATATAATTCGGCTATGCCAAAACAAAAAAACATGTCTCTAAAATTGCAATTTGTTTTGATGAGTTTATTTAGTTTTTTTTTTGCTGCATTATAATCATTTTTTTTTATCTTGTAGGTGAATCACACGGAGCTGGAAAAGCATTGGGATCAATTAGCACCTTTGAAGATTCCTACAGCGCCTCGGATGTCTGTTATAGCACACTTTTGAAAAAGGTTGCAAATTGTAATTTGTAATTTAATTTGACTGAATCCGACGCAACCGCGGACAGTAATAACTTTAAAAGAATGAAGCAATCCTAGGGTAGTCACATCTGGATAAAATGAAGCAATCCTAGGGTAGTCACATCTGGATAAAATGAAGCAATCCTAGGGTAGTCACATCTGGATAAAAAGAAGCAATCTAGGATAGTCACCAAACATTTGAATCTTGCAGTTAAAATTGAACAATCTGTTTTTGGTGAAGCAATATCTTCACCTAGATTAGCTCATCATTATTTGGGTTTTAAAAAGAACATTTGCTTGCTGTGATTGTGGCAATAGGTCTATGCTCTCCCCTTAACTGGGTGATCAGAATACCAGACTTGCCTTTTAAATTCATGCAATGTTATTTTTCTTTTCAATTACATCCTTTAGAGAGCCTGCCGTAGTGGGAAAAAGTACTCACCCTACGGGAACGACTCAAGTGGGTTCAAGCCAAAGCCAGGCTATTCCGCCCCACTATAAAATTTAAAGCGAATTTGGGGAAACCCTCTTTTGCCGGTAGTGTGCAAGATAACCATCCCCAAAGCCTTTGTTCTAAAGGTTGGGAGGTCTCCTGAGGGAGTTTATTATTGCCGCACCGAACGGAAATCCTTACTACGAACCTAGTGTAGTGGCCAGCCGAGTCAGTTGCCAAACATTCTGATAATCACAGTGCAAGGGGAGGGAAGAATCTGCCCCCAAGATACTCACCATATAACTGCCAAGGACCGTTTGCTCAGGGGACCCGGTATCCACTTCCGTAACTCTGAGTACGCGCTTGGAAAAGACAAAAACACGGGCGCCCCTTCGGGGGTGACACGGCTGTGTGAGTCGACGCAGTTCTAAGATGTGGGCTGTTGATTACTAGAATGACCTACTTGAGCACTTAAGAGTGAGTCTGTCTGAACTGTCTTTCATGTGCAAAAACCTGTGAAAACATTTGATGAAAAACATTTTTTGATCAAACACTTCATGTTAGTATAGTGCTTTAAGGAACAATTATTTTCAAAAATGTTTGTTGTGTCTTCCATTACATTAATTTAGATAAAGAGATCATTCAAAAGAAACATGAAGAACAACAACTGAAAGCCACTTAAGAGTTTTTGTCATATCATTGCTTCAAAAACATTTCCAAATACCTTTCTCCATGCTTAGGGATTGGAAGTCAACAAAGTTTCCCAAGAAATCAGTTTCCAAGAGAATCAAAAAACCTAAGAAACCCTTAGGATACAAGAAAACACTGCAAAAGAGGAAATTCTTATACAAAAGTCGACAAGTCTTGCTTCACTATCGAGGATTTCTTCACAGATATCAGGATTTTGTTAGAGGATTCACTGATGAATATGCTGTAAATCCCTTAGATTCTCGAGCTTATTATCAAAGAAGAGCTTTATCACAACAGCATAATCATAACCAACCTCTTGAATTTGACAACATACCACAACCTTCCATAGAGTATCCTTCACATCCCAATCAAATCCTTCATTAATTTTGGAACCTTTCTTCAAAAACAAAGATCAAAACTTTAAGAGTGCATCTCTCAAACAACTTTCTTATTTTTGGTTCAACTTCCCCAACAGGATTCAGAAATCCTTCATCAATTGGAAGCCATAATCAATAAATTAGGAGCATCCTTGATCATATCATAAGATTCTACATCTTATCGGATCATTATCATCGCACTTGTCAAAATCGTGATCTAAGTCTAGAAGAATTTTTCAAAATCATATGCCTATCTTCACAAGATCCCAATTCAATAAATTGAAGGACGAAATTCAACAAGAAGGACATACTCAAAACATTCAAGAAGAGGGTGAAAGTAGCAATCCTCTTTACATCATGAATCGTAATCCACTTTTTGACAAAGATACAGATAACAGAGAAGAAAATCCGTTCCATCAATACAAAGACATGAACAGAACACAGATAGATAGTGATGAGGAACAAGATGAGGAACATCTTAGAGAGGCTGAGCAAGATCCAAAATTCCATAAAGCCATTGAAAAGATCTTGCAGCGAGACAAGGAAAAATATTTTCGCTATCTAGCCGAACAAGGGGCTAAGTTACCTCATAACTTTAATACTGAAAATTTGAAAAACAAACCTGAAGAAACACCCCTTTCTGATCTTAGTGCCTTGACCCAACAAATCAAGGCACTTCAAGGACAAGTTAAAGAATTACAAGGGGGAACAACCACAAAGAAATACACTCTTGAGGACATTTGTCCTTATCCTTTTGACCGAAGTCTAAACATGATTCCTTTTCCCAAGCATTGTGAAATACCAAAATTTGATCGCTATAATGGGAAAACAGATCCAATTGATCATGTTAGAGACTTCAGGAACATGACATTGGAATTTGCTCACGAAGATACTTACTTGTTGCGATTGTTTCCTAGGAGCCTTGGAGTTAACTCTATGGAATGGTTATCTAAGATTACACCTCCCGTCAAGACATTTGAAGAATTGATCAACCTATTCATATCACAATATGCTTACAACATACAACACCCGATCACCATGATAGATCTTTGCAAAGTTGCACAAAAACCTGGTGAATCCTTCATTACGTTTCTACAAAGATGGAGAAGAATGTTCGCCAGATATCCACGTCCTGTTCCTGAAAAGGAAAAGATAGTTACTTTCATTAACAGTTTAAATTCAGAGATGAGCTATCATTTGAACTTACATTTCCCTTCTTCTTTTGAGAAAATGATTGAAGATGCCTTAACCATTGAAAATGCTTTGGTCAAAAGAGGGATAATAAAGCATGACAAAGAAAATCCCAACTCATCCAACCATCACAATAATCAGGACAAATCTAAATTCTGGACTCGCAACAAAAATATGGTGAACGATGGTGTTGTTGAGGCAAATCATGCCTCAACCAAGCCCTTTGTCCTCAGCACTCCAAACACTCGCAACAACAATGTCAACTCAATTGCAAATCACGGAAATAATCCTCCTCCTCAGAGGAACAATACAAATCAGCATTCAACTTCCCATCAAGGGACTTCGAACAACAACCAGGGTTATCGAGGAAACAATAACAATCACAATTCTTTAGGAAACACCTCAAATTCAAATCCACAAAGATTTTCGTTCTTCTCCAATAGAAGATCTTTCACTCCATTGGGTCAATCCCTAGAATCCGCATTCAAAGAGTTGATGGCCAAAAATGTTATTACTTTACTGCCTCAACGAAATTATGAACCCACTATAAAGCCTCCATCATGGAATGAGGCATACTATTGTGATTATCATCGATGTAAAGGTCACCGCACCAACAACTGCCAAGCCTTGAAAAATGCCATTCAAGACTTGATTGATAATGACATCATCACAGTAGAAGGAAATCAACAAACCAATGCAGACCACCAAGCATTTCACAATCCTTTACCTAATTATCAAAAAGGTGAGTCTTCTGAAAAAAAGGTGAATCACATCAATGATGACCATATCATCAACCATCTCTATGCAGATGATGAGCGGGTGAATGTCATAAAAGTCAACCAGAAGGTGGAATATCGAGAAGTCAATGCAACAACAAGAGCGCAAGCCAAAGTGGTCTTAAAGGGTGCCTCCTCGAGATCCATTGAACCTCCACCTCAACATCAATATGATTTGGTCAATCAACTTCGAAAAACCCCCGCTCAAATTTCTATTTTTGAACTATTAAAGATTTCTCCGGCCCATAAAGAAATTCTTGAAAAAGCCCTTATTGAAACCAACGTATCTACTGATTTGGATGTGAATCAATTTCAAGCCATGGTAGGGCATTTGTCCTCGCCCACTTGTCTTTCATTTTCTGATAAAGATGACGTTTCCATAACCCATCCTCATAACTCCTCTTTGTACTTAGAAGTCATGGTCCATAAAATTCGCATTAGACGAGTTCTAATAGATGGAGGTGCTGGTTTGAACATCTGTACTTTGAAGTTGGTAAAAGCCTTAGGATTTTCTGAGGACTCTATTGATTTCAGAAGAAAGATTACCATAAAAGCTTATGATGATGATGAGAGAAAAAGAGCATCAAGGTCTAATCATCTTTTTTGCACCATTGAGGTGAATACGATTATAAAAAGTGCTTTTGTCAAAATCTTGGATGTGATCGGCATATAACATTTGTTGGTCGTCCTTGGATCCATGAAATACAAAGCAAGCTGTCCCATCAACCTACATCCAATGTCTCAGTTTCTTTATGATGGACAAAGAAATGCGATACTCTTGATAAAAATTCAACCTCAAACGTACTTAACTAAAGACAGTCGAATACTTTAGTCCCTAATAATGCAGAGAAGCTCATACTGGTATATCTGGAGTTTAACACAAATGGTCAATTGACCAGCTGGCTTTGACAAGGTAATTCAAGGATCATGGAGTTGGAGAATACTCCCTTTGTCTTGTCAATTTACCTACATCACCTTGATCACATGGAAAACCATCTATCAAGGAACATCAAACATCAGCAGCATCAACATCAAAGCAAACACCAGTAGAGCCAATTATAAAATTTAATGGACAATTCATCAAAGAAAAATTCCCCATGGAACATCCTGAGGATATAGAAATTTTAAATTGGCTCTATAAAGGTGAAGATGAAGCAGTCTCTAATGTCAAATTACCCACGGAAAAATATGGAAAAGGGTACTCAATCATGCAGAAGATGGGCTATGATGAAGGTCCTATCGGAAAAAGGAAGGAAGGAGTAGTTGAACCTATTCACCTTCACGGACTTGCTGCAAAAGAGAAAACTGGATTAGGTTATGATACTCACTCCAAAGAAAACACATCCAAACAACTACATGGCACTGTCTTCGCATTGCAAGAAAGCTCAGATTCACAAGAAGCATGCTTGACAACAGTTCAGAATTTCATGGATAACAATTCTGACATAGACTCGGCTTAATATGAATGGGACACCATTTACAATGATGAATTTTGGAGAGATAAAGAGGTTGATGTAATACACCAGTATGCCCCAACTCTAATTGAAGGTGAAGGGTCAGGGTCCCAACCACAAGAATCTGAACCACAAATCAACTATGATTCTAGTGATATTGAGTTAGATCTAAATGAACAAGATTATCATGAGGATAGTATCATCATTGACTCACGTCATACCTCGGATCCTACCGATCACTCTGTTATGACCATGACCATAGCCAATTTCACACAACCTAATGATCCTATACCCTTGATTTATCCGGATCTCATTGATTGGGATTCATCCGAACCTATCAATATACCTATGTTTCCAAGTGATGAAGCTATCGTAAACTTCCTTTCCGCAGATGATACAAATGTTTGTTCCACCAGTGATTTTCGACATAGAGTTTTTGATCAGGAGAGTGTCAAGTCTCCTAGCTGCAAAAGTAAAAGCAAAAAGGAAAGATCTAATGGTGAAAACCAGAATCTGGCAGTATTAGATCAAATAAAAGATAAAATAAAGAGCGTATCTGATGGTGAAAACCTCTTAGAGGCACCAAACGATGGGAATTTTGACACTCTCCCGGAGCACTACCATGAGCGATCGCCTATTCTGACTGAGTCTACAAATGCTGTCGATCTCGAGACTTCTGACAAACCAAGAATTTTGCAGTTAGCCGCATCTATGACAGAGAAAGAAATACCAAAGTTTATGGAATTCCTGAAAGCAAACCAAGTCAATTTCGCATGGTCTTATGCTGACATGCCTGGTCTGGATCCTAATCTTATCATGCATCATTTGTCTATCAAACCAGGGGTCAAGCCGGTAAAGCAAAAACTCAGAAAAATGCACCCTCATGTTGCATTATTAGTTAAAGAGGAACTGAGAAAACTTCTTGATGTGGGCTTCATCAGACTAATCGACTATGCAGAATGGATCTCCAATATTGTACCTGTATCCAAACCAGATAAAACTGTTAGAATATGTACAGATTTCAGAGATCTTAATAAAGCATGTCCTAAGGATGATTTCCCACTGCCAAATATCGACACCATAGTTGATCTAACAGCTGGCCACGCCATGTATTCATTAATGGACGGTTTTTCTGGATATAACCAAATCAAGATTGCACCCGAAGATCAAGAGAAAACAGCCTTCACATGTCCATGGGGAACTTATTGTTGGAATGTCATGCCTTTTGGTCTGAAAAATGCTGGAGCTACCTACCAAAGAGCCATGACTACCATCTTTCACGACATGATGCATGTCTTCATGGAAGATTATGTGGATGACATATTGGCAAAATCATACACCAGAGAAGGACATCTTGAAGTATTGTCCAAAATATTTGCAAGATTACAGAAATTCAAAGTTCGCCTCAACCCTAAGAAATGTGTTTTTGGGGTCAAGTCTGGAAAACTCTTGGGGTACATTATTTCAGAAAAAGGAATTGAAGTAGATCCAGCAAAAGTTCAAGCAATTATGGAAATGCCCCCACCAAAGAACATCAGTCAGCTAGATCACTACAAGGACGACTTCAATCTATACGGAGGTTCATCGCACAATTGGCTGACAAGAGTTTACCATTCACACATCTACTGCATAAAAATGTTCCTTTTAAGTGGGATGACAAATGTGAATTGGCTTTTCAGAAAATCAAAGAATATCTAATGACTCCATTGGTTCTCATATCACTAGATCCAAACAAATCACTCATCTTATACATTGTTGCAATAGAAACATCTTTGGGGGCACTGCTAGCACAAGAAGACACTACCGAGAAGGAATGTGCAATCTACTACATCAGTAGAACATTAACAAGTCATGAGCTCAACTACACTTCTATTGAGAAGGCTTGTCTGGCAGTAGTATTTGCTTCACAAAATTTTTGACATTACATGCTGACCCATACAGTCAATTTGGTTTCAAAGATTGATCCACTCAAGTATTTGTTGGGCAAGGCCTCATTGACAAGAAGGTTAACAAAATGGGTAATGATTCTAAGTGAGTTTGACATACACTATGTTGACTGCAAGGCCATCAAAGGAAAAATTATAGGTGATCAATTAGCTGACGCACCACTACAAGCGGATCATCCCTTGCACATTGAATTTCCAGATGTAGATGTCTTCACTGCAGAATCCAAACAACCATGGTCTTTATACTTTGATGGTTCTTTCACTCAACATGGATCGGGAGCAGGCATACTTTTCGTCACCCCTCAAGGACATACCATTCCTCGTTCATATCGGCTAATGTTCCCATGCACCAACAACATAGCTGAATATGAGGCATTAATCACTGGACTCAAGATAGCGCTGGAATGGAGAATAACAGAGTTACAGGTGTATGGTGACTCACAATTGGTCATTTGTTAGATCAATAATGACTACCAAACCAAAGATGAAAAACTGCTACCTTATAAAAAGATGGTGGATGACTTCAAGAAATACTTTGTGGACATCAAATTTACACAAATTCCAAGGCTTGATAATAAAGCAGCTGACGCTATGGCTACGATCACATCATTGTTACAACTCCCAGAAACTCAACATCGTTATGAATATTTGGTGGAACAATCATTTACACCTACTTATGATACACCCGAAAGCCAAATCGTTTGTCATTTGGTAGGATCCGATTCGCCTTGGTACGGAAAAATTTATGCCTACCTCAAAGACGACATCTTACCACCTGATCTATCTCGTAACCAAAAACGCAACTTTATCCGCCAACCCGCTCGCTATACCCTCATCGCTGATACCCTTTATCGTCGTGGTCTTGATGGTACTTTACTCCGATGTCTTGAACGCGAAGAATCTGATAAAGCTTTACAAGAAGTTCATGGTGGCATCTGTGGTACTCATTCGAGTGGACTGACCTTATCTAAGAAACTGATTAGAATGGGTTACTATTGGCCTACAATGGAGAGGGAATCATTCACTTTTGTGAAAACATGTTCAAAATGTCAGATTCATGGGAATCTCATTCATGCTCCTGCACAAGAACTTCAACCATTTACACCAACCTGGCCATTTTCTCAATGGGGGTTAGATCTAGTGGGCAAGATTCATCCTTCTTCATCAAATGGGCATAAATTTATCATCACAGCAACAGAGTATTTCACCAAGTGGATTGAGGCAGTCCCTCTTACCAAAGTTACCGGCAAACAAATATCCTCATTCATACTTAACTATATTATTTGTCGGTATGGCATTCCCAACTCCATTATTACAGATAATGGACGTCCATTCAAAAATCAGGATGTTGATGAACTTTGTGAGAGATTCCACATACAGCACAGATATTCAACACCATACTATCCACAAGGGAATGGCCAAGCAGAAGCCTCAAATAAAACCATATTGAAAATATTGAAAAAGACTGTGAATACATCAGGGAAAGATTGGCACGTTCAACTCAATCCTGCTTTATGGGCCTACAGAACCAGTGTCCGCACGCCAACAGGGGCAACACCATTCGCCCTTGTTTATGGAGCAGAAGCTATATTGCCCTTAGAAGTTGAGATTCCCTCACTTAGAGTATCCTTGAAAGGCCTCACAACAGATGAAGAATACAGAGTTTCCTGCCTTCAAGAACTGGAACTTCTAGACGAAAAGAGGCAAAGAGCTGCTGATCATTTGAAAGCCTATCAACAAATGATGTCTCGTAGCTACAACCATAAAGTAAAGCCACGTACCTTTCAAGTGGGTGATCTTGTTCTGAAAGAGAATCCACGCAATCAACAAGACAGAGAGAAGAAAGGAAAGTTCGAACCAAATTGGCTAGGTCCTTATGTGGTTATCGCCGTCTATGGTTCAGGAGCCTACAAGCTATCAACGCCAGAAGGGGACCTGTTTGACGAGCCTATCAACAGCATGCATCTAAAAAAGTATTATGTCTAAGGCGGTTATTATCATCAGAAAAAGTCACGAAAAATCCATCGAGAAAAGTCCTAAAAAATTAAATGGAAAATGTCATGGGGTGAAAACACGGCAAACATCACGATCATTGACAAAGAAAAATGCTAATAACAAATAGTGAAAATCGCTGGCGGGCAGCTGTTGAAGCTCTCCATCTATTAGTTCATGTTCTGCACTTAACTTTTCAGTCTTCATTTTCATGCATCTTTTCCATCATCTTAGGGTCACACCAGCACCATGCTATCATCATTTGCCTTGAGCGATAATGTCTTATCATGGCTTGATTATTATTCACTTCAACAAGTTGTGTCGATACCTAGGGCAAACGTGGGGCATATTGGGGGCAATCAACTTTCAAACGGTAAGACAATGACATCGAAGCCAATCACCCAAAACAAAACAACCAAATTAAACCAAAACATCCAACCATTGATCCATATCGCAGTAGCTTTCAGTTGCGTACCTTATCATGACTCATATCTGGATGATCTCTAATCTGAATAATGTTTGGAATCACAGTATTTCATTTTTGAATAATGGTTGTTTAATTTTCGATATCATTTCTCTGGAGCACACTCGATGATGTACTGAACTAGAGTGGCGAGGAAAGAGGATGATTTTTTCTTTGTCTGTTGTCTAGAGGTTAATCATTTATCGGTTGCAAATATGTCATGAGACGTGATGATTTATCATTGATGACAGTTCCAAATTTGCATCAGATAGTGGTTGGTCTTTGTCTGTTTACGCAAGAAATGCTCAGGTCATCTCGGTTCAATTATACCTAGATGCTTGTGTTCACTTGCTATATCAAAAATCATGAAAGTTGTACTCAGGTCATCATTGGTGCTAATTTCCCCTCTGATGCTTGTACATACCTCCAACATTTTAAAACGCTCTATGATGATTCCAGAAAATATACCAACAAGCTCAACAAAATGGTCAATTTCATTTAGTTGCATTTCATTTTAGATCATTTATACATACCTGCATAGTGGATTTGCACTCGAGTTTTGAAAGGATGATAATCACATCAATGGATGTCATGTCTCTTTGGACTGCTTGTGGAGGACATTTGAACATTTGTTTCATCATCACCTTTCACCTGCATTATCATTTATCATTTATCATTCATTTGCATATCATTTAGTTTCTCTATCATCTTCATCTCATTAACACTTTATCATTTTCATATTCATTTCATGTTCCTTTTATACATTCACTATTATTTCATTCATTATCATTTTCGTTATCATATCTTACCATGCAGTTCATTTCATATCACTTATCATTTTCATACATGTCATTATCATTGCATTTCATTTTATCATTTCACTTAATCATCATTATAGAACATTTACATTCATATTGTATCGTTAATCATCCTATCATTTTCCATATCTTTTCATTTTGCAAATTCATTTGTCATCCTTTATCATCTTACATTTGAACATTCAAAAAACAAATACTCCATATATACATTTTCATATCATTTTCATAAGTCATCCACCTGCATGACATCATTAGTCTACATCATCAGTCATCATCATCATCATAAAAAAATCATATCGAATCATCCTGCAAATCATGGTAGTCATCAAATCATTAAAATTCATATCAAAATCCATAACACATAGAAAAAAAATGCATATCACATCATAAATGCACATCACATCATCACAAATCATCGCCGCTGCATATCATTACTCATCAAAAATAATACAAATGTCCAATGTCCAATGAAGCTAAAAATTCCAAAGAGATACATGAGATATGACCAAAATAACGTACATGCTCCAAACATAATAGACATTGAGATGTGTGAATGAATCAATAATGATACATCAAAAATATCAGAGCCCCCTGATAGGGTTGGCCTCTGTGATGGAAGTCTTATCTCCTGCCCCAAGATCTCTGTGTGGTCCTGACACACCTCGATTTTGAAAAACTCAATCAAAATCTCTCTATCTATCAATGCCTCACAGCATGCAATCGCAACCCATATCAAAGTGACCAATATCAGTGACTCATCTCAAGTGACCCATATCAATGGCCCATATCAGTAACCCATATCAAGTGAACTATATCAGTGACCGATATCAGTGACTCATACCGGTGCATCATATCACAGACCCATATCACCCAATCAATCCTACCAGGCAAACCAATACACAAATTTATCTAGCTCGATACCATATCAATCTGATCTACCATCAATCACTATTTGTTTTCTATCGCAGAAAGCAAATTTATCAAA
>VDFB02086081.1:355777836-355803406 GCA_007258455.2 Sequoia sempervirens | reverse complement strand
CCTTAGATTCTCGAGCTTATTATCAAAGAAGAGCTTTATCACAACAGCATAATCATAACCAACCTCTTGAATTTGACAACATACCACAACCTTCCATAGAGTATCCTTCACATCCCAATCAAATCCTTCATTAATTTTGGAACCTTTCTTCAAAAACAAAGATCAAAACTTTAAGAGTGCATCTCTCAAACAACTTTCTTATTTTTGGTTCAACTTCCCCAACAGGATTCAGAAATCCTTCATCAATTGGAAGCCACAATCAATAAATTAGGAGCATCCTTGATCATATCATAAGATTCTACATCTTATCGGATCATTATCATCGCACTTGTCAAAATCGTGATCTAAGTCTAGAAGAATTTTTCAAAATCATATGCCTATCTTCACAAGATCCCAATTCAATAAATTGAAGGACGAAATTCAACAAGGACATACTCAAAACATTCAAGAGGAGGGTGAAAGTAGCAATTCTCTTTACATCATGAATCGTAATCCACTTTTTGACAAAGATACAGATAACAGAGAAGAAAATCCGTTCCATCAATACAAAGACATGAACAGAACACAGATAGATAGTGATGAGGAACAAGATGAGGAACGTCTTAGAGAGGCTGAGCAAGATCCAAAATTCCATAAAGCCATTGAAAAGATCTTGCAGCGAGACAAGGAAAAATATTTTCGCTATCTAGCCGAACAAGGGGCTAAGTTACCTCATAACTTTAATACTGAAAATTTGAAAAACAAACCTGAAGAAACACCCCTTTCTGATCTTAGTGCCTTGACCCAACAAATCAAGGCACTTCAAGGATAAGTTAAAGAATTACAAGGGGGAACAACCACAAAGAAATACACTCTTGAGGACATTTGTCCTTATCCTTTTGACCGAAGTCTAAACATGATTCCTTTTCCCCAGCATTGTGAAATACCAAAATTTGATCGCTATAATGGGAAAACGGATCCAATTGATCACGTTAGAGACTTCAGGAACATGACATTGGAATTCGCTCACGAAGATACTTACTTGTTGCGATTGTTTCCTAGGAGCCTTGGAGTTAACTCTATGGAATGGTTATCTAAGATTACACCTCCCGTCAAGACATTTGAAGAATTGATCAACCTATTCATATCACAATATGCTTACAACATACAACACCCGATCACCATGATAGATCTTTGCAAAGTTGCACAAAAACCTGGTGAATCCTTCATTACGTTTCTACAAAGATGGAGAAGAATGTTCGCCAGATATCCACGTCCTGTTCCTGAAAAGGAAAAGATAGTTACTTTCATTAACAGTTTAAATTCAGAGATGAGCTATCATTTGAACTTACATTGTCTTTCTTCTTTTGAGAAAATGATTGAAGATTCCTTAACCATTGAAAATGCTTTGGTCAAAAGAGGGATAATAAAGCATGACAAAGAAAATCCCAACTCATCCAACCATCACAATAATCAAGACAAATCTAAATTTTGGACTCGCAACAAAAATATGGTGAACGATGGTGTTGTTGAGGCAAATCATGCCTCAACCAAGCCCTTTGTCCTCAACACTCCAAACACTCGCAACAACAATGTCAACTCAATTGCAAATCACAGAAATAATCCTCCTCCTCAGAGGAACAATACAAATCAGCATTCAACTTCCCATCAAGGGACTTCGAACAACAACCAGGGTTATCGAGGAAACAATAACAATCACAATTCTTTAGGAAACACCTCAAATTCAAATCCACAAAGATTTTCGTTCTTCTCCAATAGAAGATCTTTCACTCCATTGGGTCAATCCCTAGAATCCGCATTCAAAGAGTTGATGGCCAAAAATGTTATTACTTTACCGCCTCAACAAAATTATGAACCCACTATAAAGCCTCCATCGTGGAATGAGGCATACTATTGTGATTATCATCGATGTAAAGGTCACCGCACCAACAACTGCCAAGCCTTGAAAAATGCCATTCAAGACTTGATTGATAATGACATCATCACAGTAGAAGGAAATCAACAAACCAATGTAGACCACCAAGCATTTCACAATCCTTTACCTAATTATCAAAAAGGTGAGTCTTCTGAAAAAAAGGTGAATCACATCAATGATGACCATATCATCAACCATCTCTATGCAGATGATGAGTGGGTGAATGTCATAAAAGTCAACCAGAAGGTGGAATATCGAGAAGTCAATGCAACAACAAGAGCGCAAGCCAAAGTGGTCTTAAAGGGTGCCTCCTCGAGATCCATTGAACCTCCACCTCAACATCAATATGATTTGGTCAATCAACTTCGAAAAACCCCCGCTCAAATTTCTATTTTTGAACTATTAAAGATTTCTCCGGCCCATAAAGAAATTCTTGAAAAAGCCCTTATTGAAACCAACGTATCTACTGATTTGGATGTGAATCAATTTCAAGCCATGGTAGGGCATTTTTCCTCGCCCACTTGTCTTTCATTTTCTGATAAAGATGACGTTTCCATAACCCATCCTCATAACTCCTCTTTGTACTTAGAAGTCATGGTCCATAAATTTCACATTAGACGAGTTCTAATAGATGGAGGTGCTGGTTTGAACATCTGCACTTTGAAGTTGGTAAAAGCCTTAGGATTTTCTAAGGACTCTATTGATTTCAAAAGAAAGATTACCATAAAAGCTTATGATGATGAAGAAAGAGCATCCAAAGGTCTAATCATGCTGCCAATCAGAGTGGGCCCTGTTATAAAGAATACTTTTTGTCAAGTACTGGATCGCGATCTGGCATATAACATTTTGTTGGGTCGTCCTTGGATCCATGAAATGCAAGCCATCCCATCAACCTACCATCAATGTCTCAAGTTTCCTTATGATGGACAAGAAATCACGATACCTGCTGATAATTCCAACACTCAAACTTGTGCCAACATAAAGGCCAGTCAAGATACTTTGGTCCCTAATAATCGAGAAGCTCATACTAGTACTTCTCTAAAGATTGACACACAAATCAGTCAATTGACCAATAGCTTTGACAAAAAGATGAAATTCAAGGATCATGGAGTTGGAGAATACTCCCTTTGTCTTGTCAATTTACCTACATCACCTCGATCACATGGACAACCATCTATCAAGGAACATCAAACATCAGCAGCATCAACATCAAAGCAAACACCAATAGAGCCAATTATAAAATTTAATGGACAATTCATCAAAGAAAAATTCCCCATGGAACATCCTGAGGATATAGAAATTTTAAATTGGCTCTATAAAGGTGAAGATGAAGCAGTCTCTAATGTTAAATTACCCACGGACAAATATGGAAAAGGGTACTCAATCATGCAGAAGATGGGCTATGATGAAGGTCCTATCGGAAAAAGGAAGGAAGGAGTAGTTGAACCTATTCACCTTCACGGACTTGCTGCAAAAGAGAAAACTGGATTAGGTTATGATACTCACTCCAAAAAAAACACATCCAAACAACTACATGGCGCTGTCTTCGCATTGCAAGAAAGCTCAGATTCGCAAGAAGCATGCTTGACAACAGTTCAGAATTTTGTGGATAACAATTTTGACACAGACTCGGCTGAATATGAATGGGACACCATTTACAATGATGAATTTTGGAGAGATAAAGAGGTTGATGTAATACACCAGTATGCCCCAACTCTAATTGAAGGTGAAGGGTCAGGGTCCCAACCACAAGAATCTGAACCACAAATCAACTATGATTCTAGTGATACTGAGTTAGATCTAAATGAACAAGATTATCATGAGGATAGTATCATCATTGACTCACGTCATACCTCAGATCCTACCGATCACTCTGTTATGACCATAACCATAGCCGATTTCACACAACCTAACAATCCTATACCCTTGATTTATCCAGATCTCATTGATTGGGATTCATCTGAACCTATCAATATACCTATGTTTCCAAGTGATGAAGCTATTGTAAACTTCCTTTCCGCAGATGATGCAAATGATTGTTCCACCAGTGATTTTCGACATAGAGTTTTTGATCAGGAGAGTGTCAAGTCTCCTAGCTGCAAAAGTAAAAGCAAAAAAGAAAGATCTAATGGTGAAAACCAGAATCTGGCAGTATTAGATCAAATAAAAGATAAAATAAAGAGCGTATCTAATGGTGAAAACCTCTTAGAGGCACCAAACGATGGGAATTTTGACACTCTCCCGGAGCACTACCATGAGCGGTCGCCTATTCTGATTGAGTCTACAAATGCTGTCGATCTCGAGACTTCTGACAAACCAAGAATTTTGTAGTTAGCCGCATCTATGACAGAGAAAGAAATACCAAAGTTTATGGAATTCCTGAAAGCAAACCAAGTCAATTTCGCATGGTCTTATGCTGACATGCCTGGTCTGGATCCTGATCTTATCATGCATCATTTGTCTATCAAACCAGGGGTCAAGCCGGTAAAGCAAAAACTCAGAAAAATGCACCCTCATGTTGCATTATTAGTTAAAGAGGAACTGAGAAAACTTCTTGATGTGGGCTTCATCAGACCAATCGACTATGCAGAATGGATCTCCAATATTGTACCTGTATCCAAACCGGATAAAACTGTTAGAATATGTACAGATTTTAGAGATCTTAATAAAGCATGTCCTAAGGATGATTTCCCACTGCCAAATATCGACACCATAGTTGATCTAACAGCTGGCCACGCCATGTATTCATTAATGGACGGTTTTTCTGGATATAACCAAATCAAGATTGCACCCGAAGATCAAGAGAAAACAACCTTCACATGTCCATGGGGAACTTATTGTTGGAATGTCATGCCTTTTGGTCTGAAAAATGCTGGAGCTACCTACCAAAGAGCCATGACTACCATCTTTCACGACATGATGCATGTCTTCATGGAAGATTATGTGGATGACATATTGGCAAAATCATACACCAGAGAAGGACATCTTGAAGTATTGTCCAAAATATTTGCAAGATTACAGAAATTCAAAGTTCGCCTCAACCCTAAGAAATGTGTTTTTGGGGTCAAGTCTGGAAAACTCTTGGGGTACATTATTTCAGAAAAAGGAATTGAAGTAGATCCAGCAAAAGTTCAAGCAATTATGGAAATGCCCCCACCAAAGAACATCAGTCAGCTAAGATCACTACAAGGACGACTTCAATCTATACGGAGGTTCATTGCACAATTGGCTGACAAGAGTTTACCATTCACACATCTACTGCATAAAAATGTTCCTTTTAAGTGGGATGACAAATGTGAATTGGCTTTTCAGAAAATTAAAGAATATCTAATGACTCCACCGGTTCTCATATCACCAGATCCAGACAAATCACTCATCTTATACATTGCTGCAACAGAAACATCTCTGGGGGCACTACTAGCACAAGAAGACACTACCGGGAAGGAACGTGCAATCTACTACATCAGTAGAACATTAACAAGTCATGAGCTCAACTACACTTCTATTGAGAAGGCTTGTCTGGTAGTAGTCTTTGCTTCACAAAAGTTTCGGCATTACATGCTGACCCATGCGGTCAATTTGGTTTCGAAGATTGATCCACTCAAGTATTTGTTGAGCAAGGCCTCATTGACAGGAAGGTTAGCGAAATGGGTAATGATTCTAAGTGAGTTTGACATACACTATGTTGACCGCAAGGCCATCAAAGGACAAATTATAGCTGATCAATTAGCAGAAGCACCACTACAAGCAGATCATCCCTTGCACATTGAATTTCCAGATGCAGATGTCTTCACTGCAGAATCCAAACAACCATGGTCATTATACTTTGATGGTTCTTTCACTCAACATGGATCGGGAGCAGGCATACTTTTTGTCACCCCTCAAGGACACACCATTCCTCGTTCATATCGGCTAATGTTCCCATGCACCAACAACATAGCTGAATATGAGGCATTAATCACTGGACTCAAGATAGCACTGGAATGGAGAATAACAGAGTTACAGGTATATGGTGACTCACAATTGGTCATTTGTCAGATCAATAATGACTACCAAACCAAAGATGAAAAACTGCTACCTTATAAAAAGATGGTGGATGACTTCAAGAAATACTTTGTGGACATCAAATTTACACAAATTCCAAGGCTTGATAATAAAGCAGCTGATGCTATGGCTACGATCGCATCATTGTTACAACTCCCAGAAACTCAACATCGTTATGAATTTTGGTGGAACAATCATTTACACCTGCTTATGATACACCCGAAAGCCAAATCGTTTGTCATTTGGTAGGATCCGATTCGCCTTGGTACGGAAAAATTTATGCCTACCTCAAAGATGACATCTTACCACCTGATCTATCTCGTAACCAAAAACGCAACTTTATCCGCCAATCCGCTCGCTATACCCTCATCGCTGATACCCTTTATCGCCGTGGTCTTGATGGTACTTTACTCCGATGTCTTGAACGCGAAGAATCTGATAAAGCTTTACAAGAAGTTCATGGTGGCATCTGTGGTACTCATTCGAGTGGACTGACCTTATCTAAGAAACTGATTAGAATGGGTTACTATTGGCCTACAATGGAGAGGAATCATTCACTTTTGTGAAAACATGTTCAAAATGTCAGATTCATGGGAATCTCATTCATGCTCCTGCACAAGAACTTCAACCATTTACACCAACCTGGCCATTTTCTCAATGGGGGTTAGATCTAGTGGGCAAGATTCATCCTTCTTCATCAAATGGGCATAAATTTATCATCACAGCAACAGAGTATTTCACCAAGTGGATTGAGGCAGTCCCTCTTACCAAAGTTACCGGCAAACAAATATCCTCATTCATACTTAACTATATTATTTGTCGGTATGGCATTCCCAACTCCATTATTACAGATAATGGACGTCCATTCAAAAATCAGGATGTTGATGAACTTTGTGAGAGATTCCACATACAGCACAGATATTCAACACCATACTATCCACAAGGGAATGGCCAAGCAGAAGCCTCAAATAAAACCATATTGAAAATCTTGAAAAAGACTGTGAATACATCAGGGAAAGATTGGCACGTTCAACTCAATCCTGCTTTATGGGCCTACAGAACCAGTGTCCGCACACCAACAGGGGCAACACCATTCGCCCTTGTTTATGGAGCAGAAGCTATATTGCCCTTAGAAGTTGAGATTCCCTCACTCAGAGTATCCTTGAAAGGCCTCACAACAGATGATGAATACAGAGTTTCCCGCCTTCAAGAACTGGAACTTCTAGACGAAAAGAGGCAAAGAGCTGTTGATCATTTGAAAGCCTATCAACAAATGATGTCTCGTAGCTACAACCATAAAGTAAAGCCACGTACCTTTCAAGTGGGTGATCTTGTTCTGAAAGAGAATCCATGCAATCAACAAGATAGAGAGAAGAAAGGAAAGTTCGAACCAAATTGGCTAGGTCCTTATGTGGTTATCGCCGTCTATGGTTCAGGAGCCTACAAGCTATCAACGCCAGAAGGGGACCTGTTTGACGAGCCTATCAACAGCATGCATCTAAAAAAGTATTATGTCTAAGGCTTATTATTATCATGAAAAAGTCTTGAAAAATCCAAAAATTAGAAAAAGTCTTAAAAATCCAAAAAATCAGAAAAAGTCTTGAAAAAATCCAAAATCAGAAAAGTCCTTAAAAAATCCAAAAAATCAAAAAGTCTTGAAAAATCCAAAAAAAAATCAAAAAGTCCCGAAAATCCAAAAAATCAAAAGTCCCGAAAAATCCAAAAATCGAAAAGTCCTGAAAATCCAAAAAAAAATCGAAAAAGACCTGAAAAAATAAAATAAAAAATCAGAAAATGTCATAGGGTGAAAACTGGCAAACAGGCAGTCTATTGACAAGAAAAATGCAATAAAAACAAATAGTGAAAATCTGGCAAACAGACGCTATTTGGAAGCTCTCCATCTATTAGTTCATGTTCTGCACTTAACTTTTCAGTCTTCATTTTCATGCATCTTTTCCATCATCTTAGGGTCACACCAGCACCATGCTATCATCATTTGCCTTGAGCGATAATGTCTTATCATGGCTTGATTATTATTCACTTCAACAAGTTGTGTCGATACCTAGGGCAAACGTGGGGCATATTGGGGGCAATCAACTTTCAAACGGTAAGACAATGACATCGAAGCCAATCACCCAAAACAAAACAACCAAATTAAACCAAAACATCCAACCATTGATCCATATCGCAGTAGCTTTCAGTTGCGTACCTTATCATGACTCATATCTGGATGATCTCTAATCTGAATAATGTTTGGAATCACAGTATTTCATTTTTGAATAATGGTTGTTTAATTTTCGATATCATTTCTCTGGAGCACACTCGATGATGTACTGAACTAGAGTGGCGAGGAAAGAGGATGATTTTTTCTTTGTCTGTTGTCTAGAGGTTAATCATTTATCGGTTGCAAATATGTCATGAGACGTGATGATTTATCATTGATGACAGTTCCAAATTTGCATCAGATAGTGGTTAGTCTTTGTCTGTTTACGCAAGAAATGCTCAGGTCATCTCGGTTCAATTATACCTAGATGCTTGTGTTCACTTGCTATATCAAAAATCATGAAAGTTGTACTCAGGTCATCATTGGTGCTAATTTCCCCTCTGATGCTTGTACATACCTCCAACATTTTAAAACGCTCTATGATGATTCCAGAAAATATACCAACAAGCTCAACAAAATGGTCAGTTTCATTTAGTTGCATTTCATTTTAGATCATTTATACATACCTGCATAGTGGATTTGCACTCGAGTTTTGAAAGGATGATAATCACATCAATGGATGTCATGTCTCTTTGGACTGCTTGTGGAGGACATTTGAACATTTGTTTCATCATCACCTTTCACCTGCATTATCATTTATCATTTATCATTCATTTGCATATCATTTAGTTTCTCTATCATCTTCATCTCATTAACACTTTATCATTTTCATATTCATTTCATGTTCCTTTTATACATTCACTATTATTTCATTCATTATCATTTTCGTTATCATATCTTACCATGCAGTTCATTTCATATCACTTATCATTTTCATACATGTCATTATCATTGCATTTCATTTTATCATTTCACTTAATCATCATTATAGAACATTTACATTCATATCGTATCGTTAATCATCCTATCATTTTCCATATCTTTTCATTTTGCAAATTCATTTGTCATCCTTTATCATCTTACATTTGAACATTCAAAAAACAAATACTCCATATATACATTTTCATATCATTTTCATAAGTCATCCACCTGCATGACATCATTAGTCTACATCATCAGTCATCATCATCATCATAAAAACATCATATCGAATCATCCTACAAATCATGGTAGTCATCAAATCATTAAAATTCATATCAAAATCCATAACACATAGAAAAAAAATGCATATCACATCATAAATGCACATCACATCATCACAAATCATCGCCGCTGCATATCATTACTCATCAAAAATAATACAAATGTCCAATGTCCAATGAAGCTAAAAATTCCAAAGAGATACATGAGATATGACCAAAATAACGTACATGCTCCAAACATAATAGACATCGAGATGTGTGAATGAATCAATAATGATACATCAAAAATATCAGAGCCCCCTGATAGGGTTGGCCTCTGTGATGGAAGTCTTATCTCCTGCCCCAAGATCTCTGTGTGGTCCCGACACACCTCGATTTTGAAAAACTCAATCAAAATCTCTCTATCTATCAATGCCTCACAGCATGCAATCGCAACCCATATCAAAGTGACCAATATCAGTGACTCATCTCAAGTGACCCATATCAATGGCCCATATCAGAAACCCATATCAAGTGAACTATATCAGTGACCGATATCAGTGACTCACACCAGTGCATCATATCACAGACCCATATCACCCAATCAATCCTATCAGGCAAACCAATACACAAATTTATCTAGCTGGATATCATATCAATCTGATCTACCATCAATCACTATTTATTTTCTATCGCAGAAAGCAAATTTATCAAAAATGAAATCATTCATCTACTATTTGTTTTCTATCGCAGAAAGCAAATTTATCAAACACTTTATCAATCATTTACTCTTTGTTTTTCTATTTTCGGGAAGCAAAGTTATCAATTCATCACCATCATTTCATCATTTCCATCAAAAGGGGCATCATATCAACAGGGGCATCTTTTTCATCATTTATCGGGAGCTAAATCACTGTCTCCTTGGCGGAATATCATTATCCAATCTTCTTTGTCATATTTTCAGACTTCATATCATTCGTGATTTACCTCCCGAGGGGGCATCATCAGCAGCAACATCGAAAGCATATCAGGGGCAAAATCTTATTTTCTTTGAAGCAATGTGTTTTACACATCACTTCAAAGAGGGGCAAAATGTATATGCATAAAATTGGTCATATTTAATTATTCCTGACATTTAATTAAATATTTAATATTTAATTATTTCCTCTAAAATTCTTCTATACGTAATTAAATTTATTTAATTTAATTATAGTATTCATTCATCCCACCATAATTAAATAGATCTATTTTATTTAATTATTCCACATTCTACTTGATTAAATTAAATAAATATATTTTATTTATTTAAGTTAATTATCATCTTTTGAATTTAATTAAATATTTTTAATTAAATTTAAATATCTCTTTTCTTTCTATTTTAAAACTTTCCTCTAATTAATTAAATACTTTTATTTAATTAATTTCATTCTTTCAAATTTAATTAAATATTTTATTTAATTAAAGATTTTCTGCTTTCTTCAAATCATAATTAGATATTCTGTTTAATTATAAAATCTTCTGATTTCCTCAAAATCTTAAATATTTATTTATTTAAGAAAAAATCAACATGCACTCATAAATAAATAATTGAATTAGATAATTCATTATTTATCTGATCATAATCTTTCCATTCTTTTCTTCTAAAAAGATGATTTTTAAATCATCTCATCTTATCTCTTCCATTAAAATGGAAAAATCTGGCTTTATTCGTTTTCTTCTATTTTCTCTTCAATCTCATTTATCTTCAACCGTTTGATCTGTCAGGAATTATCATGGCCGTTGACCAAACCAGCCAATCAAACTCGTTCGAAAACTCTATAAAAGCATGTGCAAATCCAAGCCTTGGTTAATCATCCACATACACTCTGCATAATCGCTCACATATGCACACTTCGTATACTCATTTACATAGCCATATTTTCATCAGCCTTTGCATGCATATTAGTTTTAATAGCATAGCAATATTTCTCATACTAGCATAGCTTTCTTGCATTTTGCATATTATGCATTTTTAGATTTCATCTCGTTCTTCATGCTGCCATTTTGTTGAGCTCTACCTGCTGATCTGAGAGCCATTTCGAAGCAACAAAACGCTGAAGTTAGAGGAGGATAAGACGGTTTCGAGAAGCTGCTGTTACGGTTTGCGTATTTCATTTTTCTTTTACAGCTTTTTCGATTTAATGTTTTATTAACATGTGTTTGAATTTTTATTTAGATTTGATCCAATTTTCTCACACACAAGAACTGAGTGGAGAAGACCTTGAGAGGCTTTCTTCCTTGGCCCTTGTTGTGGGAGGGTCAAAGGGTTCCTTCCTTGATATTCCTCCCTTCTAGGCTTGTCCACCATCCCCTTATGATGATCTATACTGGGAGAATGATGACCTCTTGCTTGATGAGGACTAGAAGGGTGCCTCTTCTTTATCTATAAAGTAGATTGTGTCTATGTTTGTGTTGCCCCCATGTTTGCATTATGTGTTCCTAGATGAACCTTGTCACCCTCGTTGGTGCTTGGATACAAGAGTGATTATGTAAAACTACTATTTATTACATCATTCTTCCTCTATTGTGTATTTATTTTTGACAATTGGGGATGATGCAAAGTGTTGGGGGAATTTAGGCTTCCCTTTCATGTTAACCCAATTTTCTAATTTTTATTTTTTCTTCTTGTACCTTTCTTCATTTGGTCTGTTATAGTAGGGGGTTGATGATAGTTCATTTATATATTATTATACTTATTTATCTATATTTATGAGCAGCTCTGACCCCAAAATATTAGATCACCCCTGTGTCCCTTGTTCGTGATGTTAATGCTTCTCTTCTTCCATTTTTTCTCTCATATCTTTTGTTCTTTTTTTATGATGTTGTGGTGCTCATGTGTTATCCTTCATGTGTGTGACAACATTACCACAGTTACATCTCGCTATGCTATGTATTCCACAACATCACTTTTTCATTCTTGCTTTTCTCTCCTTAGGATGTCACATGCCTTTGTGTTTGGCACACACCATCCTAAGGGAGGGCTATCATGCCACTTTGATTTTTAGAAGATGCATTCAATGGTCAATGAATCTTTTCTTGAAAATCTTTTCAATTTTTTTTTTTCAAAATCGCATTCCTCAACAAGGACCCCTAGTAGAATATTTTTCCTTCATCATGGGTTCGCAGAGAAAGAATTTAAAAAACCTTCCTCCGAGGAGGGAGCACCTTCTCCTGTGGATGAAGTTTGACCTTCCCCTTGCGAGGGGACCTTCTTTTCAAATTCCTTGATAAAGTGAACATCTTTCAAAAGAATTCCTTCATGTTGAATTGATTTGTGAGAAAATGCTCTCTCACTATCAAACTGAGCATCCCTTGAGTGGACCCCTTTTAAAGTCTCTCCTTCAATTTTTGACTTTCTGCATGATTATCTATTTGCTTTCTTCTGTGGCTTTTGGTTTTCTAATATGTTTTATCTACAGATTGACATGTTTCTTTTTAGGTGTGCATATGAAGCTACTTTCTAGTTTGACTTTGTAGAGTCCCCTCACATTGGGTTTCCTTCAGGAGAGAGTACCTGAGGGTTCCTTCTTTGCAAGTTGGAGGACCTGTGAAGTGCTTGCATCTTGTAGGATTCAACCATCATTGGTCTATAGGCCTTCAGTTTTATTTGTTTGAACCTCCTCAGGAGAGAGTACCTGTGGAGCCATTTTCCTTCCGTATGCTTTCAAGCTCGCCAGATTGGGGTCTGATTCCTCAACAATTCAGGTATACATTTTTGAACTCCTTCAATCTACTTTACTAAAAAATCATTGAAACTTATGCTCGCTAAAGTGGGGGGAAATGTATAGGAGTGAATTTGCACCCCTCTCACAAATTCCCCTCTTAAACCCTCTACTTTAGAAAAATCAAGTTGGATTAAGTAATTCCACATCACCTATCTGCAATGCATCCACTTGGTTCTTGTCTTTTTTGTCGATGGGGGAATTTCTGTTGGAGACGCACATGCAATGCGTGGATGTCTGTGTGGCACGCTGCTGTCCTTGAAAGATTCCTTCCTCTAAAATCCACAGAGATGTCACTATTGGCAACAAAGCGTAATGCCTCTACGTCTTCCTACTGACCTGAGAATGACTCTTTCCCTCTTCATTCTTCTTCAAATTCCTATCTTTCATTTTCACTTCATCTCTTTAGCAATTCATTCCATTCTCTACATGATTACACACATTGGTCTTGTTCTTGCTTCACGATTGATCTGTAATTAGAGTTTACAAAATTAACTTGTAAATTAAATCTAATTATAGTAATTTCCTGATCTAATACAAAATTGCGTGATTATGCTTTTTAACCATTGAAATTACAAAATAAGTAATTAAAAATTCAAATACTAAATTTAAACTAGAGAGAAAATTGAGACAAAAGAGAGAAGAATGAGACAAAGAAATAGAAGGATCACAACACACAGATTGATAATGGAGTTCGTCCAATGTGGACTACATCTCTGGGTCTGCTTCTTAATGCTGGGACCGCTTTATTGATATCACCAAGCAAAATTATGCTTTGTTACAATACCCAAACTCCAAGTACCTGCAATAATCTCTCCACAATCTCTCTCTTTTACAATTTTTGGTGTACAAAAACACCTTGTAAATTCTCCTCCAAAGAATTATTTCTCCCAAAATAAACTTGAATAATTCTCCCTATTACAATTATCTTCAAGAAAATTCTTGTACAAAATTCTCTGCTCAATAATTTCTCCATATCCCTTTACAAAAATCACCCCTTTATATACACATTTATTTGCTAATATGGCTTTAACCATATTATTTTGCAAATATTGCATATCTCCCATATACAAGTAAAAATTCCAACCATTTCCCCCTTTTACAATACAAATCACTAATATCCCATTAGTATAACTAATTAATCTTTCAAAAATAAATCCCCCTTTGGCTTTTATAATTCTAAGCCATACAATTAAAAAATGAACCCCTTTAACTATGGGCTGTTATAATTTTGGACTTACATTATAACCTTTAAAAATATCTTTTAAAAGCCCCTTAATAATTTCCTTGGATAATCTTTAAAATAAATCTGTTAAATATGAGAAAGGTGGTTAAAGGGGTTAATTTGTTGAAATGTAAGTTTATGGGATTTGTTTTTCCTCTCCTTGTTTTATGGGCAAGGGAAGAGGATTTTAAGGGATAAAATCCCACCAAATCCTCCTTGAAATCATAAAAATCTTTTAATTTTTAAACCATACATGTTTTCTTTTAGCCATATGGTTTAATCCATATTCCTTTTTCCACCATGTCTGTGCCAAATCATCACTCTTGCCACATCACCACCTGCCATGTCAGCTTGCTGATGTCATCAAAGTCAACTAGAGTCAAAATTTTGACCAACCTTTGACTAGTCATAACTTTCACATACGAGCTCCATTTTTGAAACCAAATATAGTTACAGAATCAGCGCAATGAGCACTATGACTTGGCGTCATTTTTATTTCATTTCGTGACAATCAATTTTTTTCCTTTTTGAACCCCTGATTTTCCTGTTTGACCAAACCTTTAACTAAGCATAACTTCTGCATACGAACTCCTTTTGAGCCCATTAAAGTTGCGTCAAGATTGTGTCAACAAGCTCTACACATTGATGCTTCTTTGGATGAATTATGAGACTGTGAATTTTTTAGGTATTTTTCATCCACTTGGATCAATGATTCTTGAGCTCTTGCACATCTTCTCCACCTCTTGTTGCACTCTTGCTACCCTTGGAGTTGTGACTTGGTGTCCTGTGAAATTGTTTCTTTGTTGTTGTGGCAGTGTCGACCTTACCAAGCTTGGATCCTCTACATGATTGAGGGCACCTTGATTGAGAAGGTGATATTGTTTTTTGATTTATATAGCATAGTGTCATTGCTATTGTTCGGATTTCTTTCCATTATTCTCTTTATTGCATTTTCTATCGATCTATCTTGTTGTCTATGGAGTTGGAAACACCAAAGCAAAGGTTTAACTGTAGAAAACCCCTATATAGCCCCAACATTTTTCCTCTCTTGGCCATGTGTAGGTATGCATTCATGTGGAGCTTGTTGGAAAAATGGACTCTTCGTGAGTTATTCTTCATCACCTTTTCTTTTGTCATCTCCTTTATCATCTTTCTAGTTATTTCATTCATTCTGTCATTTATCATTTTGTTTAACTTACTTTAAACTCTATTTGCTATACCGTTAGTTGGTTTTTGCACCTTGTACTATACTTTTGTACTTTCTAGCCATATAGACACTAGCACTCCAGAAATATTCCAACATGTTGCATTGTCATCCCTAACCTGAACTATTGTCCTTGGGTAGAGAGATGCTTGAGGTACAGTTTGGGTTCCAAAAATTGACTCGTTTAGCTCCATTCAAACTCCCAGGTTAGTAGAGTGACATAAGCACTTGAGAGTGCTCTTCATTCTCTATCCTTGACCTTGAAAACTTATCCAACCTAAGGTAGACTAGGGTATCCTTTCACTCCCATCTTTGGGTAAGTTCATGGATTTGTGACACAATTTTGGCTCTCAAGATGCCACTTTTTTTCTTTTGAAATCAGCAAAATCTGATTTGCACGAGAAAATGAAGATAGTTATGTTCAAAATTTCAAGATGTAGCAAGAAACAAGAGTTGAAGTGCTCCAATTTTAGTTTCTAAGCTACTAATTCTTTTTGAAATTAATGAGGATTAAAGGCCTCAAAAAGGGGGGGAAACAGGTCTTATTTTTATAAAAAAATAGCATAGCATCTGAGCCCCCCTTTTTGATTAACTTTTTTTTAGAATTTCAAAAATTAGTTTGGTGAGAAATTAGCTAACACCATTTAGTTTATCCTCTTTCTTTTGGATAATTTTTTTAATGAATATAATATTTTATGAATTTTCAAAGTGGACACATCTTGTAAAGCTAAATTTTGAGTGCGCCCCCCCCTAAATGTTTTGAAAACTAATCGAAAATTGATTTTTTTCATCACGTGTAGAATGGAGTCTATTTTTAAAAAATGTAATTTGTTTCATGTTTTGATGAATGGGTAAAAAGCTATCCTAAAACTAGCACATGTTGGTTTTTGACCAAAAACAGAGGAATTTACAAGAAAAGTTATGGATCAAAACCTTAACTAAATCAAAATGAAAAAAAGAATTATATATTTAGATAGCTAAGAGAGAGGTTAACGCCACCACAAGTTTTTTATAAAATTGCATTGGAATATGTGCAAACATCATGGTGAGCACAACCAAAAATGTGTGAAATTTTGTTACCCTTTCAAAAAATTCATGTCTTTTGCATGAAATGGTTGTCCAAACCTTTGGGTCAGATGCCTAATGCAAAATCCAACCCATTGGGTTGGTATTTCACAAAGCAACCCATTTGGTGAGTGCCAAATTTGGTGCTTTCCAAATAGGTTGCTTCATTTGGCTAGTGCCAAATCTGGTGCTTGCCAAATATCATTCATGACTTTTGGAATGCATTTTTCTAAACTCTTTCATTTTCCCTTTCTCTCCCAGGGAAACTATATACATGAAATAAACATTTAAGTATAAGTTGAAATTTACATATACTTTACTTTATTATACTTTAAATTAAATTTCATGTATATAGTTTCAGGATGTTTGAGAGTGGTTTTAGATCTCTAAGAGTTATAATGCAATTTCTAGTTTTTGGAAGATTTAAAAAAAAATTAGACTTAGTCAAATTTTAGTAATTAACATGTCAAATTTCAATAATCAAGAGGTTAAATTTCATCTTTCTCTCTCTATTTAACTCATTTTCATCTCTTATTCTCTAGACCTCTCTCTTTCTCACTATCTTCATTCCTTTTTATCTAACACTCTCTCCCTTGAGCTCAAGAACTACATCTCTAAATGTCCATCTCTTTCCTTCCCTCTCTAATATCTATCTCCTTCCCTCTCTAATATTTATATCCTTACCTCTCTAATATATTTCTCCCTCCCTCCCTCCCTCCCTTCTTCCCTCTATACATTTCTCTATCCTCCCTCCCTCTCCTTTTATCTCTATATATCTCTCTCTCTACTGTATATCACCTCTCTCTATTCCTACCTATCCCTCCATCCCTCTCTCTTCCCTCTTTCTCTCTCACTCTCTACTTCCCTCTCTACTCTCTATCTTTCCATTCTCTCTCTCCTTCCCTCTCTAGTTCTCTTTATATCAAATATCTCTCCTTCCCTCCCTCCCTCTCTAAGTTTCTCTATGTCCCCTCTCTCTCCTTCCCTTTCTACTTCTCTCTATCTCACCTCTCTTTCTTCCCCCCTCTCTCTCCCTCTCTCTCTTCCTTTCACCCACCTTTGCTCTCTATTTCTCGCTATCTAACCTATCCCTCTATACCTCTTTCTCTCCCCCCTCCTTCTCTCTCAATCTCTCCACCTTCCTCCTTACCTCTCTACTTCTTTGTCCATCACACATCTCTATCACCTATCTCACTTCTCTCTCTCCCCTCCCCTATCTACTCTCTTTCTCTCTATCTCACCTCTCTCTCCCTACCTATACCTCCCTCCTCCCTCTTATTTCTCTCACCTCTCTCTCCCTCCCTACCTCTTCCTCCCTCTCTCCTTCCCTCTATACTTCTCTTTATATCCTCCTCCCTCTATCTACCTACATCTCTCTATTTTTTTCTCACCTCTCTCTCCATCCCTACCTCTCCCTCTATCTCTCCTTTCATATCTACTTCTCTCTACCTAGTTGTCCCTCTATACCTATTTCTCCCTCCCTCCTTGCCTCCTCTCTCTCAATATCTCCACCTTCTTCCCTCTCTACTTCTCTCTATCACCTTTATCTATCTCTCTCCTTCCTTCTCTACTCTCTCTATCTCTCCCTCGCTCCCCCTCTTTCTATCTCTCCTCTCTCCTTCTCCCTCTTTCCATTTATTATCACCCTCGCTCTACCTACCTCTATCACTCCCATCTATCTCAACTATACATCTTTACCTATCCCTCCCTCCTCTCTCTCTTCCTTCCACCAAACTTCACTCTGCATCTCTCTATCTAACTTACCCTTATATACTTGTTTCTCTCTCCCTCTCTCTTTCCCTCAATCTATTTACCTTCATCCTTACATCTCTACTTCTCTCTCACTTCTCTCTCTCTCTCTCTCCCCCCCTTCCCTCTTTACTTTCTTTCTCTCTATCTCACCTCTTTCTCCCTAAATATCCCTTTGTCCCTCCTCTCTCTCTCTCTCTCTATCTCACCTCTCTCCCTCCTTCCCTACCTCTACTTCCTTCTCTCCTCCCCTCTCTACTTCTCTCTATTTCCCCTCCCTCTCCTTACCTACCTCTCTCTCTATTTCTCTCTCTCACCTCTCTCTCTAAATACTTATCTCTCCCTCTATCTCTACCTCTCCATCCATCTCTCCTTACCTCTCTACTTCTCTATATCTCCCCTCCCTCTCTCTACCTACCTCTCTTTCTCCATCTCTACCTCTCCCTCCATCTCTCCTTCCCTCTCTACTTCTTGTTGGAAGAATGAAGAAGAAAATCCTATTATACAAAATTTGTGTTGTCATTGATGTCACCATGTTATATGAGTTGCAACTGCAAGGTTAATTTCTAGCTTGATCTGGTATTCTGGATTGATATTTGAATGAGTATGTAGTTATTATCCTCCGATGTTTTGGTCCACAATCCTCTACTGATGATTATTGTTGCTTTCAGTTTTGGGAAATATTTTTTAGATCCTAAAAGATTGTATGTTTAGAATATCATGTGCACAGGTACTCATATGGATAGTTGGCATCATTCTGTTGTTGCATTTTTGCTATTAGATTTATCTCTGGCTGACCTAATGGATAATTGGTGCTATGGTGAATTAATTTTGTGATGCAGATGTATGAGTGAACTATCTTAGGTCCATGCTGACATGTATTGTGCTACACATTTGGAATGTTTTTGGAAAGGTTTTGTACATGCTTGAAGCCGATAGTTGATTTTTGGTGAATAAGGGTTTCATCTAATTAGGTCGACCTAATTGATGCTTGCAAATGAATCAAATATATATATTGGATAGTTTTTTGATGATGAAGTTTTTGAGTTGCAAAGTTGTGAATGAGAAGAAGTGTGAAGATGATGAAGTGTGTTAAGTCAATTTATTGAGCATCAAAGGAATTGAATTAACACTTGTTAGGTGTACTTTATTAGTTCATTTTCTGGTTGTAAGCCATTTTGTCATTGCATCTTTTGTAGGAAGTGAGCCTCCCATTTTGGACAGTGAGTCTTGGTAGTGAGCCACCCTTTTGTAATATCTTATAATTAGTTATACTATATTGTGAGCTAACTTGCAACGTGGTTTTTCCCATTTCAGGTTTTCCATGTTAAAATCATGGTGTTCATGTGTTGTGTGCTTTCATGTTTTATTAATGCTCTTGCTTATCTTTATTGTTATATTCATTGGAGTAATTGGATGGTATTTGTTTAATAGGTTTAAGAAGATTCTAATTCACCCCCCAGTATCTTGGGTATTCAATAATTGGTATCAGAGCTTGGTTCCTCTGAAGAAGCCTAACAACTTGAGGAAGATTCTCAAGATTGAACAAATGGATGATAAAGAAGGAATCTGGGCTGCTCTTGAAGATATTGACAAGGCTAAAAGTGAAAACAAAGATTTGAAAGAAAATATTGATGAAGAAAATGAATGCATCTGGAAATTGAAAGAGCAATTGAAGAAATTCAAAGAAAGACATAGAGAAGTGTGTGAGCAATTGAAAAAAGCCAATGAAGAGGTTACCAGATTGAATGTGCAAGTGGAGGAAAATAAAAGAATTGAAGAATGTCTAAATACTATGATGCAAAGTAAGACTAATGAATGCACAAGGATTGAACAAGAAGTGGTGAACCTGAAAGCAGATCTAGAGAAAGAAAAAATCTGTGAAGATAATTTCAAGATAAGATCGACCAAGCTTGATGAGTTGATTGTAGGGAAAAAACCTTCTAAAGACAAAGGTGGTTTGGGAATTGAAGCTAGTGAAATTTCTAAGGATAAGTAGACCCCAAACATAGTGGATAATCAAAAGAATCAAGATAAAGGGAAGAAAAAAAGAAATCCAAGGAAATTTTCTAGAAGACTGCCTATCAGACAACCAAATGCTCAAAGGTATCCATTTTCAATGGTGTTTTCTTTTCATATAATAAATTTGGTCACAGGGCAACAAAGTGTAGAAGTAGAATGAATAAAATTTTTGGTTCCTTCTCCAGACAATGTTTTGCATGTAAGAAAAATGGACATAGAGCTAGTGAATGTAGAACTCAAATGATGAATTAGTTTAATGGAGGTAGAATGAATAAATATTTTGTTGGATACTGCTATAAATGTAATAAGTTTGGACAAAAATAAAATCAATGTAGATGATGGGTTAATGGAGGTCAAGAAAATTAGAGAAATGTTGTTTGCTACAACTACAACAAACCTGGTCACATTTCAAGAGTTTGTAGAAGTAAAAAGGGAAATCAATTTGATCTAGTAAAGAAGAATGAACCAGTGAAGAAAATTGAAAAGAATGAGGTTAAGCAATAAATGCAAAAGATATGGAGGAAGAAAGAAGATCCAAAGATGATAGATGCATCTGTGCCTTCATCCAGTGCAGACAATTCCTCTGGGAATTAGACCTAGCATGGTCTTTAGAGGAGCTTTAATAGAATATTGTTCAAACCCCCTGGATATTTGGTGTGTTAGATGTTGGCACGAAGATATGATGTAAGGAATGGATGAACAAAGGTTATACAAAAATAATTGGAAGAAAATGTGTAGGCATGTTCATTTACAAAGAAAATTAGGGTTTTTCTATGTAGTGAAGAAGGGTTTTATTAGCTTTTTGAAATCTACCACATTTAATGTGAATTAGGGTAGATTTTTTATTTATAAAGTGAATTAGTAAGGCATTTTGTTCACTTGTGCATTTGAAGAAATTGGAGAGTGATTTGGAGCATTCTTGAGGTGATTTGAAGTGTGAGCTGTGCAAACCCTAGTTTTGGTTTTTTGTAAGGGAAAAAGGTATTTCACTTATTTGTGATTCTGTGGGTTTGTGTGAATCATATTTTTGAAACCATTTGAGCTCGAAATGTGAAGAATGGAAACTCTTGTAGTTTTAAATGTGTTAGAAATACCTAGGCCATCATATAATAAATATTCTATGAAGGTCTTCGAAGATGACCCTTTGGGTGCCTTCTCATCTATCCCTTATGAAGTTATGCCTACTAAAGACACAATAATGTACATCTATGTTAAGACTGAGGAGTATAATCAAAGTAAATTAATTGACATGTGGAAAAATGAGCTCATTGGAGATGATTTCTTGGTAAATCTAGAGTATGCAAACCTATTTTCGAAGAAGTTGGATTGGTGGAATCGATTTCCTAACTTTTGTTCCACATTAGATGATAAGTATGTTAAGCCAACTCTCAAGAAAATTCATGATAAATTCTTGTGGACTGACAGAGCTCACCTTATATCTAAAGAATTGATCAAGGTTGTTACTGAACTCTGTGATACCAAACCGGTAGCTATGTTGAAATCTATGAAGAATGAAGTGGTAAAGAAACTCACCAGTGCTACATATGATAAGAGGGATTTTGCTACAAAGCCTATCACTAATATTGCTGTGAAGTATGCTACAATAATGATCAGACATAAGATCTACTTCACTAATAGAGATAATTTATTTTCTGCTACAACTATCTCACTGGTTATGACATGGTAGCTAATGGTGTAGACTATGATTTGTGTGAACTTCTTTAGAAGTAGTTGTTTGAGAACTTGAAGATGACCTAGGAGAAGAAGTATGCTTTCAAATTGGGATGCTTGATTGTTTTTTTTGTTCTACTTTCTTAGGAGACTTCTCAAAAGAGATGATGTGGTGATTTGGGACACATCCAGACCAGTTGCACATCAAATCTTTGACTACATGCATAGTTTGGGTGATTTGAAGAGTCAAGAAAATGCTTTAACAAAATTCTCTATTGTGTTTAAAAGCAATATGAATGAAAGGGAAAGGATCCCGAAGAAGGTTGTGGAAAAATATAGAGATGATATCATTTTCCACGTCTCCTCTGATGAGTGCATGATTGAAGCTATTCAACCTTGGACTGTATGGATTCGACCATTGGGTTATGAGATTACAAAGAATGAGGTTGAAGGTTATGTGCAAGTATTGCTAAAGAGTCCTAAAGATACCAATGAACCTAGAGTTGGCACCTATGCAAAAAATTCCTTGGAAGTTTGTTTGAAGCATAGAGAGCTCATGATGAGGAAAAATGTAGATGAAATGGTTAGAAAGTATAGCTTCACTAATGAGAATATTGCAGAATGAAGAGCTATGAAAGAATAGATGGTTGGAGAATCATCAGGACCAAGAAGATCGGACAGGACTACTCCTTCAAAACTAGCCGTAGCCCCTGCACTGAAGGTAGAACCTAGTGCATCTAATAAAGATAAAGGCTTGGATCCTTCCGGACCCAATACAAGATTTGGGAAGAGGGAAGAGACTCCTTCAATGGTACTTGGAAAGAGAGGAAAGAAGGAAAAGGATACAAGGGAAAAGAATCTTATCATAATTGAAGATCAAAAGGAAGAGGAGGACCCTGCAACAAAGTTGGTGAGGAAGAGAAGAGGAACCTTATCCTCTAGTGAAGATGCTTCTCAGGAAGCTGGTATTGGTTATAAGAGAGTGCATGTTGTATCATCCTCAGAGGAAGATGAAGAACATGATTTTTGTGTTCATGTGCACACCAAACTAGAATAAAAGAAAGAAAAAGCGTCAGAAGAATCTTCTTTGGACTAGGAAGTACAAAAAGAATCTTCAATAAGACCCGGTTCCCCTTTCAGACTTGAGCCATTAGTCCATACCCTGTTACATTTTGAAGATATGCTGAAGCCTACAACAGAGTATTATAATCAAGTAAGCAGAGAGGAAAAAAAAATTGATTTTAGCTATTATTTAGTATGTTATCACTTTACATGTTAGTTGGGATGATGTTAAGAACAATGTGCCTGAGAAAATGTGGGAAGCCCTAATAAAGAGAAGATCAGAGGTTGTTGATCTAGAAGAGAAGATCAAATATGATTCTTTTGAGAAACTTAGGTCCTCTTTGACTCCAAATGATTTGGAAACCATGAAGGATATGTTCAATGATGTTCCAAATGAAGAAAGGAGTGAACACCTTGATGAGAAAGGACTAGAAGTAGATAAATAAAATAAGGATATAAACTAAAAAAATCCATCAAAGATGTGGCTGAAAAATATGGCACATTTTGTGCACTCCCATCTGGTTCTACACCCAAGATAGGAAAAGAAGTTTCTGAAGAGGGAGAAGTTGAGCTAGAGAAGCATGATGTTGACCCTCCAGAGCATGATGAAGGAGAGCAAGATAAAAAATGAAGGTGAAGGGAATGGAGAAGAAGGAGACAAAGAAAAATATGAAAAAGAATAAGAGGAAAAAGAAGAAGAGAAAGTAGAAGAGGAGAGAAGGAAGAGGAAAAAGAAAAAGGAGAGGAAGAAGAGAAAAATGGGGAATTTTCTGGGAAGAATGAAGAAGAACAAAGGTAGGTTGTATAATATCAAAGGTCCCTTGGAATCCTCCTTCATTGATGATGTATTGAAAGGCTTGTTGTCCAAGTAGGTCAGATTCCAGTCAGTGATTCCTCTAGAACTTCTACAACTCCCTATGATTCAAGGCAGTGTAGACCTAGACAAGATTTATCCTTTTCATAAGTTGGTATTAGGGGATACATTGTAGGCATCTGGTAGAAGAGAAATTCTGGAAATGCACTAGAAAGGGACAAAGCTTATTGATGATGCTCTTAAATCATTGTAGGAGGCCACACCCGGTACTTCAATGGATACATCTCTTACTCCAGTAGAGAATTTGTAACTATTATTATACTCATTTAAGGAGTATTCCTCCAGACTTGGTGAGAAGACAAAGCATGAGATTGAGGAGAATTTGGTAGAGAAAAGGCTATTGGAACTTCATGATAAGTGTGCTCAGGCACACACCAATGTTGAAAAGAATATGGAAGTTGTGCAAGATTGTGAGTATAAAGAAAATGTTGTCTTTGCTTATTGCTTAAAGTGGTCAGATGCCACTCAGAATATTAAGTATCTTATTGTCTCCATTGAGTCCTAGTTGACTATTGTCTCTAGTACTTACAGGGCATCTAAGGATAGAGATAGGACAACCTAGAATTCCATCTCTACTCATAGAGAAAAAATATTTATCCTATGGAAGCAAAAGGAGGATATCATCAGAAGATTTGATCAATTAGGTGACCTTGTAAGAATGGAGTACACTCCAGTTGCCAATGATTTGGAAAATGCAGAGAAATTAGAGAAGATAAATTTGACTCTTGGTACACTGGATGATGTAGAGGACAGTCTAGTGGAATTGGAATCCCTGAACAAAATGCTATTGTATGCAAAGAAGATTTGGGAGAATGGAAAGACAACTTGGAAAGGTATTCTTAAGGAGCTTCAAGGCTCGCCAACCTCCAGGTAATTTTTTTCAGTTTTCATATTTCTTCTTGGACCACCCTTTGTCATTGATGTCAAAGGGGGAGATAATCTTGTAATGAAGAAAGCGGGAGATAATGTTGTGATGTGGAAAGGTGAAGTGTTGTACATAGGAGGTTTTTGTAAATTTTGGCACATGTTGACATCAATGAAAAAGGGGGAGATTGTTGGAAGAATGAAGAAGAACATCCTATTATACAACTTTTGTTTTTTCATTCATGTCACTATGTTATATGAGTTGTAGCTGCAAGGTTAAGTTCTAGCTTGATCTGGTATTTTGGACTGGTATTTGAACAAATATGCAGTTACTATCCTCTGATATTTTGGTCTACAATCCTCTGTTGGTGATTGTTTTTTCTTGTAGTTTGGGAAATTTTTTTAGGATGTTGAAAGGTTGTATGTTTAGAATCTCATGTGCATAGGTGCTCATATGGATAGTTGGCATCATTCTGTTGTTGCATTTTTGCTATTAGGTCTATCTCTGGCGGACCTAATGGATAGTTGGTGTTATGCTGAATTAATTTTGTGATCCGGATGTATGTGTGACATATCTTAGGTCCATGTTGGCATGTTGTATCATGCTACACATTTGGAATGTTTTTGGAAAGGTTTTGTACATGCTTGAAGCCGACAATTGATTTTTGGTGAATAAGGGTTGCATCGAATTAGGACGACCTAATTGATGTTTTTAGATGAATCAACTATATATTGGATAGTTTTGTGATTTTCAATGAAGTTTTTGAGTTGCGAAGTTGCAAATGCGAAGATGATGAAGTTTTTTAAGTCAATTTATTGAGCATCAAGG
>VDFB02086081.1:355705795-355777708 GCA_007258455.2 Sequoia sempervirens | reverse complement strand
CTCTCTCTCCCACTCACTCCTTGTATGTCTCTCCCCTCTACCCTTAACCCTCTACCCTCTATCTCTCTTCCACTCCCTCCCCATCTCTCTCTAAAGAATCTTCCTCCTACCCCCCTCTCTCTCTCAAGTCTCTCTCTCACTCACTCACTCACTCCCTTTATCTCTCTCCCCTCTACCCTTAACCCTAAACCCTTAACCCTTAAAACCTCTACCCTCTATCTCTCTCCAAATCACTCCCTCCCTCTATCTCTCTCAAGTCCCTCTCTCCTACCCCCTCTATCTCTCTTAGGTCCCTCTCTCACTCACTGACTCACTCACTCACTTATTCTATCTCTCCCCCCTCTATGATAAACCCATAAACCCTCTCCCTATACCCTTAACCCTCTATCCTCTATCTCTCTCCCACTCCTTCCCTCTCTCTCTCAATCACTCCCTTTGTCTCTCTCCACTCTACCCTTAACCCTAAACCCTTAAACACTCTACCCTCTACCCTCTATCTCTCTTCCACTCCATCCCTCTCTCCCTCTCTCTCAAGTATCTCCCTCTTACCCCCTCTCCCTCTCTTAGGTATCTCTCACACACTCCCTCTACCTCTCTCCCCTCTACCCTTAACCCTAAACCCTTAAACCCTCTACCCTCTACCCTTAATCCTCTACCCTCTATTTATCTCCCACTCCCTCCACCTCTCTCTCTCTCAAGTCTCTCTCTTGTACCCCATGTCCCTCTATCAAGTCTCTCTCTATCACTCACTCACTCCTATCTCTCTCCCCTCTACCCTTCACCCTTCACCCTTTACCCATAACCCTTAAATACTTAAAACCTCTACCCTCTACCCTTAACCCTTTACTCTGTATCTCTCTCCCACTCCCTCCATCTCTACCTCTCTCTAAAGTCTCTCCCTCCTAACCCCTCTCCCTCTCTCAAGCCTCTCTCTCTCTCTCTCACCCACTCACTCCCTGTTTCCCCTCTAACCTTAACCTTAACCTTAAAACCCCTTGACCTCCTAATATCTCTTACCATTAAACCTCTGCCCTCTCTATCTCTCTACCACTCCCTCTCTCTCTCTCATGTCTTTCCCTCCTAGCTCCTCTCCCTCTCTCAAGTTTCTCTCTCTCTCAATCTCTCCCTCTATCTCTCTCCCCTCTACCCTTAACCCTAAAACCTAAACCCTTAAGCCTTACCCTAAACCCTTAAAATCTCTACCCTCTACACTTAACACTACCTCCTATCTCTCTCCCACTTCCTCCCTCTTTCTCTCTCTCAAGTATCTCCATCCTACTCCCTCTCCCTCTCCCTCTCTTAGGTATATCTCTCACTCACTCATTCCCTCTATCTCTCTCCCCTCTCCCATTAACCCTTATCCCTCTACTCTTAACCCTTAAACCCTAAACTCTTAAACCTATAACCCTCTACCCTTAACACTAAACTCTAAACCCTTAACCCTAAAACCCTCTACCTTGTAACCTTAACCCTCCCTCCCTCTATCTCTCCCCCACTCCCTCCCTCTCTATCTCTCTCAACTATCTCCCTCCTACCCCCTCTCCCTCTCTCAAGTCTCTCTCTCTCTCTCTCTCTCTCTTAGTCACTCCCTCTATCTCTCCCCCCTCTAACCTTAACCCTATACCCTAAATGCTTAACCCTTAAACCCTAAACCCTTAAATAGCTTACCCTCTACCCTTAACCCTGCCTCTCTCTATCTCTCTCCCATTCCCTCCCTTTCTCTCTCTCAAGTCTCTCCCTCCTACCATCTCCCTCTCTCAGAGTCTCTTTCTCTCCTCACTCATTCCCTCTATGTCTGTCCCTCTAGTCTCAATGCTCTCCTCTAACCTTGACATAAACTCCCTGGAAAGCCACTTAACATTAACCTCTGCCCTGCTTGCCAAACCCTAAACCATAAAACCACAGTAACCCCTTGGCCATGAAGCCCTTAAAACATAAACCCTTAAACCTACGCCATCTACCTTTAACCCTCCCTCCTCTCTCTCTCCTCTCTCCTTCTCTCTCTCTCTCAACCCTCTCCCTCTTACCCTCTCCTCTCTTAGTCATTCCTGTCTCTCTCCTCCACCCTTCCGACCATTAGCCTTAAACCATAGGCCATGACCCTATACCCTCTACCCATAACCCTCCTCCCTCCCTCCTGTTGATGTGCTTTTTATGCACTTTTCAACACAGGTAGTGCATAGGTGCACTACCTCTCTTGAAAGACAATCTTCCACAATCAGATTGCAGAACACTATCCCAATGTCTCTAATGTCAGGTCTTGACAATGCTTGGAATATCTCAGTTGTTTGATGTGATTTTCTGGAATCACAAGGCGAACTTACAGATGCGTTACAAAGCATGGAAGTTGGGTTTGCAAATGCAGTTTCAAAATACTGAAAGTGAATGAACAATGGCTGTCCACTCAAAAGAACAAGTTGAAACTCATCAAGTTCATCTGATTTAGCTTCATGGTGATGCTTTGGGTCCTACTCTAACCAAGGATTAAAAAAAATAGCAAAAGGAGAAGGGTTAAGAAAGCTATTCTAATCTTAAGCTACGAATGAACAGTAACAATGGTGGCTACTAAAGTAGACAGACTTCTTAAACTAGGTTTTGCTTGGCCAAGAAAAACCTATATTTGCACAAAACCAGTGCAATCTTCTAAGGACTACAGATTTTCAAATTACACATGCACATCATGCACATGTAATTGAACTAAGTTGTAGCAATGAAGTAATGACCTCAGACTAGCTTTGCAAAGCGACTCATCATCAATGAACAACAAAAAGCATGAGCTGAAAATCCATCAAATACTAAAACAACAAACACCATCACCACTCCCATTCAAAAAAATAACACTAAAACTAACATGGAAGGTGAACCATGCATATATAAAGAGAAAACTCAAAAGGAAAACCCATAAATCATGCAATGTTTCTTTCTATTGCTACAGAATGTCTTTACATAATTTCTCCAACCCTTACAAATGAGGGGAAAGCCCCTTTTTATAGTTTTCCAAAGCCCAAATGAATGGCTAGGATCAATTTGCAATGAATGGTCCAGATTTAATTACATTAGGGTTTCACCTACCTCCAATATCCAACAATTTAAAATACATTCATTGTCTTTTGTCTATTTTGTCATCTAGTGCCAGTTACTGTAGCAATTTCATCATTTAGCTGATTTCCCTTTTCACTGTAGCTGAAATTGTTTGAAGGCTCCCCTCCATCTGGTGGACTTGCAACATTTTTTATTAGATCAAACAGGTCGGTCGATGACTTGCAGCAATGGATTGGTGGCCCCTGATTTGGGTAGAAAGCTCCTTAGAAATCATCATTATCTGAAAAAAAGTAGGACAACTCCCTCAATGGGCCTCTTCGATAGACCTGCGGAAGGCTTCTTGACTCCTACAAACATGAAGTGTCATAAGTGCATTTATACATGAGTTAAGGAAAATGTCAGTCAAACCTACAAATTCTCTATTAGATTTATCCATGCATCATCAAAAGATCTTGATATTCATATTTAGAGCTCATTTGAGTCATAAAAATTAATGCGTGCTTGAAAGGTGTGAGTGCCAGAGGGCAGAAAGATGGCGGAAGAAAGCCAGAAGGCAGACAACGAATGGAAGCCAAAATAACCGGGAAGAAGGCGGGCTCCTGGATGTTCAAAACAGCTGGGAAGGAGGCAAGCTCCTAGATGTTCAAAATAGCCAGGAAGAAGGTAGGATCCTAGATGTTCCAAAATGGCTGGGAAGGAAGCAAGCTCCCGAATATTCAAAATAGCCAAGGAGGGACGAACTCCCGGAAATGGCCATGGCGGACCCGGGCTCCGAAGGTTGAAAGGGAGGTGGCCGCTGGATGTTCCAAAACGGCCATAGAGAGGCGAAACCCCAAAAATGGCCATGGAGGGGCCGGGCTCCGAAGGTCAGGATGGAGGTGGCCGCTGGATGTTCCAAAATAGCCACAGAGGGGCCAGGTCTCTGGAGGCCTAGAAGGAGGTGGCCGTCGGATGTTCCAAAATGACCACGGAGAGGCAGAACCCCAGAAATGACCATGGAGGGGCTGGGCTTCGGAGGTCAGGAAGGAGGTGGCCACCGAATGTTCCAAAATGGCCATGGAGAGGCAGAACCTCATAAATAGCCACGGATGGGCCGGGCTCTGGAGGCTAGGAAGGAGGTGGCCGCCGGATGTTCCAAAACAACCACGGAGAGTCGGAACCCTGGAAACGGCCACGGAGGGGCCGAGCTCTAGAGGCCGGGAAGGAGGTGGCCACTGGATGTTCCAAAATGACCATGGAGAGGCAGAACCCTAGAAATGGCCACGGAGGGGCCAGGCTCCAGAGGCCGGGAAGGAGGTGGCCGCTGGATGTTCCAAAATAGCAAAAGGGGGATGAAGCTCCGAAACCATCAAAACTCAACCAAAATTTAATGAAACCTTGGTAGTTCATTTAAGCACATCAAACACATCCCAAATCCAAAAAAAGGGTGACCCCAAAGTCAAAAATGAGGAAACGGGAGCGACGGGGGTCTGCAGATGTTTCCAAACAGCCAAGGAGGAAGGGAATTCTGGAGGGAAAGTTCTGAAAGCATCGAAACTTAACGAAACATTGAAAAAACCTTGGGAGTTCATTTACGCACTAGGAACACATCCCAGATCCAAAAAAGGGTGACCCCAAAGTGAAAAATGAGGAAGTGGGAGCGACGAGGGTCCGTGGATGTTTCTAAATAGCCGAGGAAGGGAATTCCAGAGGGAAAGTTCTGAAACCATCAAAACTTAACGAAACATTGATGAAAGCTTGGCAGTTCATTTACACACTAAGAACACATCCCAAATCCAAAAAAGGGTGACCCCAAAGTCAAAAATGAGGAAACGAGAGTGACGGGGGTCTGCGGATGTTTCTAAATAGCCAAAGAGGAAGGGAATTCCGGAGGGAAAGTTATGAAACCATCGAAACTTAACGAAACGTTGACAAAACCTTGGCAGTTCATTGAAACACCCCAAACACATCCCAAATCCACCAAAAAGTTGCCCCCAAAGCCAAAAATGAGCAAACTGGACTGACAGGGGTCCATGGATGTTTCTGAAACAGCCAAAGCAAGACAAAAGGCAGAAAGGGGATGGGGGACTTTTTTTCTCCGCGGATTTGAATACCCCAAGTAGGTGAATTTGGGTAGGGGATTTGATCGTTTGAAGACACATGACCAATTTGGGCTTGAAAATGGGTCATGCAAAACAAGACAGGAGCAAAGTAGCCTATTGGGAGAGAAAAAAAAGGGGGTCCCTATCTACGGCAGGGCATGTGTGCAAAACATGCACAACAAATGGTGACTCGCTGGAGAAATGCTCGAGAGCATTTTGATGAAAAATTGGAATCACAAACCTAGAATCTCTGGTTTCGACCTTCACGCTAGGGAAAACAAACCAGATGCCCAACCAAAGGATCAAAACCATTAGCCAACCCAACCTTCAGTATGCTGAAAATCCAAGTGTGTGCAATTACGTTAATTCCCATTCTTTAGTTGCTACAGGAATCCAAGCTCCGTTCAATTAAGCTACGTAGTTTATTCTAACTCCAAAAACATCCGGGACATTGCCTCGCTGTCAGTCAGGCGTCCATAGCCCCGACGAGGTTATCGTTGTGATCCTCCTGCACATTGCTCTACTGTCGGCCAGGCGTCCATAGCCCCGGTAGAGTTGCTCGGATACCCCTAAAAAGTTGAATTTTTCTTTCTTTTAATTTTTAGCGTTTTCTTTATTTCTTTCTTTTATCTTTTCAGCTCTTTTATTTCAACCCACAAGCATTGAAGCTCACACTTAGGGCTGAAAATCACAGTGGCGCTGGAGCAGAATTTTAGATTTTTTAATTAACTAGACTTCACAAAAAGCCCTATAGTGACTGTCGAATTCTTAAGATGTGTAAGAACTGTAAGATTTTAGAATACGTTAAAGTCAGACTAAACCAACAACTTATCCTATTCGAATTAAACACCCAGATCGCTTGACACTAATAGAAGATCTTCACCATCCACTTTGAAGACTTGATTAGAGTTTGATAAAGAAATATGTAGAACAACCCCAGGAAATAAGTATGGTTGTTGTGAGCACAGATGTGCCCAGCTAAAAGCAGACAGATGCCAAGAAAAGTAGCAACAAAGTAAAAGCAAACAAAAAGCAAACAACCTACATCACACCAACTAACCTAAGGAAAATAGGAAAGCAAAGTATTTCTAGGAAACCTATACTACTCAAAAATGAGCTATGCACAAAGATATTTACAAAGCACTATGTTCAGGCATGACAAACCAACATTAACATTCATTGGATTAGATAATGCATGCACGAGAAAACAAGCAATCGTTATCATTCTTAACCATGCAAACTTGTCTTTATATTCTAAAAAAAGAAATTCAATGTTGCAGCACTCAAGTTCAACCACGTCATCATGAAAAATCAGCAATTGAGGAGGCTCATTGAACCCATGGTTAATCCATAAACATGTTCATTTTCCTTCGTTCCCATAATAAAAAAATAAGTGCAATTATGAGAAATAATAGGGGCAAGGAAGGATAAAACCTGGATGTCATCACACGGAGGTGGCAATGTTGGATAGTCAAGAGCAAGCACAACATTGTTGATCGTTGCATTGGCAACCTCGGGCGGGCACTGTGGAGAGTGCATCACTTTGGACATTAAATGTGCATAAGGCTAGAAGGATAGGGTAGCAGACAACTCTTTCAATCTACCAATGGGACCCACAACCTCCACTGGTTGTTCCTCGAGGAAGTACACCTCATCTACCTGGGTTTCCATTGCTAAAACCTCTTCTTGATTACTGTCTTCAAGGGGCAGCATGCTGTCCCATCTTCTTTCCCAGGTGTGAGCCTTATTTTCATGATGTTCAATTTCATGGGATGATGACATATGTGAATCTATCCTATTGGAGCCATCTGAATATGAAGGAGGATCAACAATGATCATGGTAGAAGGACTCCAAGTTGCATCTTGTAGTCACACGAGTGCTTCATCTCTATTAGCAACTATCTTAGCACCTTCACCTTTGTCTTCTTTTTGCTGTTCATGTGTCTCATCATGATGTTCACTCATTTCCTCTTGCTCACTATCACTGTAAATGGAGAAGGAGCTCCTCTCCCAATCTGGAGACTCTAGTGCATCATCGTTTGGGGGCTCAAGGAGTATGTATTCATTGCTACCGTCTTCTGAGATGTGCTTTTCCTTGGCATGAGCATACCTCTGTAGTGCAGCTCCCAATGGAAAAAAGTCATCAATCGATGGCACCTCATCAAGGGGACCAAAGTCTACTACACAATTTCCCTCCAAAGACTCGCTAAAATTCCCATCATCCATGGTACACAACTGCTCTTCAAAAGGAAGAACTTCTTGGTGACTGGTGGACAACATTCCCTCTTGATCTACTTCATTGCTCGGAAGTCTGAGACTGTATTGCTGTCCTTCTATTGCTGCCCCAACATCCTCTTGAGGTCCACCTTCAACTGAGCCATCACTTGATTTAGAATTTTGGTCTTCTTTTTTGATATGGGAAGCAAGTAGAGGAGGTTGGGTACTTTGTTTCCTTGATTGTTCTTTGACTTGCTTGATGACTTCTTGGCACAATCCGCATGCAAATTCAGAGTGTGATGAATCATGAAGTCTGCACCAATTTGGCAATAGTAGAACTTCCAAATCCACTTGGTATTTTAGCTCTGACCAATCCTTTGCTAATCTGGAGATGAGCTGGCTATATCTTTCTGCTATTGAGTCCTCATCATCACTTGAAAAAGAATCTTGATGGTAGACAACCATAGCAAGTGGTTGCTCCCACTCCTCCAAATCTGCATTTTTAGATTCTCGATCGTTGTTATTGTAGATGGAGAGGTCTTCATAACTGATTTTGCTTATGCTTTTACCATCTCCTTCTGCTGCCCCAAGGCTTTCAGCCTCCTCTTCTTCCTGATCTTTAGCATCTTCATTAGCTATCCCAGCATGCACAACTTCAGACTTCATTGGTTGATCATCACCTACCAATTGCTCTTCTTCTAGAGTGGAGGACTGCCCTTGATTGGTGGAGGGAAGGCCTTCTAAATCAATTTCAATTAGATTTTTACCATGGCACCTTGCTGTCCTAGTAAGATCTGTCTCTTCCTCCTAGTTTTCAACTTCAATGTTTGCTGCTCCAACATCAACTTGTATCAAATTTCTTGGTTCATCCTTACTTTGCTGTCCTTTGGATGTTGACAACTCTTGTGCCTCATGGGATAAATTCTCTTCATTTGGATTTGGCTGCTCCAACTTGTTCGAACAACCCTTGGCTTGAGAAATCTTGTTGTCACATGATGGACACATAAATTTTGAATGTGGTGCATTGTGAAATCTACACCAACTTGCCATTAGTACTTCCTCTAATCTTGGTCCATCCTTTCTCCTCAAATGTTCCTAGATCAGCTCCTTAAATGCGTTGGCTGCCATGGTTTGCAATTCTTCTTGTGGGTTTTTGGGGGCCAAGGGAAGATAGATTTCCCAGAAGGGGATTTCTCCTTGCAAGACCTTTTCAATTCTACTCAAGAATGTGAGACATCCCAGCTCATTGTGCCTATGAGTATAATGGATCTGACATCTATCCGCCAACGCGAATTACTGCAATGGCTTCTTCAATCTCTTATTCAAATCTGCATGTAGCTAGGTGATGTCAATTTGTGCATGCTGCTCCATTTTGACTCAACTTCTTTTGCCTTCAAAATTTTTTGATTTTTAATATTGAAAGAGATCTCCCTATCTCAGATTTCTTCTTGAAAAGTCACTTTTCGATTCCCAACTTTTAGCTTTGTAGCCTCAACTTGTCAAGCCCTCCTTCTAGCGCCAGTTCTGTTGATGTGTTTTTTATGCACTTTTCAACATAGGCAGTGCATAGGTGCACTACCTCTCTTGAAAGACAATCTTCCACATTCAGATTGCAGAACACTATCCCAAGGTCTCTAATGTCAGGTCTTGACAGTGCTTTGAATATCTCAGTTGTTTGATGTGATTTGCTAGAATCACAAGGCGGACTTATAGATGATTTACAAAGCATGGAAGTTGGGTTTGCAAATACAGTTTCAAAATGCTGAAAGTGAATAAACAGTGGCTGTCCACTCAAAAAAGCAAGTTGAAACTCATCAAGTTCATCTGATTTAGCTTCATGGTGATGCTTTGGGTCCTACTCTAACCAAGGATTAAAAAAAAAAGCAAAAGTAGAAGGGTTAAGAAAGCTATTCTAATCCTAAGCTATGAATGAATAGTAACAATGGTGGCTGCTAAAGTAGACAGACTTCTTAAACTGGGTTTTGCTTGGCCAAGAAAAACCTACAGTTGAACAAAACCAGTGCAATCTTCTAAGGACTGCAGATTTTCAAATTGCACATGCACATCATGCACATGTAATTGAACTAAGTTGCAAGAATGAAGTAATGAGCTCAGACTAGCTTTGCAAAGTGACTCATCATCAATGAACCACAAAAAACATGAGCTAGAAATCCATCAAATACTAAAACAACAAACACCATCACCACTCCCATTCAAGAAACTAACACTAAAACTAACATGGAAGGTGAACCATGCATATATAAAGAGAAAACTCAAAAGGAACACCCATAAATCATGCAATGTTGCTTTCTATTGCTAAAAAATGTCTTTACATCAATTCTCCAACCCTTACAAATGAGGGGAAAGCCCCTATTTATAGTTTTCCAAAGCCCAAATGAATGGCTAGGATCGATTTGCAATGAATGGTCCAGATTTGATTACATTAGGATTTCACCTACCCTCAATATCCAACAATTTAAAATACATTCATTGTCTTTTGTCTGTTTTGTCACCTAGTGCTAGTTACTGTAGCAATTTTGTCATTTAGTTGATTTACCTTTTCACTATAGCTGAAATTGTTTGAAGGCTCCCCTCCATCTGGTGGACCTGCAACATTTTTGATTGGATCAAATAGGTCGGTCGATGACTTGCATCAATGGATTGGTTGCCCCTAATTTGGGCAGAAAGCTCCTTACAAATCATCATCATCTGGAAAAAGGTAGGAAAACTCCTTCAATGGGCTTCTTCGATAGACCTACGGAAGGTTTCTTGACTCCTGCAAACATGAAGTGTCGTAAGTGCATTTATACATGAGTTAAGGAAAATGTCAGTCAAACCTACAAATTCCCTGTTAGATTTATCCATGCATCATCAAAAGATCTTGATATTCATATTTAGAGCTCATTTGGGCCATAAAAATTAATGCTTGCTTCAAAGGTGCGAGCGTCAGAGGGAAGAAAGATGGCAAAAAAAGCTAGAAGGCAGACAGTGGACGTAAGCCAAAACATCCAGGAAGAAGGCGGGCTCCCAGATGTTCAAAATAGTAGGCAAGGAGGTAGGCTCCTGGATGTTCAAAATAGCCAGGAAGAAGACAGGCTCCCAGATGTTCCAAAATGGCCAGGAAGGAAGCAGGCTCCCGGATGTTCAAAACAACCAAGGAGGGACAGACTCCCGAAAACGGCCATGGTGGACCCAGGCTTCGGAAGCCGAAAGGGAGGTGGCCGCCGGATGTTCCAAAATGGCCACGGAGAGGCGAAATCCTGGAAATGGCCATGGAGGGGCCGGGCTTCAGAGGCCGGGAAGGAGGTGGTCGCTAGATGTTCCAAAAATGCTATGGAGAGGTGGAACCCTGGAAATGGCCACGGAGGGGCTGGGCTTTGGAGGCTGGGAAAGAGGTGGCTGCTAGATGTTCCAAAATAGCAAAAGGGGGACGAAGCTCTGAAACCATCAAAACTTAACCAAACTTTGACGAAACCTTGGTAGTTCATTTAAGCACATCAAACACATCCCAAATCTAGAAAAGGGTGACCCCAAAGTAAAAATTGAGGAAATGAGAGTGACGGGGGTCCGTGGATGTTTCCAAATAGCCGAGGAAGGGAACTTTGGAGGGAAAGTTCTGAAACTATCAAAACTAAACGAAACATCAACAAAAACTTGGTAGTTCATTTACACACTTTAAACACATCCCAGATCCAAAAAAGGGTGACCCCAAAGTCAAAAATGAGGAAACGGGAGCGATGGGGGTCCGCGGATGTTTCTAAACAGCCAAGGAGGAAGGGAATTATGGAGGGAAAGTTTCAAAACCATTGAAACTTAATAGAACATTGACGAAACCTTAGGAGTTCATTTACGCACTAGGAACACATCCTAGATCCAAAAAAGGGTGACCCCAAAGTCAAAAATGAGGAAACGGGAGTGACGGGGGTCCGCAGATGTTTCCAAATAGCCAAGGAGGAAGGGAATTCCGGAGGGAAAGTTCTGAAACCATCGAAACTTAACGAAACATTGACAAAACCTTGGCAGTTCATTTATGCACTAGGAACACATCCCAGATCCAAAAAAGGGTGAACCCAAAGTCAAAAATGAGGAAACGGGAGTGACAGAGGTCCGCGGATGTTTCCAAATAGCCAAGGAGGAAGGGAATTCCGGAGGGAAAGTTTCGAAACCATCGAAACTTAACGAAACATTGACGAAACCTTGGAAGTTCATTGAAACACCCCAAACACATCCCAAATCCACCAAAAAGTTGCCCCCAAAGCCAAAAATGAGGAAACTGGACTGACAGGGGTCCACGGATGTTTTCGAAACAGCCAAAGCAAGACAAAAGGCAAAAAGGGGATGGGGGACTTTATTTCTCCGCAGATTTGAATACCCCAAGTAGGTGAAGTTGGGTAGGGGATTTGATTGTTTGAAGGCACATGACCAATTTGGGCTTGAAAATAGGGCATGCAAAACAAGACAGGAGCAAAGCAGCCTGTCGAGAGAGAAAAAAAGGGGGTCTCTACCTACGGTGGGGCTTGTGTGCAAAACATGCACAACACCTCCATCTTTCTCCCACTCCCTCCCCCTCTTTCTCTCTCAAGTCTATCCCTCCTACCCCCTCTCCCTCTCTCAAGTTTGTCTCATGTTGTGTAGTTTTCGCACACATGGCTCGCTGAAAGCAGGGGCCCTCTTTTACTTTCATTCCTAGTGTTTTGGGCCTTTGATTTTGGGGATTTGCCTTGCCTTGGTAGGAGCTTGAGTGTTTATCTTTCTTGCTTTGGTGATCCCTCTGTGATTTTGCTTGAAAATCTCAAGTGTTAGACATATTTTGGGTTTTTCATAACTTTCGAGAAAATCCGGTCTTTGTAGAATTACTCGGATCCTCTCTAAACCTGGTGCTAGTTGCCTTGTGTTGTAGTTTAGAAATTTTTGGTCTTTATGAAATTCCATGGTGGTTGGATTTCTCCAAATATCTTTTGTCTGGTCGGATCCCCGGGTTTTGTCAAGGTGTCTTGTCAACTGCATTAATTTCATTTGTATGATTTTTGAGGGAGGTATTTAGTCGATCTTGGGGAAGTTCTATGCCATTGTGCTTTACAATTAAATTCTTTTGAGGTGAGGTGCATGATCTTGAGTGCTTGGCTGGATTTGGAGTGCTGAATTTGTGAATTGTTGGATTTGGTGGTCATTTTTCTAGGCATCATAACTATTGTTGTTTGATTATGCGCTAAGGACTGTTGTTTGTCATTGTTGTAATCGAATTTCACTCCATCAATGGTATGTACCTATTGCCTTGCTTTTAATTGTTGAGTGTGAGTGATTCTTTGGCGTCCTGAGTGTGCTTGAAGTTTGAATTTCTATGTGTATGAGCATTGAGCACTTCAAGCTAGGGTTGCTCGATTGTGTTTGATTAATAATCCCAAGTGAGTTTTGAGCTTGTTTTTCATTTCCATCATGAGGTAGCTTGCTCGTGTAGGCCATAAGGAACCTTTTGAAGACCTAGCAATTGAGTAAGCTGAGCCTGAGCTTGCCCTATGCATTCATGGCAGATTTTTAGGGTTTCATGCTTAGGGCATCACCATTTCCTTTCAATTTACTTTAGGGCGAGCCTTAAATTCAAAGATAATCTATGGGAGGTTCAAGTCAAACTGGTTGCAAGCCAAAGATCCTAAAATTTGTGACCATTTGATCAATTTGAGTGAAATCGTGAGAGAACGTCAACATTTAGAGTTATGCCTTCTTTGCGGATTTCCATCCCACCTGGATTTTCTCAAAATTCCTTTGTCCCTTTGTTTTTCTAGAATTTGCATATGATTGTTGTTTTCGTGGAATTCCATCCAGGGAAAAATTCTCTAAAACTTTGTGAAGAATCAAGGATTAGGAGATAACACGACTTATTGGTAGATGATTATGCATTGTATGGTCAATTTGAGTTGTTTAAGGATGTATAATGTTGTTTCTTTGTAATGATAATTGATCAAATGGTTATTTGGGGGGGATTTTATGTTTATTCCGCTAAAATCCATCTAGCTAGGAATTCCTTGAATTTCTTCTTTGTCCTGGATTCCGTGACATGGTTGAAAACCCAAACTTTTAGATGATCAATTTTTATGAGGTTTTGAGCATATTTCTTATCTTGGGACTTATCATGGGATTGAATATGCTATTTGTGATTGATTAACTTGGGTTTCATGTGATCTTTATTATGGTTTCTTTGTTGAGTGTAGGCTGAGTCAATTAAGGCAGTCACAAGTGGAACCAAGGGTAAAGTGATGGATCCAAGTGCAGAGGGATCTTCTGTTCCCAAGGTAGAAAGAATCAAAATGGATATCAAGAGTAGAATCCCTTAGAGAAAGATTACTTCCATCTAGTCAGAAGTGATTGATACAAATGTTGGACTATGGGACTATGAAGAGTTCAAGTAAAGGATGGCAACATAGAAACTTCCTTTGTTGGCCAGAAGGACATTGGAATCAAGATTGGCGCATGTAGCTGGATTCCCTCCTACAGTGCATTGTTATGAATTAGTGCTTGAGTGTGCCAGACACTACGATAGAGGTACACAAAGGATAGTTGCCCCCAAAGGGAGAATTGTGGCAAATCTAAATTCTGTGTCTATTGCCCAAACCTTTGACATGCCAAACAAGTTTGATGTGGTGGCTTTTGATATGGATATGGCAAAGAGGTTTTATGAGCAAGATACCATCAAGTCCCAACAAGTTATCAATTCCTGGTTGGAGAAACCTAAATCACACTTTTCTAGGATACCCAAGTAGCTATTCAAAGCTAAATTTAAGGAGTACTATGATGCTATCACCCTTCTTAGTAGGGTGGTAAGGTTGAAGAGTGCTGGTGTATTTGAGAATTGGATGTTCCATGTCATTGTGAGGATGGAGCAAAATGTTAATTATCATTGGGCAGGAATTATAAGTGCCATGATTCATGAACATATGTGTAATTTCTTGCAGACCAAGACCTTCACAATGACCTCCTACTTGGTTTGTGCACTTGCAATATTTCATCCATACAAGGGACTAAGTACAAGGGGTGTGTTTGGACAAGATGTGATTTATGAGGTTTATCCATAACTACACTTTGGTAATTCAAGCTATAGAAGGGTGAATGATGCATTCACCATGTACATAACTAGGTTGCTCCAAGGTGCACAACATGTGAGGATATCTGGAAATGCCAAGGAGCTAATCAAGAGATATGGGGCTTGGTTCATATAGTTTCCCACATTCTCATACATAAGGATAGATGGCTATTAGAGGGATCCATATAGACTTCCTAGGTATCCAACGGATCATATTATACTTCTAGAAGTCACAAGATTTTGATGCCATTGTGAAAAAGGATAAGCATAAGACTAGATTTGGTGGAGATTTTCCTCTGAGAATAGGCACTAGTGAGGCATGCCCTTCTATTAACTTGGTTCATGTTTCTAAAGAAGAAATCAGTACCCTTGGGCTATACTTTCATTCTAAGAGATCTAGGTTTGATAGAACTGGTGAAGAACAAAATAAGGCCAGTAGAGAATATAGCCACAAGGATGCTATAGAGGACTATTGGGCTAATTGCAGTGATGAATTTGAGATTAGAAAGAAGAAGTTTTCTAGGCTTCTTGTTAACTTGGTTTAGTTATATAATGTGAAGGCCATCCCAGATCAAGTTGAAGATGATGGAGATCTAATTTAGGGCCATGCTTATGAGGCAATGAAGGAGAAACCAATAGGAGAAATATACTAGCTATAGGAAGAGAAAACAAAGCTAGAGCTGTTAGAAACAAAGATTAGATTTGCAAACTAGAATATCCTTTCACATAAGAGAAATATAGAAAAAGTAGAGATTTTCAAGAAGATGTGCAAATAATTATTATTCAAGAATTCAATAATTACATGATAATGATTTTATTTATAAAAGCAAAGATGCATAACCCTAATCTTATCTTGAGCAACAAGATAGCTCAGCAAGATAAGGATGACAACTAATTAAACTAGGAATTAAATAATTACCTAACTAAACTTATATAAAGTGTAATTAAATATTAATTACACCAACACCCCCCCATAAGTGCAACTTAGGGAGAATAAAAAAGCATACACCTAAAAACTAAGAGAAAATTATGACTCCAACGATTAAGTATATGAAGCTATGTCTCAAGCATAAAATATGGGAACTGGAAACTGAAGATGTGCAATGCACCTATGATTTGATGGGAGACTTAGAGTCTCATTCTACTTCTAAGGAGGCAGCTGAACAGGACCCTAAGGGTAAGGGAAAGGTGAGCTCTCCTTTTAAAATCAAGATTAAGGATGTTCAGGTAGAAGAAGTACAAGAAGCAGGAAAACAAAGAAATCCTATTGCAAAGAAAAGGAGGCATAGTTCAAGGACTAGAAAGTTAGCAAAAGATGAAGCTGAAAAGGAAGATCAAGAGGTTAGTGCTTTTGTGCCTAAGCGAAGAAGGATAGTAAGATTTTCACAGAAAGAAAAGGAAATATCCAAGGCAGGAGAGGAAGTTAGCCCACTTGTGATAAATGTTGAGAGCTCAGGAGAAAGGACATAGGTATATACAAGGAAATCTAGAAATCCTTCTCCTAAGGATGGTGTGCCAAAGAAGGATTCTCCTCCAGTCACCCCTACTATAGAACAACATGATAATGTTCATCCTCCTCATGAAGCTAGTAATGTGTGAGGTGAACCGGTGAATCTAAAGAAGTGAAAACTCATCAAGATCTAGAGGGAGAAGAATTTCAAGAAGGTGAACTCTTTAGTGTTGAGGAAGAAGTAGAGAAGGTGTTACAATCTCCCTTGGTAACCTATGAGGACTTACCAATTAGAAGTGAAGAAGATAGACCTCCTCAAAGGGAGGAAATTCCAGTTATAACTCCATCACCAGTACATGAAGAAGATAATACTAAAGAAAAGGAAGATAAAGCTGAGGAGGTCCCTGAGAAATAGAATTTGAGTGAAGATATGCCTAAGGATCAACAAGATAAAGTGGGACAGAGCAAAGCACAGTTAGAATCTATTGTTCCAGGTTGGTTGGATAAGGAATTGAAGAGAAAGAAAATTCTTGTTGATGACACCCCTCCCAATTGGGATGAGCTATTGGAAAATATAGGTAAAGGAAAAGGAAAGAAGAAGGCCAAGGTCATTTCCAAGATTGACAGAGATGGGGCTAACAATAGGGTAGTCCACATTGCTACTTCTGCTCCTGATAAGAACAAAGATGAAGTGACTGTAAGTGATTACAATGTACAAACTATTAACCTAGGGCCTACTTCCATGGAATAGGATATTGAAGAGTATGAGGGCTCTAGTGCTGTGATTTTGCGTAGATTGAGGAAAGAAGCACAGACTAAACAAGAATTGAAGAAAGAAAATGATAAAATTAAAAGCTATTTGCAAGACTTGATGAAGCCTTTGCAATCCATCAGTTCCACACCATTTGCTGCTAGCTTCCTACCAGAAGAGACAATTTCAGAGTTGGAAAGAATGAAGAGTACCACACATGCTATAGTTGGTTGGTTATAAGGAGTACACACTAAAGGGGATGATGCTATTAAGGAAATTCTCTCAACTGGAGGTGATGCAATGAGATCATTGGATTGGCTGAAGAATGTGTTAGCTCAGAATAAGGAAGATGTAGATCTCTTATTGCAGAAGACTAAAATCATAATGGAGTACACTGAAGACAAATTGACAAGTTATGGAATTCTTCCTTCCTCTAGAGCTACAGAGCCTTGGGAATGGTATGAGGCTTTAAAAATTAGGCAGAAGGTTTTGAAGAAAGTATATAAACAAAGGAAACAGATTGAGGACACCTTGAATAAAATTTACAAGTGTATTTCCTTCTTTGAGGTGATTACAGGGAGAAAGAAATTTATGCCAAAACATATTATCTTGGAGTAGTTAAGGAAATGGTGGCGAGATGTGTATGCTCTAGTAAATGAGGGACCTGTCATTGGACATCAGTTGGATGATACAACTACCCATATTATAGTGACTGATAAATATCAAACCAACAAGGTAGATTGGGACAAAACAATAAAGCAGTTAAGAGATGATATAAGGTCTATTGAAAGAAGGATTAAGGTTCTGACTATGCCTCCTATGGCCAACTTAGATAGAATTTTCTTGCAGGTGCAAGATCAAATAGATAAAGATAAAGGGGGAAGTAGTTAATACAATGCTACATTGAAATTTGTGCTTCCCCATTATTTCCCTTCTCCTCTACATGTATTGGTCCAAGTTGTGTTGGAGATCCCAGGCCAATCTGGATGGAGTTCATGCATTTAATGCATATGTTGTATTAGTTTGAATTCCTCTTGGCTGACTTGTTTTATGGCCATTTATTTTATTGTAAATTCTAATTAGGCCGACATGTCTTGGGGGTTTCTATAAATAAGGCATTCTACCTCATTTGTAAGGGCTAGATAGTTTTACTTTGAAGTGAATTGAGAAATAGAACAAGAGTTAGAATTAGAAGTTAGTTAATTTTGAGTAAGTGTTGTAACACATAACACTAGAATTATTGTTTTTATTGGGCGATTCAATTCAATTGAAGACATTGTGCTTTTGGTGAATTCTCTTGTGTTGATTTGTCTTGCATGTTTCTTGTTGTTCTATCTTTTGAGATTGTTTGAGAAATATTATATATATGTTAGATTTATAATTAGATATGATTCAATGGTGTTTATGGTTTGATGCTTGAAGTGTTTGTAGTAATCCCTGGTCCATGCTTTTTGCAGCTAGCTGATTGTTGGCTACTTTGCAAAGTTAGCCTAGACCTTACATTTATTGTGCTTAGTTCAATTGTGAAGGTTTATTCATTTCAATTGCAATAGAGTTATCTTGGTTGAATGTTCATGATCTAAAAATATCTAATACCTTAGAAGATTGCACTATTTCTATAATATTGCAGATTTATCTAGGTCAAGAAGAGATTAGTTCTAAGGGATTGGTCCATTCAAGTATTTCATCTTTTGCATTATTAATTTTAGGAGTAATTTTAATCTTATAAATCTCTTGAAACATTTATCTTTTGTTATTTATTTATCATTTGGGTTAGATTTAGGATTGGAAGTATCACCATATTGCTAAGATCTGATAATTTTAAGATTCAGTAATTGCTTGTAGTAAGGTCCCTTTGTGATTACCAACATTTTCACATTTATCAATGAGTTGTTTATGCATTGTCAAGACCTGACATTAGAGACCTTGGGGTTATCTCTTAAGGCTTGCTGATAGAGATTTACCTTTCAAGAGAGATAGGATATTATATTCTGTCTAAGCTGTTGCTATGCAGAAAACACCATCAACATCTCTCACTCACTCACTCCCTATATCTCTCTCCCATATACTCTTAACCCTCTACCCTTAAACCTTCTACCCTCTACCCTCAACCCAATACCCTCTACCGTAAAATCTAATCCCTTAACCCTATACCCTCAACCCTTAAGCCCTCTACCCTCAACCCAAAACCCTCTACCCTCTACCCTAATCCCTCAACCCTATACCCTCTACCTTATACTTTGGACCCTCAACCCTAGTCCCTCAAACCTAGACCCTAAACCCTCTATCATCAACCCTAATCCCTCAACCATAAACCATTAAACCATAAACCGTTAATCCCTTCTACCCTCTACCCTCAACCCAATACCCTCTACCCTCAACCCTAATCCCTCAACCCTCTACCCTCAACCCAATACCCTAAACCATCAACCCTATAGGTCCTCAACCTATACCCTCAATTCTCAACCCTCTACCCTATACATTGTATCCTCAACCCTCATCTATCTCTATCCCTCCCTCTTCTCTCCTCTCTATCTCACTTCTCCCTCCATATCTCCCTCCACCCATCCATCCATCTCTTTCGTAATCCCTCAACCCTACACCCTCAACCCTTAAACCCTTAAACACTCAACCTTAAACCCTAAAACCTCAACCCTTAAATCCTAAACCCTTAAACCCTCTACCCTCTACCTCTAGCCCAATACCCTCTACCCTCAACCATAATAACTCAACCCTTAAACCCTTAAGACCAATTAAACTCTCCAGCCTAATCCATCAACCCTCAACCCTTTATCCCTAATTCCTTAAACCCTCAATTCGCAACCCTCTACCTTCAACCCTCAAACCTTAAACCCTAAACCCTTAACCCCTATACCCTCTACCCTATATATTGGACCCTCAACCATAATCCATCAACCCTATACCCTCAACCTTAAACTCTCTACCCTCAACTTTTAAACCCTCTACCCTCTACCATATACATTAAACCCTCAACCCTCAATTATCAAACCTCAACCCTTAATCACTCAAAGCTCAATCATTAAACCCTAAACCCTCAACCCTTATACCCTCTACCCTATACATTGGACCGTCTACCCTAATCCTTTAACCATATACACTCAAACCTATATCCTAAACCATCTACCCTCAACCTTAAAACCTAAACCCCAAACCCTTAAACCCTAAACCCTTAAACCTTATACCCTCTACCATCAACCCAATACCCTCTACCCTCAACCCTATACCCTCAACCCAATACCCTAAACCATCAACCTTATATGTCCTCAACCCTATAACAATATATCTCTATACCTCCCTCCTCTTTTCTCCTTCTCTCTATCTCACTTCTCCCTCCATCTATCCCTTCATCCTTCCATCCCTCTCTACCCTAATCCCTCAACCCTATACCCTTAACCCTTAAACCCTTAAACACTCAACCCTAAACCCTAAACCCTCAACCCTTAACCCTTAAACCATAAACCCTTAAACCCTCTACCCTCAACACTATACCATCAACACTTAAACCCTTAAACCCAAGTAAACTCTCTACCCTAATACCTCTACCCTACCCCCTTAATCCCTCAACCCTTAAACCTAATCCCTCAACCCCTATACCCTCTACCCTATACATTGGACCCTCAACCCTAATCCATCAACCTTATCACCCTCAACCCTCTACTCTCAACCTTAAACCCTAAACCCTCAACCCTTAACCCCTAAACCCTTAAAACCTCTACCCTCAATCCTCAATTATCAACCCTCAATCCTAATACCTCAACCCTAGGTAGGTAGGGAAACATAGGTGATTTACATAGTGACTAAGAGAGAGGTAGAGTAGGGGAGGGGAAGGGAGAGAGAGAGAGAGGTGGATAAAGAGAGGGATAGGGGAGATAAAGATAAATAGAGAGGGAAGGAGATGTAGAGAGATATGATAGATAGAGAGAAGTAGAGAGTGAAGGGATGGAGGGAGAGGAAAGGAGGAGATAGAGGTGAGTGTGTGTGAGAGGGAGAGAGAGTGAGAGGAGAGAAAATGAGGGGAGAGATGAAGGGGGGAGAGAAAAAGAGAGTAGAGAGGGAAGAGGGGAGATATAGAGAGTAAATTAAGGAGAGAGTAAGAGAGAAAGAGGGGGGAGGGGGAGTGGTAGGTGTTGTACCCTCAACACAAATGCCCTATTTGGAACGAGGACCCTCTCTTTCCTTTTCCTTTCTAGGTCCTTTTTTGTCACTACCTCATTTTGTGTGCCCTAATTTTGGTTTCCCATAGGGTGAAAAAGCCTCAAAGTGTCATCTCAGGTTGACCATGTTTTCCCCTAGTAAAATTTACTAAGTCCTAGGTCCTCATGGAGATCCCTTGGCAGTTTTCCTCTGCCAGCATCCTTCGCACCCTCCGAGTCTGCGATGTCGGGTTTCCCATTTTGGATCTCCTTGTGGTATTCACTATTTGTAATGGCTAAAAGGCCTTGGACTTCTGTCTCTCAGGACCTGCCACCCTGACCTCCGTTTCCCCATGCTTTTAACGATTAAGTGTAACCTTCCATCCATGGAGCTCATTGGACCTAGTTCTTCTGATCTCCCTTCCCAAGCCTCCGTTATGCATTGGCCTTTCCCAGGCAGCATTCTTCTATCAAAATTTCATCCATTAGACCCCAGGGTCCTCTCTGCTAGTTGCTTTCCATTAAACATTTCAAGTGGCTATCTGCCAACATCCTCTCGGCCTCTAGACTCTGGCCCGCATGCACCCATTTTCAAATTTTAAATTCACCAACTTCCTAGCCGTTGTATGCTCATTTATTAAGGGCATTTAATGTCTTTAAAATCCATAAGTAGGCCAATTTTACCTTTCATTTTCATATGTTAGGTTAGCCAAGTGATCAAAGTAATCAGAGAGAAAATTTAGCATGCTGCCCTTGAGCTCGTAGCCTTCCATCACCGGTATTTTGCATTCATTGGAAGATTTATCATCTTTGTTCACCAGGTTCTAATAGTGAGTTTTCTATCTACCCCTTATATTATGCTTTTTTGTGATTCAGTGTAAGAGTAAAGAATGAAAAGGTTGAAAGACATATGCGTTTGATAGAGAAAAATGAGGCGTTCAAAACCCATGTAGTTGAATCTTTAGAAAACCTTCATAATCACCCAAACATTGAATCCAGAACTTTACTGCCCTAGCACCATTCTTCGAACAGAGATTTAATGCCCTTCAGGCCTGAGAATCCCCTTTTCCTCCATTAAAACATGAAATCTAAACTTCAAATGGTGAAGTTCCCTCTTGGGTCCGCGATCTCAGAACGCCCTTACCTTTTCGCTGTTTGGACTTTGGGAAACTCATTAACTCCTGCCACGCTCTCCAGGACCATCACCACAAGATTCTGTCCCTGAGATTCCATCCATCTTTATCCTTTCCTAACGACATTTTGGCCTTGTTTTCCATCCTTTGAGCTTTGCTCCTCCATCTGCCACCCAATGAGGAAGTTGAATTTGTCACATCCTAACCGTTCTTCGGGTCCTGATTCGTAGACTTCGGTCCATGGGTAGCCATTTTATCATTGTTGTTTCTCATGGCTATTGAGTGATTGCTTCTCATCCTCTAGGTCCCAAATATCCCAAATGCCACATGAATAAACAATAATTCCTAAGTGTCCCAACCTTCGTCGGGTCCCCTATATCGGACTTCCACTGTTGGGATTCCATCCTATCTCAGTCATTGCCAAGGGAAAATCGAGCCTATTCTTTCAACATCTAGGGCCTGGTACCCTGATTACTAATAGAAATCAATGAAGAAAATATAAAAGCTAAGTTCAAAGACGGGTACAGTCCTTCCAGTTTCTCCTAGTGAAGTTTTTCCCTTTGCCCCACATTTTCAAATGACCATCCTCAAGCAGTTTCCCATCCCCTTCTACCTGAACACTTAAGCAATCAAAGGAGTTATGCCAACTGTCTTTCAAACTCATAGGTCCTAGATTCTGGAACTGTATTTCTAGGATTCCATTTCACTAGAGCTGTTCCAAACAAAAAACTCTAGGTAGCTATCCCTTCTCTTGACTTTGAACTCCCTAATGATGACCTAAAAGCCTTTCAATTTGGAAACTAACTTTGACCCACATGTTTGAATTCGACCCTCTCCCCCATGAAATTTTCAAATCAACTAAATTCAAAGGTGGGAGAGATGATGCACACCACCCTACCTTGTTTTCCCTTCAAAATAACCATCCTACTAGGGAGGTTTGACCTCGAGGGCCCGAACCATTCAAATTCCCCTTGGTGAACTACTAATGATAGGATGAATTAAATGTTAGATTTATTGAATGTTGTATTATCCAATCCAACTCTGTTTGTAGGGATTTGGCTAAAATTTCATGCTTTCATGCTTTATTTTACTCACCTCTCCTTTGTTTGCAAAATATATGTGGAATGTTAGGCAAGATCACCTTGAATTTCATGAGTTTCACTGCCCAAGCCTTCACCCAATCTAAACAATTCAAAGACCACACTACTAAATACGATGAAGAATGGGACAAGCTCACCAACCGATCCAAGCAATGGAGTTACCAAGTGCTGCAATCCAAAATTATGGAAGTTGATAAGCTCCAACCGTTGATCCTAAAATTTATAGAGTATGCGGCTTTGAAGAAGCATGAAGGGAAATCTATCATTGATGGAGAACTCCTTACAAAATAGCTATAACAAAGGAAATTAGCAAAGAGAAAAGATGCTACAGTGTTGTAGAAGTTGAAAAACCAACTTCATAGTCCCCAAGAATCAACTGCATACAATCACCTATCACATGCAACAAATATTCAAAACAAAGGAAGAGATGTTCTGTAAACCCTTAGAGCCAATATGTGCAAGAAAAAACCAGAATCAATGATTATTGAAAGTAATTGTTTTACAAATAATACAAAAGCCTTCAAAAAGGAAATCATGCAAAAAATCAAGACATGCACAACCCTAATCTTATCTTGAGCAAAAAGACAACTCAACTAGATAAGGATTACAATTATCCTAGCAATTAAAAAATTCCTAAGTAAACTTATACTAAAGTGTAATTAAATAATTAATTACACCAACACCCACCCATAAGTGTAGCTTAGGGAGAAGCAAATTATTATGAAAGAGATGAGTCCCAGAAATAAGGCCTGATTAGGTACTCATTTACAAATGTAGTGCAAACTAAATCAAACAGGGTAAAGGAGAAAACTGCATGGGAAAAAAAATACTCCCCAAAATAGAATGCAATAAACTAACCAAGTGATGAAAAATGGAGGACTCCATAATACCCCTCAAGGACACCATCCATCACAAAGATACATGAAAGAACCCCCCAATAAGAGAGGAAGAAAGAGGCCACATAGCCCCCCTAAATTTAAGGAGCTCCAAAAAGTATGAAGAAACTGCATCTCCTGAAAGAAGTGATAGGGAAGAGGGTGAATGAATGCAATATTTGAAGGTGAAGTAGGCATAGCCCAAGATTTCTCCACACAAGTAGGTGTGACCTCAACAAATGAAGAAGCCAAAGTAGGTGAAGAGTGAAGGGTATCCTCTAGAGATGGATGATCAACAAGATCCTATTGCACTGAAATAGAAGAAGCCACATCGGTAGCCACAACAATAGAAACAGAAGGTGGAGGAGATGGAATGGAAGGCTCAAGAACATGATCCAAAGTGAGAACTCCAATGTTCAAGAAGCCAAATCTCTCCTCTGAATGATGATGCACACTAGAAGTGTGAGGAATAACTATAGGACCAGAAGAATTATCAAAAGAAAAATCGGTAAAGGAATACAACTGAGATGAGTGATCCACTATCCCAGTAGTAATAATTGCTTGACTCTCCAAGTCTCTGATGATAACCGAATCAGGTGTGAACTCCATAGATCTCCTAGTGCCTCCATGAGTGATCTGATATATGGAAAGGAGGTTGTTTGTCAAGCGAGGGACACACAAGACATCCTGAAAGGAGTGGTCCCAAAAACTAATAGTGTTGGAAAATATGCCTCAATCTCATAGGCTATAACCCTTGATAAAGCATAGTATCTATGACATTTCTATTGTCTGGCCAACTGGCAGTTTACCTTATGTTTTTCTCATGTCACTAAGATAATGCTTTTGTCTTGCTGAAGGAATCTATCACAGTGACTTATGGCTGTCATTGTAACTTCTCATCGTGTGGAGAACTCTGGCTGATAGGCCATTCAATCGGGCATCGGTGAGACTCATGTTGATTGGGAGAAGTCTCACTGATAAGCTGGTTCGGGGTGACTTGAACTCTCGGGAAGATCTCTTGGTGATTGAGGAATGTATCACCGATGGTATACAATTGGGCTAACAAATGGATTCGGCAGGAAGTCTCAGCGTTGATAGAAAGTCTTGCCGATATTGACATGACCTTCGGTCTATCTAGCCGATGGAGATATTGGTATGATTTGTTTCTATCGGCATGATCTCTTGGTGACTGAGAGATGTATCGATGACAGTGTTAGGGGCTATCGGTGTAACATAAGGCAATCGGTATGATGTCCCAATGATCAATGATGGTCTCACAGACAAAGGTTTTCACGGTAACTCAAAGACTTCAGCGTGAAGTCTTGGCGATAGTGGAAAGTCTAGCTGACGGTCTTAGTCAGTATGACTCTTGGCAAACAGTGAGTTCGGGATAACATGAAAGCCTTGGTAAGATGTCTTACCAAAGGTTGGTTCTCTCATCGACAGTGTAGCATTGTGGTGTGACTTGAAGGCATTGGTATGATGTCTTGGCGATGAGCGTTTGTCTCACCGATGCGATGGATGTGTTTGGTATAACTCCTAAGCTCGGTATATGTCTGGACGAGAGGAGACTTCGGGGTAACATGGAGACATCGGTATTATCTCTTGGTGAAGAGCGTTTGTCTTGCCGATAGGAAGGACATCAGAAGTTTCGGTATGACCTTTGCCTAAGTCTAGTCGATAGTGACATCGGTATAACATAAATGGCTCGATATGATCTCTCAGTGATGACTAAAGTCTTAGCAACTAAGGAACACTTCAGAATGACTTATGAGCTTGGTGTGATGTCTCATTGAATGGCGATTGTCTCACCGATGAGAATGTTGAGTTTAGTATAACATGAAGCCTATTGTGACGTCTTGCCGATGGAGAAGACTCTTGGCGACAACGTGCAATCAGTCTTGTGGCATCAGGGAGACATGGTTAGTGTCTCACCGACATGCGACATAGGTTGAACGCCTTTGACTGTTGGAAGATCATCATACATGGTGAGATATGGAAAAATCAGAGAAAGTAGAATGTGAATCAATTCTAAGCTGGATGATTCAACAATTGTGATCCGACAGTTGGATACAAATCGTTTCATAGAGCCGAAGCCGAAGAGAAGGAAACAAAGCGAATAGATGTGAAGGCCAAGTGGCTGGCTAGAAGGCCGAAGCCATGAGGCTGTAACAGGTGACTTGAAGAGCTGATGAGATGTTAAGGCCAAGTGTGGTTGGCTGGAAGGCCGAGGCCATGAGGCCAAAACAAAGGAAGTGAGAGGCAGGGTCATGTTGCCAATTTCTCTCTTGGTCAAGGATTGAATGCCATGGTTGATCTCTTGTGTTGATCAGTACTGTATACTATGTGAGGGTATTGCAACAGTATGAAGATTGTTTGGTTTGAGAGGTTGATTAGGAAATGTATAGAGGGAGAGCTAATTACCAGATAGTATCCAAAATGAACAAGATGTAAACTCTGAAAAGGCTAAGAGCCTAGATTTGTATTGTAACCATTATGTTGCTGAATAATACAATGGCTCGACCTTTGGAGTGTGGGGTTTTTTATCCGAAAGGATTTTCCCCACATAAATCTTTATGTTCTAATTTTCTGTTTCATCTTTCATGTCTGTTGGTTCATGTAGTAGAATCTGTGAATGCTTGTTGTTGAATTTACATGTGTTTCTCTTAGATGGATCAATGTAGGAAATGAACTGTGTCTGTTCTGCATTTGGACATAGTTGTTCGTGTCTTTGAGGCAACCTAATCAAAACAAAAGTTACCGAAGGCACTACTGCATGGAGTTTTCAGAAGATGCGCTCCTAGATTTCCTTACAAATAGACCCCTTCCTTGTAAAAATCATGTAAGTGTTGTTTCCCATCAAAATTGGAGACATAGTGCAAGGCTCAAAGGAAGTGAACATAGATTGTGAAGATTCCATATGATGAGATGCTCCTAAATCTAGAAGCTATCTCCCTGATCCAACACCTGAAGAAGCACAAAGAGCATGTCCCTTCATATCTGATGAAGTGTGTAAACCAGTTGTGCCCCTATCATGTTGTTCTGAAGAAGAAGAATGAGGAGAAGAAGATGATGCAGACATCCTAGAAGGCAAATCAATCTTATGTTTCTGAAGAAAATGTTTCAGCTCATCAATTTCCTTGTAACAATTATGTTCTACATGTCCTTCCATCTTGTAATATGCACATGTAGTCTTCTCCTTCCTAGATGATGTCCCCTTAGAAGAGGAGGATGAATCTAAGGACTCCTACTGCTCATGAGGTTTGAAATCATTTTTTTTCTATTTCTTTCCCTTTCTTGTAGAATCCTTCTGATCTTTGGGCTCTTGTGATGCAATAAGTGCCTGTGATGAGGAAGAAGGTTTCACCATTCCCATGTTAGCTAACTTAGCTTGCTCTCGAGTGAGAGATGAAGAAAATTCATCAAGAGATGACATAGTGAATCTCGTACCAAGTGCACACCTAGTGGCATAAAAGGTAGATACAAAAACTAAATAATCTTGTCCAAGCTTAGAAAGAATGGAAAATATCAACTAAGAGTCTTCTTTCTAAACACCACACTCTGACAATTGCAATCTAAGAGACTTGAGTTTGGTGAAAAAATCCTCGATGCTGTCAAAATCCCTAGGATTTAATCCAATAAGCTCATTCTCTAACTTAAACCCTCTCATAGTATCCTACTTCCCAAACAAAGACTCTAAAGTAGTCTAGATCTCATTGGGCGTAGTGCAAGACTCAATATGAAAAAGAAGGTCAGAAGAAAAAGACAGACATAATGTACCATAAGCTTCATCACATCTATTAAATGACTTTCTATTTTTAGTAGCACCTGTAGGTTCAATTTTTATACCCATGGTTACCCTATACAACCCTTTGTGTTTCAAGTGAATCTCCATTTTTTTTTCCAACCAAAATAGTTGAATGGAGTAAGGGGTGCAATGTGATGTGTATCCATGACAGAAAACAACAATATATACTCTCAAATAAAGAACAATACTCACTGATCTCAAAAAAATAGCCTGATTGCACACTTCCCAAGAAAATGATTGAAAAAGTTAAGGTTGAGATCAAACAAGAATATTGTTTGAAAATGTGCCTCAATCTTACTGGCATGTAAACTCCTAAAAGAGAAAAGTCGGTGAGACCCTCTAGAAGTCTCACCAACTAGCATCAATACTCTTATCATTTGAAGTTCTCAGGTCACTGAGACTTCGCTTTTGTCTTGTCGACAGGAGTCATCGATAAGACATGTTGATCATTGTGAAAGTTTCCAACTCGTTTTGCCCAAGCAGATCTCTTGCCAATGGGTTGGTGTCTAATGGTTATCGGGGAGACTTTTGGTGACATAAGTCATCGGAAAGAGTTTGAACATTCATAATAACTCACCCCAATAGTGTATGTCTCGCCGACAGTTATTCACAAGGATGTCATCGGGGAGACTCTTGGTTGACAGGTTTGCACTTGGTAAGATCTCTTCCTAATGGATGTGATCTCGCTGATAGGCTGGTGCATTCAATATAACCTCTTCGCGATAGTGGTGGTCTCTCTGACTATTCTATGCTTAGTGTGATGTCTCTCTGATAGCGATGGTCTTGCCGATAGAGATACATGAGTTGAATGTCGGTGTGACCTCTTAGCAATAAGGTTTCTCTCACGCGATAGTAAGGTGCTTTCGGTGAGAACTCTTTCCTATAGCACTTGTCTCGCTAATAGATCTACACAGGATGAATTTCTGTTCGGTATGATCTCTCACCGATAGCGATGGTCTGGCTGATTCTTCTGCAGTGGATATTGATATGATGTCTTAGTGATGGTGGTGACTCTGAGCGATAATGACAGTCAGGCATTGTGGCATTGGGGAGAAATGGACTAGTGTCTCACCGACATGCGACATAGTTTTAACGACTTGACTAAATGACTATCCTAAGTGGTTTGTCTTCGACCAATCAAAGAAGAAGAATGTAAATCGCTAGTAGTTGGACTATTGCGGCTATTCCTATGAGGAAGATCAATAGACCATGAAAAATATGGATATACTCTGTAATCAAAGATGATGATCTGTTTGATGAATAATTCAATGTGTGATCAGTGTGTATGAGTTCAATTCAGAGAGCATTGTAATTGGGATGTTCTGTACAAGATTGATCAGGAAATTAGGCTACTGAAATTTGACATCATAGAGTGAAGCCTATACTCTGTATGTAATTTTTTTACTATAATACAAAGAGGCTTTTCTTGGTGTGGTGGGTTTTTCTCCCGTAAGGGTTTTGCCACATAAATCTGGTGCTCAAATTGTGTATGTTCATTTCTCTATTTTGTTAATCCTTTCAAGTGTATCTTAATTGAACTGTAATTGCAAAATTTAAGGTCACCTCTACATTCTTCCCTATGGTTTCGATGTTAGGAGAGTTTGTTCTGCACCTAAGCTTTCCTTACAAGTGCTATCAGAGCCTGGCCAGTTGTGTTATCCTTGTGGGTATGTTGGGTTTTTTGAGTCAATTCTATTTAGTGGGAGTCTTCTAGAAGTTTAGTAATTCGAATTACAGATTAAGATGGCAAGCACGTCAAGAAATATTGAAATAGAGAAATTCAATGGCAACAATTTTGAGTTGTGGAAACTTAAAATGGAATATTTGTTGGTTGATCATGATCTTTGGCTTGTTGTGTCTGGAATGAAGCCTACATGCATGAAGCAAGAGGATTGGGCACTTGCAAATCAAAAATCAAAGGGGCTGATAAGGCTCTGTTTAACAGACTATGTTCTTCTGAATGTTCATGAAGAAAAGATTGCATCTTCTTTGTGGAAAATACTGGGAACTATTTATCAGGGCAAGTCCTTAGTAAATAAATTGTTCCTGAGGAAGAAGTTGTACTCTTTGAAAATGCAAGAAGGAGCAACTATTGCTGATCATTTGAATGCCTTCAACATGTTGATTGCTCAGTTGGCATCTGTGGGTGTGAAGATTGATGAAGAAGATCATTGTATGCTGCCATTATGTTCTTTGCTAGATTCTTGGGATCACTTGGTGATGGCTATTGGGAGTACGAGATCCACTTTTAAGATGGAAGATGTTGTTGCTTCTTTTTTATTAGAAGAGATGAGAAGAAAATATTCTAAGATGGTTAAGGAGGCTCTTGTTGTTAGACGCAGATGAAAATAAAAAAGGCAAGAAGAAGGACAAGAAGTCCAAATCCAAATTAGAGGGGAGATCGAAGTCTCCTATCAAGAAGTCCAAGGTGAAGTGTTGGAATTGTGGGAAACCTGGTCATGTCCGAAAGGATTGTAAAGAGGAGTGATAGGGAGGTTAGATGAAACAATCACTGTTTCATGCTTTGGGTCTTGCTTGGAAGACTTCTAGGGTGTTGCACTCCACCACTTGAAACCTATAGGACCTCTTCCTTCTTAGGGTCCCCTGGTTTCTCCTTGCCAACCCAACTATCAACTTAGATCCTCCTACCAAGTCAAGTCTTGGTGCAATCTTGCAATTCTAACCTTAGCCCTTAATCTACCCTAAAGGCTACAATACTACTAAATATTGGATTTAGCTTTGTAGGGGGATGTGAAGGTGTTTTTCATGACTTCAATCCATCCTATTTTGGTTCTTAAGGGTCCACCTGACTCCATTTCTTAGTCGCTTCCACCAAACCCTCATTTAGGCCTAAAAAGGCTACTAGCCCTAGGAGCCCCAATTAGGCCTCCTTCTCTGAGAAAACAAGTTAGTTCTCAAAAAATTCCAAAGAACACCCAAATCTTTTCTTGGGATTCCTAGTTCATATGCCCACCTCTCAAGGATTTTTTGGGTCTTGGGTCTCAACTTTCCATACAATGTCCTAACTTGAAAATGAGCCAAAACTAGGTCTTTTAAGCCTTTTCCTGGCTGCTCTAAAACTATTAAGTATTCCTCACATTAGATGGATTGATGGAGCTTCCTCCTCCATGCTATATCTTGGCAAGACACTTATCTGACTTCTCCAAGCAGTAATTTGTCAAGGTATTGACACTCCTGCAAATCAAGTGCTCTGCACTAAGGTCTTCCCTAGCCAGACTCTTCTTGGCTCGCCTAGGGCAAGACTTCCACAGTAGCTCCTGTATTTTCAAAGGCCCTAAACTCTACCATTGTACATACATGGAGTCTAGTCATTGTTCCCAAAGGTTTGTACAATTTTTACGATGGGAAAGTGAACTAACACTCCATTTTCACAAAACTGCTTGGTTCAGATCAGCAATAGTAAGAAAACCAAAGTATTTACAAACAATGCCTGAAATTGAATAAAGAAGCTAACTAATGTCACAAAATTCTTGAAGAATAACTACACTACATCCTACACAATTACAGTGCCATGATTAATCCATTAAAACCTCACTTCAATGCAAAAATTATAAAATGCACTCTCAAACACAATTGCTTTCCTTGAATTCACAAAACTTCAAAACATAACAAATGCTTCCAACCCTACTAAAATGCCAAGGAATTCCATAAATAGGGTCCCTAAAATGGTTTTCCTCTTCCTTGGGCTCTTCTTTGCTGCTTGTAGCTCCAATTGAGCAATATTTGCAAATATTTTGCAACAATTCCTAACAATCCAATACCTTATTTTGAGCTAGAACCTAATGATACCTATACTATGGTCAACATGACCTTCATCTAATCAAAACCCAACCAAAAATTCCATTAAGGCTTACATCCAAATGAAATAAATTTGATTGCTTGCTTAGTTGTCCTAGACAAGACTGTCCTAGACAGACCTTCTAAACAACCTATGGTGATCTATGGATGCTCTTGCACCAAGGAGAAAAAGAAGAAGAAGACGTATTCTTCTAACAATAATTATTCTCAGAGTGATGCAGAAACCTTCATTGTAGCCTTGGCTACTCAGGCATCAGATGATGTCTGGCTCATTGATTTTGGAGCATCTTTTCACATGACATCTCATAGAGACTAGTTCACTAAGTATGAACAATACGATGGTGGAAGGGTGTACTTGGCAAGCGATTCATTGCTAGAAATAGTTGGTCATGGAAGAGTTAGAATTCAATTCCTTGATGGAAGAGTGAAGGGAATCAATGATGTAATGCATATACTAGGTCTAGCTAAAAATTTACTTTCTGTTAGTAAGCTGAATGATATTGGAGTGCAAGTCACGTTCTTTAGAAATGGATGCAAGATGAGTAGAGGCTCAATAGTGTTGGCTAGGGGTGCTCATATTGGTACCTTGTATAAGCTAGATGCACATGTTGTGCAATGTAATAGTGTCTTTGTAAAGTCACAGAAAGCTACTTATGGAGGAAAAGAGGAAAAAGTTCCTGATAGTGAAAACTCTATGGAAGTTAAACTTCTAGCAGAAAAGACTATGCTCTAGCATCATAGGCTTGGCCACATTGGTGAAAAAGGTTTAAAAACCTTGAAGAATAAAAACTTGGTTGAAGGGCTTGATGATTGTAACCTTGAATTCAAATTTTGTGAACATTGTATATATGGTAAACAACACTGTGTTTCATTTTATTCCAGTCCTCACAAATCTTCTGATTTACTTGATTACATACATTCTGATGTTTTTGGTCTAGTAAATGTTTCTTCTTTGTCTAAATATATATTTTATGTATCATTTATTGATGATTATTCAAGAAGGGAATTTTTTTATTTCTTAAAAAGTAAATCATAATTGTTCAGTCGTTTTAAGGAATTTAAAAACCTTGTGGAAAATTAGACTAGAAGAAAAATAAAATGTTTAAGGACTGACAATGGCGGTGAGTTTTGTTCAGACGAGTTTGAGAGGTATTTTAAAGATCATGGGATTAAAAGACATAAAACTACACCTTACACTCCACAACAAAATGGAGTTGCAGAAAGGTTCAATAGGACAGTGATGGAAAGAGCATAGAGTATCCTAAGGCGTGCTGGCTTGGAGTAGAAGTTTTGGGCTGAGGTAGTTGCAACAACATGTTCTTGATAAACCATTCTCCTAATTCCGCTCTTGTTGAGGAAACACCGTTGGAAGCATGGTCTGGGAAGAAACCCTCTCTTAGACATATTCGTGTCTTTGGCTATGAGGCATATGCATATGTGTCGAATGATAAAAGATATAAATTGGAAAACAAGGCTGTTAAATGTATTTTTATTGGTTATAGTGCTGGCATAAAAGGATGCAAGCTTTGGAATCTTGATACAAAGAAGGTTCTATACAGCAGAAGTGTTATTTTCCATGAGCTGAAACCTTCTACTTTGGATATGTAGTCTGAGACAAAATTAGAACACAAAAGGATGTAGTTGAAATTCCTTCGACACCAGATAAAGACGAATTGAAAATTCAAAATGTACCTAAAACTGAGGAGAGCTCAAGTAGTTTTGAAAGTTCTGAAGAAGAAAAACCTCAACCTCAGCAAGTGAGGAGGTAAACACGTGAAAGAAAGCAACTTAATAAGTATAGGTTTTCTATGTTAGATTCTACTTGTTCCTATGCTTTAATTTCTAGCACTGATGAGCCTAGGACTGTGAAAGAGGCATTTAGAATGTTTGACTCAGACTCTTGGTTGGAAGCCATGAATGAAGAAATGACATCATTAGAAAAGAATGATACTTGGAGTTTGGTGCCCTTGCTTGAAGGAAGAAAAGTTGTTGGCTTCAAAAGGGTATTTAAAAAGAAAATAGTTCTGGATGGCAGTGTGGAAAAGTATAAAGTGAGGTTGGTTCTGAAGGGTTATTCCCAGGTAGAGCGAATAGATTATGGAGAAATTTTTTCTCTTGTAGCTAAGTTGATAGCTATCAGATTTCTTTTGTCACTTGCAACAACGTATGACTTAGAGGTTGAACAGATGGATGCGAATAAAACATTTCTTCATAGTGATCTTGAAGAAGAGATTTGTATGTTCTAGCCTGAGCACTTTGTGGATAAAGGTAAATAAAAACTGGTTTGCAAGTTGAAAAAATCTCTATATGGATTAAAGCACTCTCCTAGAATGTGGTACCAGAAGTATGATACTTTCGTTTTGTCATTGGGATTTGTAAGATTGAAGTCTGATCACTGTGTGTACTTCAAAGCTGAAAATGATCATTTTCTTATTATTGCTCTCTATGTTGATGATATGTTGTTCATAGACAATAGTAAGTTACTGATTTCTAATCTAAAATATCAGTTGTTTAAAAAGTTTGAAATGAAAGATCTTGGTGTAGCTGGATATATTATTGGAATGAAAATAACCAGGGACAGGAAAAGTAGAAAACTTTGGCTCAATCAGAGGAAGTATATTGATAATATTCTAGAGAGATTTTCTATGAATGATTGCAAGCAACTAGTTGTTCTAGTTATGTAGGGAACAAACATATCTGTTGAAGAATGTCCAAAATATACTATTGAGATAGAGGACATGAGCAGAGTGCCTTATGCTAGTGCAGTTGGTAGTTTAATGTATGAAATGGTTTGTACAAGGCCAAACATTTCACAAGTAGTGGGAGTTCTTAGTCGCTATATGGAAAATCCTGGAGGGACACATTGGGATGCTGTGAAAAGGGTGTTTAGATATCTGAAGGGAACTTCAGAATATGCTTTGTGTTACCATGGGAATTTGGTTGAGTCATAGAGGAATCTCAGCATTCAAGGCTATGTGGATTCTAATTGGGCAGGGGACATTGATAGCAGAAGATCCACCAGTGGATATGTTTTCATGATGAATGGTGGTGTAGTTAGTTGGATGAGTAAGCAGCAGGCTGTAGTCACTTTGTCCACTACAAATCCAGAATACATGGCAGCAACACACGCCTATAAAGAAGTAATCTAGTTAAAGCGTTTGTGTTCTAAAATTGGGTTGGATGCAGGGATAATTACAATATACTATGACAGTCAGAGTGCTATTTGTTTGGTGAAAAATCCTACTTTCCATGCCAGGATGAAACATATTGATGTGCAGTATTATTTTGTACGAGATATGGTAGAGGATGGAAAGGTCTCTTTAGAAAAAGTAGATACTCTGGAAAATGTTTCAGATGCATTGACAAAACCAGTGAGCACAAACAAGTTCAGGTGGTGTGTCAGTTCAATGGTCCTCAGTGCCCATGAATCTCAGTAGTTTTGGTTGTGCTCTTGAGGTGTCAGTAAGATCTTCATCAAGTGGGAGATTGTTGGAAAATGTGCCTCAATCTTACTGGCATGTAAACTCCTAAAAGAGAAAATTCGGTAAGACCCTCTAGAAGTCTTACCAACTAGTAGTAGTACTCTTATCATTTGAAGTTCTAGAGTCGCCGAGACTTCGCTTCTATCTTGCCAACAGGAGTCATTGGCAAGACATGTCAATTTTTGTGAAAGTTTCCAATTCGTTCCAACTAAGCAGATCTCTTGCTAACGAGTTGGTGTCTAATGGTTATCGGGGAGACTTGTGGTGATAGAAGTCATTGGGGAGAGGTTTGAACATTTACAATAACTCACCTTGACAGTGTATGTCTCACCAAAAGTTATTGACAAGGATGTCATTGGGGGGAGACTCTTGGCTGACAGGTTTGTGCTCGATAAGATCTCTTGCTGATGGATGTGATCTCACCGACAGGCTAGTGCATTCAATATAACCTCTTGGTGATAGCGGTGGTCTCTCTGACTGTTTTGTACTCAGTGTGATGTCTCGCCAATAGCGATGGTCTTGCCGATAGAGCTACATGAGTTGAACATTAATGTGACCTCTTAGAAATAAGGTTTCTCTCGTCGAAAGACAGGTGCTTTCGGTGAGAACTCTTGTTGATAGCACTTGTCTCACCAATAGATCTACACAGGATGAATTTGTGTTCAGTATGATCTCTCGTTGATAGTGATGGTCTGGCTGATGCTTTTGTAGTGGATATCAATATGATGTCTTAGCGATGGTGGTGACTCTAAGCGATAACGATAGTCGGGCATTGTAGCATCAGGGAGACATGGCCTAGTGTCTCACAAACATGCGACATAGTTTGAACGCCTTGAACGAATGACTATCCTACATGGTTTTTCTTCGACCAATCAGAGAAGCGGAATGTAAACTGCTAGCAGTTGGACTATTGTGGCTTTTCCTCTAAGGAAGATCAACAGACTGTGAATGACATGGATATAATTTGTAATTGAAGATGATGATTAGTTCGATGAATAATTTGATGTGTGATTAGTGTGTATGAATTCAATTCAAAGAGCATTGTAACTGGGATGTTCTATACAAGATTGATCAGGAAATTATGCTGCTGAAATTTGACATCATAGCGTGAAGCTTGTACTTTGTATGTAATTTGTTTACTCTAATAAAAAGAGGCTTTTCTTGGTGTGGTGTGTTTTTCTTTCATAAGGGTTTTCCCATGTAAATTTGGTGTTCAAATTATGTATGTTCATTTCTCTATTCTGCCAATCCTTTCAAATGTATCTTAATTGAACTATAATTGAAAAAATTTAAAGTCACATCTCTATTCTTCCCTGAGGGCTTGACGTTAGGAGAGTTTGTTCTGCACCTAGGCTTTCCTTACAAATATTAGATAATTGGTAAAAAAATCTAAAAAAATAGGACTAAGATTTGTGTAGAGCATTGAACCAGTTTTCCAACACCCATTTGTTTTCACAAAATGGAGCCAGGACGCAAAAATTACGTCTCCCAAAGTGAAAACAACAAACTCTGGCTTTAACAAGAAAAAAAAGCATCAAAACTAAAAAATAAAAAAATTAAACCTCCACCACTAGAAAGAGCGTCAAACCAATTTTCTAACAATATCTCATTTTTGAAAAAAGGCCTCCATTTGCAAAAGTTATGAAGAAATGATAAAAAGGCATGTAAAAGAACCCTAGAACAGTAATCACAGGCAAAAATTAAGCACCTTCACTTCAAATCCTCGGTCGCTGACATGACCAGGTGCCGGGGCTACAGAAAAAAAGTTCATTGGTAGGGCTTAAGCACAACTCCTAGTCTCAATAAATCTAACGATAGAGGCAAAAGCAGTTTAACCCAGCGTTGGTCCCTGATACGATCGATTGCTAGGTGTTTAGAGTCCATGGGGGATGGACTCCAAGGTCGGCAGAGTGGTGCTAGAGATTTCTACAGGTGGTGGGTGGTTGATCGGTGGCCGTCGGGTGGCGATCTGGTGGTGGGGTTGTTTTACATGGGTGGAGCCCAAAATCAAACCTTATTTATTTAATTTTTGACCTTGATTTGTGAGCTCTAGGGCCGTACGGCCTTGGGGAATTTTTTTTTTCCTTGTCAGATGACTGTGTCCAAAATCAACAAGCTTTATATAAAAATAGAGGTTTTTGGGCACTGCGGACTCATTGGCGAAGCCTTCAAAAAGGAAATAATGAAGAAAAGCAAGACATACACAACCCTAATCTTATCTTGAGAAAAAAGACAACTCAACTAGATAAGGATTACAATTATCCTAGGAATTAAAAAGTGCCTAAGTAAACTTATGCTAAAGTGTAATTAAATAATTAATTACACCAACAAGTGTTGACACTAGAAGACAAAATAGGGAAGGGATAAGGAATGTATTTTTAATTGCTATATAATGAGGGGTAGGTGAAGCCCTAGTGCAATCATATCTGAGCCACAAAATGTAATTCAATCCTGGCCATTCATTTGGGCTTTGGAAAACTATAAATAGGGGTCCCCCCTCATTTGTAAATGGTTGGAAAACTGGTGTAACTACATTCTGCAGCAATAGAAAGCAACATTGCATGATCTATGGGTGTTAATTTTGAGCTTGCTCATTATATGTGCATAGTTTTTCTTTCCTTTTAGTTAGTTGTTAGTTTCTTGAATGGAAGTGGTGATGGTGATTGTTGTTTCAATATTTGATGAATTTTCAGCTCATGCTTTTTGTGGTTCATTGATGATGAATCACTTTGTAAAGCTAGTCTGAGCTTCCTTCCTTCATTGTCACAACTTAGTTTGATTGTATGTGCATGATGTGTGTGTGTAATCTAAAAATTTGCAGTCCTTAGAAGATTGCACTAGTTTTGTGTAATTGTAGAATCCCCTTGGCCAAGTAAAAACTAGTTTAGGGAGTTTGTCTACTGTAGCAACCTCCATGATCACTGTTCATTCATAGTTTTAGATCTAGGAACCTCTCTTCTCCCTTGCTCTTTTTCCTTTTATTTTAATAAGTAGCCTATGCTAAGGTTTATTACACATTGTAAAGCCAAATCCAATGATAAAATGGAGTTCAAGACTACTATTTGAACCTGCAGCAAATGCACAACAACTCTCCCATCTTAAGAACTCCATTTGCAAATCCAACTTCCCCACCTTGTGATTCCAACAAATCACATGAAACAACTAAGATATTCTAAGCACTATCAAGACCTAACATTAGAGACCTTGGGATAGTGTTCTGCAATCTGATTGTGGAAGATTGTCTTTCAAGAGAGGTGATGCACCTATGCATTACCTATGTTGAGAAGTGCATAAAAAACACATCAACATAATTGGTGCTAGAAAGAGGGCATGTCATGTTGAAACTACAAAGTTGAAAGTTGGAAGTTGAAAGAGGAACACATTCAAGAAGAAAGATGAGATAAGGAGATCTCTTCTAATGCTTAACTTAAAATTAGAAAATTCTAAAGGAAAAAGAAGTTGATTTGAAATGGAGCAACATGTACAAATTGACATCACCCAACTGCATGTAGATTTGAACAAGAGACTGAAGAAGCTGTTGCAACAATTTGCACTGGCAGATAGATGCCAAATCCATTGCACTCACAGGAATAATGAATTTGGCTATTTCAATTTTTTGAGTAGGATTGAAAGAGTCTTGCAGGGAGAAATTCCCTTTTAGGAAATCTATCAGCCTTTAACCCTTGCGGACGTGGAGGAAGAATTGAAAACCATGGTAGCCAAGGAATTCAAGGAGCTAATCAAGGAATGTTTGGGTGGCAAAGGCAGACCAAGATTGGAGGAGGTACTGATGATAAGTTGGTGTAGATTTCACAATGCACCACATTCAGAATTTACATGTCCATCATGTGACAACATCATCACTCAAGTCAAGGGTTGTTCAGAAAAGTTGGAGCAATAGACTATCAAGAAGGACAAGTCATCCCATGAGGCAAAAAACCTGTCAACATCTAGAGGATAGCACCTTAAAGTCAGACCAAGAAGCTTCACAAGAATAGATGTTGGGATAACAAACACTAAAGTTGAATGTCGAGAGGAAGGAGCTGATTCCCTTGGGACAACAAACTATTTGGATGAAAATTCAACTAGAAAAGAATCATAAGGCCATTTCTCTATCAATGAAGAGTATTCCTCCACTCATGAAGAGGAGCCATTGAAGATTGAGGATAAACCAATAGAGTCTACAATAGTAGATGGTAGGACAACCAACACAAATGCTGAAGAGTAAAAAGAGAAAGATGTTGAAAATCAGAAAGAGGAAAAGGTTGACAACCTTGGGACAACAAAAAACAATGACGAAGACATAAGTGAACTTAGATTGGAGGACCTCTCCATCTACAATGAAAATGACCAAGTATCTAAAAATGAAGATTTAGAGGAATGAGAACAACCAAATGCCGCAGCTATCTACCATCAGACTTCCTTCACAAGTGATAATGAAGACCCAATTATGGAAAGATACAACTAGCTCATCTCCAGGTTAGCAAAGGATTGGTCTAAGCTGAGATATCAGGTGGATTTGGAGGTGATGTTGCTACTGAATTGGGTGAAGATTCCATGATTCATCACACTTTGAGTTTGCGTGTGAGCTATGCCAAGAAGCTGTCAAACAAGTTAAAGGACAAGTGGGGCAACCAAGTTCCCAGACTCCTCCACTTGCTTCCTGGATCAAAATAGAAGACCAAGAACTTGAACTGAGTGATGAATCGGCTGAAGGCAGGCCTCAAGAGGATGTTGGAAAAACAATAGAAGAAGGAAAACAATATAGTCCCAAGCTTCTGAATGATGGAGTGGAGCATATGGGAATGCTATCCAACAGTCATCCAAGGTCCTTTCCCCCTATAGAACACTTGTACGTGATGGATGATAGGATTGTAGAAGACTTTTAGGGTTGGATCGTTTAGTGTAAATTGATCCCCTTGACAGACCAATGCTCTTCCTATTTTCCTCCCACTTGGAACCATGCCACAAGGATATATCAATGTAGTAGAGGAGTACATCCTAGATGTTAGCAGCCATGAAGACATACCACTTGAACCTCCCATTGATGAAACATTGGAGCCTCTAGAGTGGATGAGGGGTTCCTTCTCCATTTACAGTGACAACGACTAGGGAAAAGTGATCGAACATCCTGCTGAGACACATGCAATGAAAAATGAATACAATAAATTTGGGTGTGTTTCGACAACAACCAACAAGTATTATGCACCCGAACGACTACAAGATGCAACTTGGAGTCCTTTTGCCTTGATTGTTGATGATCTTCCTATGCATTCAGGGAGTTGCAATAGGAAAGGTCCATGCATGTTATTATCCCATGACATTGAACTTCACAAAAATAAAGTTGACACCTTGGAATGAAGGTGGGACAACGTGTTGCTATTGGAAGGCATCAATCAAGTGGACACCAGATTTGCAAAAGGTCAACGAGATGAAGTCTATCTCCTTGAGGAGTAGCTGATAAGGGTAGGTGATCCCACATGAGGATTGGAAGAGGTGCTTGCTTCCCCATTCTCCCAGCCTTATGCAAGCCTAATGCTTGAAGTGTTGCACCACCCTCTGCCTCCATCTGAAGCTGCTAATGCACCTATTGACGATGTAGTGCTTACTCTCAACTGTCAAACATTGCCACATTTGCATGATGACATTCAAGTTCTATCATTCCTTGCTCCTATGAATACGTATAATTGCATTTATCATTTTGACTATGGGAACGAGGAAAAATGAACTTGCTTATGGATCAACCAATGGTTTGACGAACCTCCTCAGCTACTAAATTTTTAGGATTCTGTGATTAAATTTCAATGTTGTAGTGTTGAACTTCTTTTTTATGAATACAAAGATAAATCTACATGGTTAAGAACTGCAACGATTTCCCTACTACTTGTGCATGCATTAAGAAATCCAATGGGTGTGAGTTTTAGTTTTCCTTTCTTGAACATAGTCCTTTGTAAATTTCTTTGTACATAGTCATTTCGAGTAGTGTACGTTTGGTGTATATACTCCACTTTCTTGGTTTTGTTAGGTTAGTTGGTTTGTTATAGGTTGTTTGCTTTAGGGTGGTTTCTTTGATGTTTTCTTTTGCTGTCCCACTTTGGTTAGTTTAGGTGTTTTCTTTCCACTTTGCTGCTACCTTGCTCAGGGTCCCTCTACTTTTAGTTGGGCACATCTGTGTGCATAACAACCATACTTATCACTTGGGGTTTTTGTACATATTTCTTTTTTAAACTCTAATCAAGTATTTAGAGTGGATGGTGAAGGTCTTTTGTTAGTGTCAAATGATTTGGACATTTGATTCAAATAGGATAAGTTGTTGGTTGGTCTGACTCTAATGTATTCTGAAATCTCATAGCTCTTTCAGAAATTAAGAATCTTGAGGTTGTTGTAGGTCCCTTGTGAAGTCTAGTTAAGTGAAAAATATAAAATTATGCTTCAGTTCCATTGTGATTCTCAACCCTGAGTGTGAGCTTCATTGCTTGCAGGTTGAGATAAAAGAACTGAAAAGAAAAAAAATCAAAAGAAAGAAAAGAAAGAAAGCATTGAAAATTAAAAAAAAGAGAAAATTCAACTTTTTAGAGATATCTGAGCAACTCTACTAGGGCTATTGATGCTCGAATGGTAATAGAGCAATGTTTGGGAGAATCATAGCGACAACCTTGTCGGGGCTATGGATGCCTAACTGACAGTGAGGCAATGTCCCAAATGCTTTTAGAGTTACAAAAAAATGTGTAGCTTAACTTGACAGAGCTTGGGTTCCTGTAGCAACTGAAGGATGGAAATTAATACAATTGCACACACTTAGATTTTTAGCAAACTGAAGGTTGGGTTGGCTAGTGGTTTTGATTCTTTGGTCAAGTGTCTAGTTTGTTTTCCCTAGCGTGAAGGTCAAAACTACAGATTCTGGGTTCGTGATTCTAGTTTGTCATCAAAATGCTCTAGAGCATTTCCCTAGTGAGTCACCATTTGTTGTGCCCTCAATACACATTCCCTGTTTGGAATGTGAATCCTCTCTTTCCTTCACCTTTTTAGGTCATTTTTTATCGCCATCTCATTTTGTGTGCCCTTGTTTTGGTGTCCCAAAGGGTTAGCAAGCCTCAAAGTATCATCTCAGGTTGACCATGTTTTCCCTTAGCAAAATTTTCTAAGTCCTAGGTCCTCACAGAGATCCCTTGGTAGTTTGCCTCTGCTAGCATCCTTGGTAGCCTCTGGGTCTGCCATGTCGGGTTTCCCATTTCGGACCTCCCACCCTAACCTCAATTTCTCCATGCTTTCAATGATTAAGTGTAATCTATTATCTGCGGAGCTCATCGAACTCGGTTCTCTGGATCTCCCTTCTCAGGCCTCCATTATGCATTGGCCTTTCCAAGGCAGCATTCTTTTGTTGGAGTTCTTTCCATTGGACCTAGGTTTCCTCTCTGCTGGTGGCTTTCCATTAAACATTTGAAGCGATTATCTACCAATGTCCTCTCAGCCTTCAGACTCCAATGCGCCTGCAGCCGTTTTCAAATTTCAAATTCACCAACTTCCTAGCTATTGTACATTCATTTATTGAGGGAATTTAATGCCTTTAAAATCTATAAGTAAGCCAATTTGACATGTCATTTTCACATTCTGGGTTAGTCAAGTGATCAAAGCAATCAGAGAGAAAATTTCTTGCACCGCCCTCAAGCTTGTAGCCTTCCATCATCGGTCTTTTGCATTCATTGGTGGATTCATCGTCTTTGTTCACCGGGTTCTTTTAGTGAGTTTTCTATCCACCCCTTATATTATGATTTTTTGTGATTTTGTACAAGAGTAATGAATGAAAAGGTTGAAAGACATATGCATTTTATAGAGAAAAATGAGGTGTTCAAAGCCCATGTAGTTGAATCTTTACAAACACCTTCATAATCACCCAAACATTGAATCTAGAACTTGACTTCCCCAGCTTTGTTCTTCAAATGGATCTTTAACGCCCTTCAGACTCGAGAATACCCTTTGCCTCTGTGTACCTTAGAGTTTTACCCTATTTTAATGTGCCAAATATCTTAAAATGCAAATGATAAAACACTGAGAACACTTCAATGATTAGCCTAAAGAGTGATAAAACAAGGAAAATAGAAGAAATAAAATGCAAATCGATTATACCTTCCTTGCTGTTGAAGACTTCTTGGTTGGCCCTTGATTTAGATGAATTTATACGCTCTTTAGATGACTTTTGATGTTACTAGATGCAAGATTGATAATGAAAAATGACTAAATGGATGAATAAATGGTAGAAAATGCTTGAGAATGCAAATTGGCAGCATAAGGTTGCTCTAAAAAAAAGTGTTGAAAATACCCTTGAGGAGGGGGTATTTATAGAAGAATTTGAATTCTCTAGAGAATTCAATGGTTGAGATTCATCCAACAAGGTCAAGATGAAGGGCTATGGTGGGTTGAGAACTCACAAGCCCTCACATCTTGACATGTGGATGGTGAAGTGGCTAAGAGGAGATGAGGTGTAAGTGAGGTGGCCAAAAGGTACATGAGGTGGAGGAAGGACAAGTACCTTCCAAGTACCTTGGGGAGTGAGAAGATTTCCTCAAAAAGGAATTTCTTGTCCCCAAGTGAGAGTGAAAGGGACATTTGAGGAATTTTGGAATTCCTCAAAAATCTCCATGGAAAAATGAGAGGTGGTTGGAGAGATAAATGTGAATTAAAAATTCACATTCTTAGGAGAGTCTAAAGGATAAAAGGTGAGCTCCAAAAAGGTGGGACTTGGTCACATGTGGATGATGTGACAAGACCAAGGTTCTAGAAGCCTTGGAAAGATAGAATGTGAATTAAAAATTCACATATAAAAGAGGGGAATCTAGGATAAATAAATGTGAATTAAAAATTCACATGGAAAAGAGGGTCAATGCTAAAAAGAGATAAATGCAAAGGTTGACTAAAAAGGTGGTGCTAAATATGGCTAATGAACCTGGTTAAGGTTGTGCAAATATTTGATTAGAATAATTAATGGAAGATTAGAGGCAAGTGGCAAATGTAGAAGGATGTGATATTAATCTTTGATTAAGAGGATGCACATCATAATCATGAATTAATTAAATTAATTCAGATTAGAGCAAGATCATGGAGGATGTGACAAGGAGAGAGAGAAAGAAGAATTTTAAATTGATTTTAAATCAAAAGGGTCAAAAATGACTAAATTAAATAAATTGGTGTATTTATTTAATTTAGAGAGGAAGAAGGTGAAAGATAAAGCATCTAGTTATTAAATTAAATACTTTATAGATATGAGACAAAAGGTGTAATATTAATTTAATAAATTAATATTTAATATGATAGACGACAAGGGAGTAAATTTAATCATATGGGAGTGAATAAATTTAGATGTCTAAATTTTGCCCCTCTTCGAAATATTGTTAGAATAACAGTGTTTCAAAGAAAAATAGAATACAAATGAGGGAGGAAATGATAGATGGTGATGCCCCTAGCATAGAAAAGGTTGATGATGCCTCAATGACTGTGCTGAAGGAATGGAGGAATGGTAGGAGGGTATACCCCCTCGAGAGGGTGGTTGGGGGAGGAAAAAGGGGTCCCTATATGACGTCTCGATAGGAAGAAAAGAAGGACACCATTGGATAGTGCACAAAAAAAAGCAATTTTGGTTTTTGAATGTATGTGATCCGACGCACAGTTTGCAAACGGCAGCCTCAGGAAGTTAGGAATTAGTTGGAGGAAGAAAAAGATAAATAAAAAGTAAAAAATATGTTTTGAGAAGAAGAGGGTTAAAAAATGTAATTTCAAAAATTACCTTAGTCATTTTTACTATAGCAGTTGAGAGGAGGAGAGTAGAGAAGAGAAAGCGACCGAAGAGGGACGATGCCGATAGACAACAATACAGAGATTGTGCACCAGGCATATGAGGTGCACATATTATACAGCGAGCACATGGTCCCACAACATGTGAGTGGTAACAAAACCCATATATTGAATTTACACATTTTTAACATGTTTTTTGATAGATTTTGAAAATTTGAAAATGTGGGTTTTGTTTGTTAACAGAATTAAGAAAATGGGTTGGGGTTAGATTGTAGAAAGAAAGGCCAAAATGTTAAAAAAAGAGGGGGGAAGAAGAACCGGGGTGGGGCATAGCTGCCTCACTCTAGGGTGCTATCGCCACAGCCTAGGGCAGAGCTGCCTCGGCTGCGGGCAGTGCCGCCCATGTCTGGGGCAGAGCCGCCCATGCCTCAGGCGGATCCACCCTGGTCATGGGTGGTGCCGCCCGTGCCTAGGGCAGAGCCACCCGTGCCTCAGATGAATCTACTCGGGGGTAGAGTTGCCTAACTGGTGGGTGGAGCCGGCTGGGCTAAGGGCGGACCCATCTAGGGCGGAGCCACCCGGTTGGAGGGTGAAGCCACCCTGCCTAGGGGCGGAGTCGCCCAGCCGGAGGGCAGAGCCACCTATGGTGGAGCTACCCCCTGGGTGGGCGGAGCTGCCCTATTAGAGGGCGGAGTCACCCGGTTGGAGGGTGGAGCTGCCCCAGGGGGGTAGGGAAAAAAGAAAAAGAAAGGGAAAAGATAGGTAAAAAAGGATGAAAGATGAGAAAATAAATGAAATAATTAGAAGATTTTCGTGTATGCAGAGTTTGGAGTGGATACAGACACATGAGCGATGATCAGAGGTGATGGCAGCGACAATAGCAATGATGAATGGGGAGGATCAGACAGCCTTTGATCATGCGGGTTTAGGACACCTTATTCAGTTTCTAGTAGTCAGAGTGCATCAGGTGATGCTAACATTGTTGATAGAGAGATAGAGCTCAGAGACATCCATGTTTTGTCTCCCTACAGAAGAGATGACTGTGACTTTGGAGGACGTGTGGTGCATCTTGAGGTTGTCGATAGCTGGATGGTTAGTGAGTGAGGTGGTGTCTACAGGGGCGGAGTTACAGGAGACCATTAGAGTATTGTTTGGATGCGAGGAGCTACCCCTGTCGAAGGGACAGTTGGATTTGGACCAATGTTTGTCAGTGGGGGTACTAGCCTTACCGTTGTTCCTATGCAGTCTGATTAGTGGGATATTGTTGCCAGATCAGAGCAGATGTACATATAGCTTTTGGTATATGGAGGTGATTCGACACATTGTCGAGTGGCGAGGGGGGCCGTTTTCATGGGGGTCATGTGTATTGACTCATCTATACAGAGATATGCATGGGATCTGCTAATAGAGGATGTCGAGCTTGACACATATGATGTTGCTGTAGATTTGGGCTCGGAAGCATATTACAGTGACGAGGTTGATAGTGGTGAGGGTGGGGATAGTGGATGATCACAAGCCCATGGCATGGGGGTATGGGGAGGCGAGAGGTTGGGTTCTGCACTATGAGATGCAGGGAAATATAGAGGGGTGGAGGAGAGCTTTTGATGATCTACATCTGAGGGATATAGAGTGGTGGCCATATAGGTTGTGCCAGTTCAGGGGATGGACTGATACAAGGAGACAGGAGGATTACTTTCTGAGCAGGTGTTTTATTATTGGGACTTTTCCGTGCATAGTAGAGTTGCATCGACCAGACAGAGTGTTGAGGTAGTTTGGAGTGATAGAGGATATTTTGAAAACGCTTATCATGTTTCGGCGGTACAATAGAGAGATACCATGGGGAGGCTCTGTGGCCCCAAGTATAGCTAGGGTGTCATGGATGGTAGCAGGACATGTGTGTTATCTAGGGTGGTGTGGAGGAGAGCAGGTGCAGGTTGTGACTGAGCGATACCGGGGGTGGTTCCATAATAGGTTATGGGATATGATTACTCATGTTCAACCTATTTTTAGGGCAATGGATTTCAGACTAAAGGATGAGCAGAGACTACAGAGAGAGAGGAGGGGGGTACAGTAGTGACAAGAGGCTGTGGCAGTGGTAGATCAAGGGTGATAGGAGGAGGCCGAGGAGGATGAGACAGAGCAGGTAGGCAGACCAGGGAGGAGGAGTAGGAGACATCAGAAGCGAGGTTAGAGAGATGGTCAGCAGTGGGGGAGAGTGCAAGGGAGGGGACAGCCATAGAGAGCCCAAGGGGTGTAGAGGGTGGAGGAGGTGAGGGATGTGGATGATGGGGAGGATGAGGAGGATGTGGAGGTGGTAGGTGTGAGGGAGGCACAAGAGGAGGGGAAGAGACAGTTTGTGGTAGGATGACATGGTCAGCCACGACGGTTGCGGGTTCGGCCTACCGTGGAGAGTCACGAGGCTTGACAGGAGCAGGAGGATAGAGAGGATGAGGATGTTATAGTAGCGCTAAAGGAGGAGAGGAGGTCGACACAATGTCGGTTCGTGGTGGAGAGACAGAGGCAGGTGGGATGATTCTGGGTTCACCGTATTGTGGAGGACTATGAGGGGCGATAGGAGCAGGAGGGCAGGGAGGATGAGACAAAGTAGGTGGGTGGGGATCATGATGCTATGGACGTAGACATGGATATGGCAGAGGGGATGTTATGGAGGCAGAGTTATTAGCATTGGTTCCTATCATTTCCTTAGGGGATCAATTGTTCAGCTGAGAGACACTATGGAGAGTCTTCAGAGTATAGATCAGAGGTTGAGGGTGGTAGAGGTAGAGGTGATTAGACTCAGAGTCAAGCTATCAAGAGTACCAGTAGCAGGTCAGAGGGATTATAGATTTATGGTAGAGGTGATGGGGAGAGAGAGAGATACTGCTGGCTGATATATAGGGGCTACAGGATGAGTTAGCTACTGTTAGTTAGGACCGTGACAGACTACAGGCATAGACCATTATATTGTGGGCCAAAGGGGGGTCAATGGGGATGACTGATCATGTATCAGTAGGTAGTGGCCAGCAGGTGGATGATCTCCAGTAGGAGTGAGATGAGCTATGGGATAGAGTGTTTTGCTTAGAGTAGACGGTGGGAGAGATGGGGGTGATGCAGGAGAGGTAGAGTTAGGCAAGGGAGCAGGTTCATATTATGCAGGCAGAGAGAGATGTAGCACAGACGTAGGTATAGGGAGTGGAGGTAGAGAGGAACACAGCGCAGGAATGAGTTCATGTGCTGCAAGATGAGAGAGAGTTGATAGAGGCAGATATTCAGTCTCTTTAGAGGAGGAGAGAGGAGGCAGCTACAAAGGTATTAGTACTGCAGAGTAAGCGAGATGCAGCAGTATTGAGAGTCCAAGAGTTGTAGAGGGAGAGGGATGGGGTAATGGTTTGGGCGCAGGCTGTATAGAGAGAGAGATGTTGCAGAGATACATATGCAGACGTTCTAGGGGAGCCGAATGCAGTAGTGATTCAATATCAGGCCACTCAGAGAGAGAGATGCTGCGGAGATACAGATGTAGACATTGCAGGGGGAGCAGGATGCAGTAGTGGCACAGTGGCAGTCTATGTAGGGCAGTGATGTGATAGGGAGAGATATGCACATATTATAGGGGGAGAGGGATGTAGTAGTAGCCAGGGCAGTGGCTGCTGAGGAGATGAGAGATTGGATGCAGGTGGAGATGGCGCAGTTACACTTATCCCAGGAGGCCTGGGAGCAGGAGAGGAGGATGATTACGAGGAATCGGGACAAGTATCATCAGGAGCAGAATTCTGCTTAGGTTCAGGTTGCGGAGCGAGAGGAGAATACGAGAGAGCCAGGATTTTGGATGGCCGCATACTATCATTTAGTTCCAGACCTGACCCATTGGATATTTCAGTATACCCGACAGGCACCCCAGATGCCAGTGCCATCTCAGTCGTTGGAGACATGGGCTCGAAGCTACAGCGATTCACCTGGTGTTACACTAGGTAGGAGATTAGTACCAGATTCCCCACAGAGATCAGATGTGGGTAGCTCATTCGGGAGGTGATAGGTTACTGAGTTTTTGGCAGATGTAGGGTGGAACATGTAGGAGATCAGAGATGTTCCACATCTCTGTATTTTATAGTTGATTATGTGATGGATATATGATAGATTTTGATGTATGTGACACACATTATATTATTTTGACTATGACATGAGACAATTCTTATTGGCATTATGTAGTATGTTTCCTTTTGTGATAGGTGATTCTATGCACGTGTATATGATATTTCCTGCTTATGTGGATGGGTATTTTGGGTTATTTATGCATATGTGTATGATATTAGAGGCTAATGTGGATGATTGGGTGTATGTATTTTATTAATGTAGATATGGTGATATGATATTCACGCATGTATTTATGATGATTTATTGTATGGATGCCTAGTTAACTTATTTGTCATGTATGCATTTTACATATGCAGGATGTGATGTACTATGAGTCTGACACTTTGTGATGTAGGTGGTGATGTATGCATGGATCTAACATGTGGTGATGCAGGTGGCGATGGATGTGTGGTTAATAGAATGACTTTGATATACAATAATGCTTTTGTAATTTTATAGGAAATAACACATGGCCATAAGTTCCAATAAGAACTGACAGGATAATGGAAGGTGGGTATGTAGTGATTGTGAAAATGGGTGTCATTTGGCATCAGTCAAAAATTATTAGTATCCTGAGAAGAATGGGAAAGAGTGGGATAAATTATTTGCACAACCAAAATCATAGGGTGAATGCAATGCAACAGATGATGAAATGCAATTCTAATGTGAGTTGCCATCTTTAGAGCATTGATATTTGCTATAGCATAAGATACCAGATACCCTGATATATAAGACCAGGGCCAGTAGGCATCAAATACATGAAAAAAACATAGCAAGCAAAAGGGGGCTACCCAAACACCTCAAGGTCTTGATGACCTTGGTCGGGCCAAGCATTGGGATAACCACAAACACACAAGGATGCCCCAACGTAACACAAGACCCCATGGATCCTGGTGGGTACTACGTGGGACAACCAAAAAAAGGCAGCAACAAAGAAAAGACCAAGATGAACCCATATGTTGACTAGTCAAAGCACACCATGATATGATGAATCAAGTTGACCATGACAAGTGTTGATAATGAGCTCAAATGACAAATAAATTCCAAAACATTAAAAGATCACAATTAAAATCAAAACGTCCTTTGCCATAGGATCTGAGTGATGGATAGGATCGATGAGGTCTACTAGGAAGGATGCATCCTATTGAGACCAATGATAGATACTAAAATAGAATGACCCAGTTTGATGGCAGATACTTTTCATTAACTAAATATTTCGATAATTTGAGGATTTTATTTGAGAATAACAGGCCAAATGGAGACACAGACTGACCCATCTTATAGACTTAGGGGCTCGGGGGCCGATAAAAGATTAGCCTTGCCTATGTGAAATCACAGAGCCCTCGTAGTTCCAAAAAAAGACCATGTATAAATTGAAAATAAGACAATGGTGACCGATGAGGAGGGACACAAAACACGACAGAGAAATGCCCCACGGGAGGATCAAATGACCGATCTTGCCTACGTGAAAGCACAAGGGCAACGTAGTTCGGAGATGAATGACCATGGGTAAAAGCAAAAAGGGACTGGTGAAGACAAAGTGATGAAGGACCAAAACAAGTTGATCCAAAATTCCCCGGGGGCAGATCGAATGCTCAACCTTGCCTACGTGAAAGCGCAGGGGTAACGTAGTTTGATAAAGGACGAAAGTGATCGTTGGACAAGATGAAAACTAAATGAAGACCGACACAATGGAAGATCCTAGATGGTGACATAGGAGAAAAGGTCAGAACAACACAAGCTCAGATTGGGATAAAAGCTCAGGATGATAGATAACTAAGGTAGATCGTCCAATGCTCAACCAAGATATATACCTAGCAGCCAGGGTTAAGATGGGCAAGGATTATTAGGATGAATATAAAATAACTAGGACGCAAGGTAGATAATGATTAAGCCCTCAACAAATGGCACCTGAGGATAGGTTTTCACCAAATGTACTTATCCAAGTTGCCACCAGGGGTGGTTTTCACCATAGGATGAATTATTTCTCTTTACTATTTTTGTTTGTATTTTTTGATAAGTTTTTGCTTTTTATTGATTTTTTTATGCAGATAGAGTCACTAAGAGGACTTAAGTATAGAACCATTTGAGGTGCATGATGTTAATAGGTTCTTCTAGGGGCTCCCCTTCAAGAGTGGTCAGTCTATATGCCCTTGATCCATATTTTGCAGTTATGATGTAAGGCCCCAACCAGTTTGCTTCAAAATTTCCCTTCTTAGCTCTGTCTTGCTAGGTATGCTAGTTTTCTTTGAGGACAAGATCACCAACTTGGAACTGTCGCGGACTAATCTTCTAGTTGTAATTGCATTTGAGGTGGTTTTGGTAGGTTTGGAGATGATCATATGCTTTTATCCACCTTTCATCAAGTAATTCTAGCTCTGCAAGTCATGCAACACAAGCATCTTCTTCACTGATAAGGTTCTTCAAGGAGACCCTCAATGATGGGAGCTCAACCTCAATTGACAAGATAGCTTCGACACCATACACTAATGAATAGGGGGTGGCACCGGTAGGAGTGTGGATGGAGGTACGATACGCCCAAAGGGCAGGGTGAATGTGGAGGTGCCAATCTCAACCTGTGTTATTGACAACCTTTTTGAGGATACAGATAAGAGTTTTGTTGGTTGCTTCTGCCTGACCATTACCCTGAGGGTAATAAGGAATTGAACAATGATGTTGGATATGGAAGGTGTCACAAAGGTGTTTCATGGCTTGGTTTTTAAAAGGTTTTCCATTGTCAGAGAGGATGGTGGATAGGATACCATATCTACAGAGAATATGGTAGGGGATGAATTTTGAGATTTGGACATCGGTGATTTGTGAGAGTGGTATTGCTTCTACCCACTTAGTGAAGTATTCAGTGGATGTAATTATGAATGTATGGCCATTAGATGATGGTGGGTAAATCTTTCCAATCAAGTCAAAACCCCATTGAGAAAAGGGCCACGGTGCTAGGAGGGGCTGAAGATCTTGTGCTGGGGCGTGAATCAAATCTGCATGTTGTTGGCATGGAAGGCACTTCACAAATTCACAAGCATCATGTTCCAATGTAGGCCAATAATATCCAACTCATAGGATCCTTTTGGCTAGAGCCATACCATTTTAGTGAGCTCTACAAACACCACCATGTACTTCCTTTAGTGCCATATAGGCTTCGGTCTCATTCAGACATCTAAGGAGGATTCCATCATACCCGCGATGATAGAGCGTATCACCTACAATGATTTATCAGGAAGAGCGATGAATAAAGGATTTGCATTGGTTGCGTGTAAGTTTTGGGGGTATGATATTATCATGTAGGTAGGTGTATATGTCCTGGTACCATGGGGAGGTAGGACCTATGATATGGCACACCATATCAGTCTCAGGAATATCATATGCAAGGATTAAAAGTTGTTCAACAAGGAACTCACATTCTGTTCGGTCTTTAGGCATGCCAATTAGGGAACCAATAGTGGCCATTGCATCTGCCACTTTATTCTATTCCTGAGGGATTTGGTCAAACTATATGAAAGTGAAATATTTCTTGAAATCATCCACCATACGCTTATAGGGTAACAATTTATCATCTTTTGTGAGGAATTCATCATTAACTTGCTTGATGACTAATAATGAATCACCAAAGACCTTTAGGTGAGTTATATGCCACTTCTTTACAATTCAGAGGCCGGTGAGGAGGGCTTCATACTTTGTGATGTTGTTGGTACATGGGAATGCTATCCTGAATGATTTTGGGATGTAGTCACCTTGAGGTGTAATTAATAAAATTCCTGCTCCAGATCCACTATGAGTGTATGAGCCATCAAAATATAGCGTCCAAGCTAGTGCTTCTGTAACTGTGTAGATTTCTTTGTCTCAGAATTTAGTGTCTAGCAGGTAGGCATCTAATAATGGTGCCTCAGCCAATTGATCAGCTTTGACCTATCGTTTTATGGCTTTTCACTCTACATACTCTATGTCAAATTTGCTTAGGAGCATGACCCATTTGGCCATGCGGCCAGTCAGAGTGGTTCTAGATAAAAAATACTTCAGGGGATCAATTTTAGTGATTAATTTGACCAGATGGCTGAGCATGTAATGACAGAGTTTCTGTGTGCTGAAGACTAGCGCAAGACAAGTTTTTTCCATGGGGGAGTAATTTAACTCATAGCCAACCAATGTTCGACTAATGTAGTAGATTGCCCTCTCTTTGAATGACTCATCATGTTGTGCTAACAATGCCCCTAGTGCGATTGAAGTAGCAGAGATGTAAAGCAGGAGGGGTTTTCCTAGAATAGGCGGCATCAAGATCAATGGATGAGCTAAATATTCCTTAATTTTATCGAAACCCATCTAACACTACTGGTTCCATCAGAAGGTGGAATCTTTCTTCAAAAGATGAGTGAATCGCTGACATTTATCTGCTAGTTGAGCTATGAATCAACGGATGGACTGCATCTTCCCCTAGAGGCTTCTTAACTGCTTCAGATTGTGTGGAGGTGGCATGTCCATAATAGCTTTTACTTTGGTGGGATCAACTTCAATACCCCTTCGGGAGACTATAAAACCCAACAATTTTCCTAACGTAACCCTAAAGACACTTTTTTGGATTTAGCCGCAACTTGTAATGGTCTAACCGTTCAAAGATCTGCTTCAGGATAGTAGAATGTTCTGCTTGTGTTTTAGATTTCCCTAACAAGTCATCAACATAATCCTCCATGATGATATGGATAAGGTCGTGGAAGATGATCATCATTTCCCTCTGATATGTTGCCCCTGCATTCTTGAGACCAAAGGGCATAACATTATAATAGAAAGTAAGTAGCTCAAGGTGTTGTGAAGGCGGTCTTATGTTGGTCCTCAGGTGCGATTCAAATCTGATTATAACCAGAGAAGCCATCCGTAAGGGAGAGCATCTCATGTCTTGCTGTGAGGTCGACCAACATGTCAATGTTAGGCAGAGGGAAGTCGTCTTTTGGGCAGGCCTTGTTAATGTCCTTGAAGTCTGTGTAGATTTGAATATCTCCATTTGGTTTGGCAACATGTACTATATTGGAGATCCACTTAGAGTAGTCAATTGGTCTAATAAAACCTACCTCTAGTAACTTTTCCAATTCCTTTTTGACTAATAATGCTACCTGTGGGTGCATCTTATGGAGCTTTTGTTTGACAAGCTTGGCATCTGTGTGAATGTCTAGATGATGAACCACTAAGGCAGGGTCTAAGCCTGGCATGTCTGAATATGACCAAGCAAAGTTAATGATTACCTCTCGGAGCAGCTACACGATGACTAGATACTCTCACTCTAAGAGTGACTTAGCCACATAGGTGATTTTAGGATTTTCAGCAATACCCATATTAACTTCTTGAGTCTCTTCAATTAGAATGGATGATTGGGTAGATAACTAATTTCCTACAAGGGGAAGATGAACATCTCCATCATCTAGTGCCTCTTTGAGGTTTTCACCATTAGATGTGTCCTTTATTTTTACTTTTTCAAGGTCAGGAAGCACGTTAGGGAGGTTTTCACTAGATGACCATTTTTTACTTTTCTTATTCTTATTTTTGCGACTAGAGTGTTCATCCTCCCCCAATCCCATAAGGTTGACATATGTATCCGCATACATATTGACAGGTGTGCTATTACGTAGGTCCCAATCAATAAGCTTGGGGTGACAGAGGGATAGGCTAATGGTGCAGACAGATAAGCATTTGAACATGGATGATAAGTTGGTGTGATCAATGTCATTGTACGCATGTATGATGGATTCCCCCTCATCTCCCAATGAGCCTTTGTCCATGGTGACACTATAGGAGGTATTAGACAATGTTGCAGGGCCTTTCTATTTTTTATCATATTTGATGCCTATGTTCTTTGCTAGCTTTGATGTATCAATAGGTTGTAGCCGCCCTTGTTCCTCTTTACCTAGGCCCTTGCATTGGTAGTTATACTTTTCTGCAAACTTAGCTGACCATGGATATGCTTCCTGAAAATATTCCTTTAGAGGAGGGTCTGGTTGGGGTTCTTCTTGGTAGACCCATTGGCTTATGTCCTCTTCTAGTGCATCTATCTTGACACTTGGGGATCTGAAGGTGGTGGTAGGGATGTTTTTACCACTGAAGGTGATAGTCTTGTCTTCCTTTTGTGTAGCATGCGAAGGTTGACCATACTCGTGTGGTGACGGTGGCATGGTTGCTACATTGAGAGCCGTATGCATTTCATATTCACCACACCCTTTTTCAATGATCTGGACTTTGGTGACTATAGGATCAGTGGTGGAAAATGGAGTGGTTATCTCGATGGAGGGTGGGTTAGCAGATGATGACTGGGATGCCCCCATTTCAACCCCGAGACAATAATGTAAATGGGGAAATGACACTTCTAAAGTGCAACAATATTCAAATGGTTGGGGGTCAGTGTAGATGGTGACTTCCTATTCGTTGACAAGGAATTTTAGGCATTGATGGTACGTGGAGGGGACAACTTGCATAGCATGGAGCCATGGGCAGCTAAGGAGGAGATTATATGGCAAGTCCAAATCTAGGACGTGATAGGTAGTGTATTGAAGCACAGGTCCCAATTGGATGGGAAGACTGATAATTCCCTCTAAATTTATTTTTGCATTATCATAGGCTTTGATTGTGATGATCTGATTACTTATATCCACTTGAGTATACCCCACCTGTTTTATGAATTTCAGAGTACACAAATTGAGGGTAGAGCCATTATCTACCAAGACCCTTTTTATTTTATGGCGAGCAACCATGACTTCGATATGTAAGGGGTGATTATGATTGACATCGATGTTTGACATATCGTTTTGGCTAAAGTGTAGTTGATGAGATAAAGCCAAGTTTCCCACCAAAGCTTGGAATTGCATGGGGTTGATGTCATTTGGCACACAGATTTCCTGCAGGGCTTTGTTGAGGATTTCTTGATGCACAGGGGAAGACTTAAGCAAATCCAAAATGGATATATGGGTAGGGTCTTTCCTAAGTGATCAAGGATGTTGTACTGAGAGCTTACAGGAGTTGATTGGGCGGGTGCAGAGGCTGCAAGGACAGTGATGCAGGCTCCTCGTGTAGTAATAGCACATTGAGGGTCTTTGGCTTTAACATGTATCATAGATACACGGGGTTCCACCTACTCAATGTATTGAATAACACCCTCATAATTGAAGGGTACATTCTTGTAGCTCACATTATTTGCATTGTTTTCTTGGGGATTACTACTAGATATGCTTGGGCCTTGATTATGGTTCAGAAAGACGTTCTGATATATCTGTAATTGAGCATTGGACGACGAAGCTTGACTGGGGTCAACCTTGATATCACCTCAATTAATGAGATCTTGGACGTAGTTTTTCAAACCCTGAAACTTGTTTAAAGAGTGTCCTTTGATTTTATGGAACTCACAATAATCATTTTCCTTAAACCATGCGGGCTTGGGTTTGGACTCATCAAATGGCTCGGTGACAGGGTACGTGATGGGTAGTTGATTTGTAACAACTTATTAAAAACAACACTCAGAGGTTCTCCTAATTGAGCGTATTGACGTTTGGTGTTCCCTTGATTGTTCTGGTTCAACTATTGAGGAGGGCGAGGTGTCCCCTATGGTACAGAGATGGCATTAGGTACAGATGGTTGTTGTTTTTGGGATGTATTAGCCACTTGGACGTGTTCAGTGTCTATCACGCTGTCATTCACTGCATTCTTGTTCTTGTTCTAGAATCATGGTTTATCACCAAATGACCTCTCTTTATCATGATTATGTATTTTGATGTGTCCTTTGGTAATAAGGGCACATTCAAGGATGGGTCCCTTTTCCACTATCTCTACGAAAGTGGTGACACAATGTAACCTAAAATTATGGGCCATTGTCAAGATGAGAGTTTTCCATGAAAAGAGTGACCATGTATTTTTCTTTTAGAGGTGTCTTCATTTGGCTTGCTAATGCACGCCACCTTTGTAGGTAGCTAGTAAAGGTTTCCCCCTCACGTTTTTTTCTCTTTGAGGAGATCTAAGGTGTCTGTGTCCCCCAAATTGAAAGAGAAGTAGGATACAAATTTTTTTGACAGGTCTACAAAATTTTTTATGGACCCTTTTTCAAGGGTCATGAACCAATCCAGGGCGTGGCTTGTTAGGCTTCATGGGAATAAGTGCAAGAGGTAGTTGTCATTGTGCATGACCTCTTGACATTGGGAGTAAAATTCCTGCAAGTGAGCCTTAGGGTCTTTGTTTCCCTTGTATTTGTCAAACTTTGGTATTTCAAAATGTTTAGGAAATGGGATTAATGAGATGGAGGGATCAAATGGATATGGGCATATGTCTTCAAATTTGAATGATTGTTTGGTAGCCCCGACTTGAAGGTCTTTCAGAGCGGCTTTGATTTCCAATAGATCTGAGTTGGCCGGTGGCAGGTTGGGGGGATATTGATGATAGGATGATAAAGGATCTTGGTGAGAGAGCGTCGAATTGTTGAAATACGGATTTGGATAGTGGGATGATGACATACCTTGTTGGTAAGACGGGGGATTTTGTTGATATGGGGGCTGTTGTTGTGGGGTCTAGTATGGATTTGTTTGATAAAAGTGTGGGGTGGGCTATTGAGGAGCTTGGATGGGATGCTGCATATTGATTTGTTGGTGTTGAAGGTATTGTTGTGATTGTTGGGAGGTCGCATAAAGTGGTTGTTGGTGAAATTGCTACTGATTGTGATAGTAGTGTTGAGGGAGTTGTTGTTGTGATGTTAACTGTTGTATAGGTCGAGATGGGATGCCGTGTTGTGGTTGATCCTGCAGACACAAAATGGATGTGAGAAAGGGGGATATGGTCTGAGCAATAGGTCGAGATGGATTGCCTTGTGGTTGGTAGGGTGGTTGCTGTGAAGAGGCCAAAGTTTTATGTATAGGTTGTTGCTGATGAGATGGCTGAAGTAGTGTAGAAGCATTTTGTAAAGGGGGTTGTTGGGTACCACCCAGAACGTTTAGCTGGGATGTGGCTTGCAGAGGTAATTGAGGTGGAACGTTGGATTAGTGAAGCTGTTGGGATGTATATGAGGATGATGGTAGATGTGTGGCCCCAGGAGGTGGAGGCAATGTGGAAAGGGGGGTGCCCCCAGTGTTGACTATAGGTTGATTCGAAGGAGGGGGTGCTGTTAATGTTAATGGCTTAGGTTGTGGAACATTTTGTGGCATACCATAGGCAAAAGGGTTATTGGGATCAGGCACTTGAGGACCTCCCATAACTAAGGTCAAAGCGTGTGGGGGATAGTTAACATGATAGAGAACAACATTGCCAAATTTAGGTTGATGCCAACCCTCAACTGGAGGAACATTGGGGAAGTATGAACCTTCTGGTGCATTTTGTGAACCTTGGAGTACGTTAGATGGGGAACTCCTACATTTGGACAAGTCAACACCCGAGGGGGGTTTGACACCCTTCTTAATTAGGTGGACCAAAATTTCTTCCCCATGTTTTTCAAACAAATGGTCAGTCATTTGCACATTGGTGGGATTACTAAAATGTTCCTCAAGTGTGATTTCAGGTTGATTAGCCATACTCTCTTCACCATGTGGTGAGTTGTTCTGATTTTTAGTGTTGGAGTGTGATGAAGTACCATTATGAGGATTTTGGGAGACGTTGTTAGGATCTTGAGCAATATTTGCACCATTGGTGGGATTTTTATTGTTATTAAGGTCTTAAGACATGTTCGCTTGGGGATTTTGACCTTGTTGTTGTTCCATTTGTCTTTTAACTTTTGATCTAGTTTGAACGGGCATGCAAATGTGCTATGGATGGATTATAAAGACTTGATTGTAATCGGATGAGATGTGATTTTGATGGGATTTGGATTTTGATCAGATTTTGTTTGGATATATTAGATTGGATTGGATTTTGATGGGATCGGATTTTGATTGGCTAGATTGAATTTTGATTGAATTGGATTGGATTATTAAGATCAATAGGATAGCATTGGTTGAACGGATGTGATTTGGTTGATTGGATGGGTATGATTGGATGATGAAAGATGTGAGAAAGACCTTGAGTTTAATCAAAGGAAGTTACCCTTAGTGACCTAGAGCTTTGATTGATTAAGAGGATGATTACGACACCGAATCCACCTTAAGATAGAAATGGATTGATTAGGCTGAGGATGATAACTTACGACATCAAATTCACCTCAAGATGGAAGCAAATTGATTTGGGTTGAAGTTAAAGACTAATAATCAAATTCAAGTCCTATGGTCAATTTGGGTAACCACTTTTTAATAAAAGGTTAAGGCGGTTTGGTTATGAGTAGTGTTTGGTGATGTAAATTGTAAAATTATGATGTTTGCTAGGTGATGGTATGGAATTTTGAATGGAATATGAGGAAATTAGAATGAACGGGTGGATTGAAGATGATTGTAGAGAATGAGTGGGGATTTAGAATGGTTAAACATAGATTTGGAATGATAAGATGGAGGTTTAAACTAATCAAATGGAGGTTTTGAGAGACTTAGAGTGATGAAACGAAGGCTTGGGATGATGAGATAATAATTGGGAATGATTAAATGATGGTTTAGAGGCTAAACGGATCCAAATGGGGCAATTTTGGGTGTTCAGGATGGCAAATCCGCCCCTCTACAGTAAATTAGGGGCATTCTCAACTTTCTGCAGTGAATCAGGGGTGCTATTAGAATTCTATAGCGAATCAGGGGCACAGTCAGCTTTCTGCAGCGAATCAGGGGTGCAATCATCTTTTTGCAGTGAATCAGGGGTGTAGTCAACTTTTTGCAGTGAATTCAAGGGTGTGGTCAGCTTTCTGTAGTGAATCAAGGGTAGAGTCAACTTTCTTCAGTGAAACAGAGGGCGCTGCCACCTTTCTGCAGTAAAACAAAGCTTGGTTTTGATGGCAATGGCTATGGCAAGGACTCAAAATGATAAAATAAGGCCAATGTATCAAAGATTTCATGAGTTTTTCACAAGAAAACACTTCAAGCAAGCACAATCCTACGATTACTATTAAGGGTATGGCCAGGAAAGGTCTTAATCTAGGATGCACAAGGCTTCTAGGGATTCCTCGATATACTCTCGGTATGTGAGGCACAACTATGAACACCAGCTCGTCACCAGCATAAGTCGGGAACCCCAGCGAGGTACTGAAAGGCTTAGACCAACTCTTCACCTCTATCTAGGTATCACCCTAGCTTTGACGCTCCGCCAATTACGACGTGACTAGATTGGGGTACAACTTTCCTTCTCCCCCCTTTATATACCCTGTCGGTACGTGTGGTTGGAATCGTCCCTTGGGGTGATGAAATCCTCAAGCAAGTCCCACTAAAAAGAAGACACTAATCATTTCCAACTACTCCCTAGGCTCACACGAAGTGCAAGGAGAAAGTGAAAACAAATTAATGCCCCCTTGGGTGACACAATAATAAACAAACATAGCAAGCAATAAAAGTTACTTCCCCCTAATTAGACTATGTTCAAACAACAAGGATAATTTTTCAAAAATTTGATCAAATAGATGGTCCTGCAAGCAAATCTTAGCTATCTTATCCTTCGTTCTTGGTCGATTACACCATAATATGCTTCCAAACTATGCTATTTTGGGGCATAGCCACCTTTCTGTGGTAAAAATAGGGGTGCTGCCACCTTTCAGTAGTGAATTCAGGGGTGCTTCCACCTTTCTGCGGTAAAATAGGGGCCCTACCACCTTTCTGCAGTAAAACAGAGGTGCTGCTGCCTTTCTGCAGTAAAATGTTAGAGGAAAAGAGCCTTTCAAAATGAAATGGCATATCCGCCCCTCTGCAAGAAACTTTATTAGATTTTTGAAAAAGAAAAGTTGGATGCCCTACTGCGAGAAAGTGTTAGAAAAGATCTTCTAAGAAAAATGACGTATACACCTAGCTGCAACAAATTGTTAGAAAAAAGCAAATTTTTAGATATAGGGTGTGACTGCCTTTCTGCAGCAGACAAGAGGGCATGGCCGCCCTTCTGCGGTAAAATCAGGGGCATTGCCACCTTTTTGCGGCAAAATCAAGGGCACTGTCACCTTTCTACAGTAAAATAGAGGGCACTGCCACCTTTCTGTGGTAAAATAGAGGGCATTGCCGCCTTTCTGCAACCTTTTTTTGCAAAATACTTAGTAAAAATGAAGGTTAAATGCAAGAACCCGTTTGTGGGTCCCACCAGGCATGCCAAAAATGTGTACCTTGGAGTTTTACCGTATTTTAATGTGCCAAATATCTTAAAATGCAAATGATAAAACACTAAGAACACCTCAATGATTAGCCTAAAGAGTGATAAAACAAGGAAAATAGATGAAATAAAATGCAAATCGATTATACCTTCCTTGCTGTTGAAGACTCCTTGATTGACCCTTGATTTAGATGAATTTGTATGCTCTTTAGATGACTTTTGATGTTACTAGATGCAAGATTGATAATGCAAAATGACTAAATGGATGGCTAAATGGTAGGAAATTCTTGAGCATGCAAATTGGCAGCATAAGGTTGCTCTAAAAAAAAGTGTTGAAAATGCCTTGAGGAGGGGGTATTTATAGAAGAATATGAATTCTCTAGAGAATTCAACAGTTGAGATTCATCCAACAAGGTTAAGATGAAGGGCTATGGTGGGTTGAGAACTCACAAGCCCTCACATCTTGACATGTGGATGGTGAAGTGGCTAAGAGGAGATGAGGTGTAAGTGAGGTGGCCAAAAGGTACATGAGGTGGAGGGAGGACAAGTACCTTCCAAGTACCTTGGGGAGTGAGAAGATTTCCTCAAAAAGGAATTTCTTGTCCCCAAGTGAGAGTGAAAGGGACATTCAAATATGAAATCAAAGTGAGATTATTGATAGAACTCAACAAAGAAAATATGAAATCCAAGTTCAAGGCTAGGTCCGGTCATTCAGGTTTCTCCCGGTGGACTTCTATCCTTTGCCTGCTATTTTCAAATGACCATCGTCAAGTAGTTTCTCATCCCCTTCTACTTGGACACTTAAGAAATCAAAGGAGTTATGCCAACTGTATTTCAAACTCACGGGTCTTGAATTCTAAAACTTTATTTTTGGGATGCTGTTTCACAAGAGCCATTCCAAACAACAAACTCCAAGTGGCTATCCCTCCTCTTGACTTTGAATGCCCCAATGATGACCTAAAAGCCTTCCAATCTGGAAACTAACTTTGACCCACATGTTTAAATTAGACCCTCTCCCCCATGAAATTTTCAAATCACCTAAATCTAAAGGAAAGAGAGACCATGCATACCACCTTTCCCTATTTCCATTTAAAATAACCATCCTACCAGGGAGGTATGACCTCTAGGGCCCAAACCATCCAAATTCCCCCTGGTGAACTGCTAACAATAAGCTGAATTAAAAGTTAGATTTATTGAATGTTGTATTATCCAATCTAACTCCATTTGTAGGGTTTTGGCTAACATTTCATGCTTTCGTTCTTGATTTTACTCACCTCTCCTTTAGACTTAGAGTTATTAATCCTTTCTTGGTTACATATTCATCTTATGTCTAATGTGTTATCAATTCTTCACTTTTCTTGTATGTCGAAAAGGGGTGATTGTAAAAAATGATAATTATTGTTTAGGGCACAAACTGTTGAACTTTGTGCCGCTATTTTTTATTCTCATCTTTTATTTCAAGTCTATTCTTGAGAATTTTGGGTGATTTTCTTATGTCTCTTATCTAGGGTCTCTCTTTGTATTTATTTTTCTTGTTGTGTACCTTTCTGACTATCTAGTTAAAATCATACCCACCCAAAAAAAATTAAAATAAGATGGGGGAGCTACCCCTCTCAAACATAGAGTAAGATCGCTAATGTGATATCATTCTCTCCAACTATTAGAGAATTTATCATTTCCTATTAGGTGAGTAAGTTATTTGTAACAAAATATCCTAGTGATAAATCTATTTACCAATATATTTTTTGGCGAATCCAGTCTAGAACAAAAAAAGAAAAAACTTTGTTAGTTGTCTAATGAATTGATAACCAAATATTAATTGTTTAAATGTTGAGTAGGAGGATGTACTGTAAAAAATTTGTGAGCTTTATCTTGGAGATATTAGAGGAATAACCTGAGATTTAATCAAATAAACCAAGTCTTAGATGATGAAGATGATTTGGGATGAGAAGAACGATAAGAAGTAAGAAGACTTGGAAAAAAATAATAGTTGGTTATTGCTGATAATATTATTGTAATACCAAGGTTGGATAAATGTAGCCAAGCCCGTATAGCTTAAAACAACCAACAAAATCATTAGAAACAAGTACTAAAGTCAGAATATCAACATAATTCTAGGATATTGGTGACTTTGTGGAAGTAATAGGTCCACTCTTGTTATTCTCAAACTTGCACCACAACATTAATTTCATCTCAACCATAGGGAACTTACTTTGGCCCATTAACCTTGCTCAATACACATGCTTTCCTATAGGATCATGGAAACATTTTCTAGAGTTCACTTGAGAGAACTTATAGGTTCTTGATAGTAATTTTCAAGCATTCACTATCACTTATAGAATTTAGGGAGTGTGATTGCCATTCCCATATTTTAACATGTGAACATGAGCACAAACTAATTTTTTTGTAAGACTACAATTATAATTCATATCATGTTCAACATGATAAATTAATGTGTGTTCCAATTGATTTTACACGTGCAACATCATCACAAGAATGCCACTCAAAGTCAAAGAAAGAGGAATAACACAAGTGGATGTGATGGGATCCATTTCATGAACCTTGTAATGGGGATCACCCTATTTAGGGCTCAATGTCTCTATATGAGGCACCTCAAGGGAGAACAATGAAATGGATATTCCCTTTAGGATCACTACAAGAAAATAGATTGGCCAAGTATTCAAGATGAGACCTAGTTCCTATAAAGACTAAATCATTTTACTAAATGTATTTAATTAATAGTTTATTCCAATAGTCTAACATTACTATTACAATAAATTAAAATAGTCTAACTAAAATAATAAAATTATAGAGCATATTAATTTAATTTTCATCTACCACTTTGTAAAATAATCATATTAAGGATTTAATCTACTCCCTTTTTAAATTAATAATTAAAAATAATGTTTCTTTTTTGCCAAGTATTTAGAATGTACAAAAATAACTAAACCTCTATCTATACCATAATTGGGTTAATATTCTCAAGGAATCAAAAGTTAAACAAGACCAAATAAATGGTATCTTTGGATTTAGAGAAAGTAGAGAAGACTATTATTGATCTAAATACTTGGGAAGAATAAGCAAAAAGGATTGAAGAAGCTCTAATTAGAAGATTGTTGTCAAGGGGAAAGGACTGTGTGAATTTTGAGTAAGAATTTTTCAATAAGAAAGGATCTTGAGAAGGTGAATCATTAGTTAGAACTAAAGTTTGGAAAGAGTACTAAGACTCTAGATCAAATATTGGGATGTTAGAGATTTTTGTATGTCAAAACTAGAATTGGTTTTGATTATTAGAAGAACAAAGTGATATAATAGTTAGTGAAGCTTGCAAAAGGAATTCTAGAAATAACTAGTTCCAAAACTACAAACTCTAATTTAGGGTTAGTGTAAGTGATGAAATAATTACACAAAATTATGGTTTTATCCAAGTTCAAAAGAAGAACAAAAGATCTGGAAGAGAATGATACAACACTAAGTTCAATTATTCTTTTTTTGGTTATTGTTTTAGTTATAATTATTTTGGTCATAAGGTTGTGGACTATAGAAAAGCCCTAGTAATAAGAAATGAATTTGTTACCAATAATGCATTTGTACCTTTATACACTTTTAATATTCTTTTCTACAAATGCAACAATGTTGGACACATAGCTAGGAATTGCATAAGCAATTTTGTGAGTCTTCCTCTACCAAAAATAGGAAGGAAAGGATAAAAAATTGAGTCATGAATCAGATAAACTATGGAAGAAGCTTTTTAGAAGAGAAAAGGTTAGAGAAATCAATGATTTCTCAAGCTTCTCTACATGATTAGAAAGAAAAGAATCTGCATATCATAGAAAATGGATGTTCTAGCCACATGACTAGAGATAAAATTAAGTTCATGAGTCTGAAGAAATTTGAAGGAGGTTTTGTGACTCTTGGAAATAATTCTATTACAAAAATCATTGGTAAGGGTACTTTGAATCTTTGTGGTGGTAGGAGAAAAACTCATGATGTTTTGTACGTTGAAGGACTAGAGCATATTCTTTTAAGTGTAATTTAGATGTCTGATAAAGGTTATAAGCTATCTTTCAATGTTGAGGGTTGTGAAATTAGGAAATCAAGTATAGGAGAACTGATTTTGGAAGGAAGCAAGATAGACAGTGATATATATCATCTTAGTGAGATGAATGGGAAAAACTAATTTACTGTGAAGAGATAAGAAAGTTGGATTTGGCATAAAAGGTTGGGGCACATTAATTTTGATCTATTGTGAAGATTAGCTCAAGAGGAATGGTCCAAGATATGCCAAAGATTAAGAAGCCTCATTCTACTAGCTATAAACCATGTCATGAAGGAAAACAAACTAAGATAATATTTCCTTCTAAGGAGTATTTTGCAACAAAGCCATTAGATTTGATTCATAAAGATCTATGTAGACCTAATAGGACAAAGAGTCTACATGGAGACATATATTTCATGATGCTTATTGATAATTATACTAGAATGAATTGGGTTACTTTTCCAAAAGAGAAGTCAGAAACACTTGAGAAATTTAAAGCATTCAAGGCACTAGTTGAGAATGAAACCGAAAGAGAAATCAAGGTTTTGAGATTAGATAGAGGTGGAGAATTCACTTCTAATTGTATGGTGAATTATATGAAGAGCATGGGATCCATAGGTAATTTTCTACTCCTAGGACTCCTTAGAAAAATGGAGTTGTAGAAAGGAAGAACTGGACTGTACAGGAGATGGAAAGAACAATGTTGAGTCAAGCAAATCTACCAAATATATATACTAGAGAGAAGTAGTTCAAATTGCGATATATATTTTGAACAAAGAAGAAATCATACCAAAGGTTGAAAAAACATCATATGAGTTATGGAGAGGAATATTTTCTTGAATAAGACATTTTGGAGTGTTTGGAAGTGAATTCTACATCAAAAGGGATGAAGAAAATTTGGGTAAGTTTGATTCAAAATTTGACAAAGGTATTTTTCTTGGTTACTCTATGATAAGTAAAGCATACAGATCGTGTTACAATAAAAGGCCGAAGAAGATTGTGGAAATTTCCAATGTAAGAGTTGATGAAAAAATTTAGTCTACTAGTACTGTAGAAGTAGAATATGATGATGATGAACTAGAGAAGTGGGTTTTTAGAAACAAGCTAAATGAAGACAGAGAAGTGGTTTAGAGCAAGGCTAGACTTGTATGTAAAGGATATGATTAGGTTGAAGGTTTAGAATTTGAAGAAAAATTTCTTTGGTAGCAATATTGTAAGCTATTAGAATATTCTTAGCTCTATTAACATTCAAGAATTTCAATGTACACTAGATTGATGTTAAGTCAAAATTTTTGAATGGGTAGCTAGAAGAAGAGGTCTACATTGAACAATCATAAGAGTTTCAATATTCAAACCGTTGGAACACAATAATCTACTGAGAGGGGGGTGAATCAGTAGATACCAAAATCTGTCCCTTAAAACTTTTTCCCTTAGAAACCTTACGTAGATTACTTCCTTAAATCCAAATACCTTATGTAGATTTCTTACTCAACTCTTATTGTGTAGATTGAAAACTAAAGATGCAAACGTAAACATACAAATAGAAAATCAACACAAATTCTCACAACACTAGATATACGTGGAAAACCCGATATGGGAAAGCCCACGGTGATCAAGGCTGCTTGAGTCTATTGCTCAAATCCAACATCACAAATAAAATATTTGTTACAATGTTTTTGGGCTACAAACCAAGGATACCTCAACACCTTGATTTAGGAGCTACAACTCCAAGGAAGCAACAAATCCCTATTTTAGAAGCTACAACTTCAAGGATGCAAAAACACCCTAATTTAGGAGCTACAACTCCAAGAAAGCAACAACTCCCTAGTTTTAGAAGCAACTACTTCAAGGATGCAACAACACCCTAGTCTGAGCTACAACTCAGTGCAATGAGGTTACAACCTCTATGATAACAATTTCAAATATGCATAGACTTGGTTCTACAAAAACTAAGATGCATCAATACATACAATACATTATTTCTCTTACTACAACTTACTTTATGTTGCTGAAGATACACTCTCAACAACACGCCCCTGCTCTACACTCTCCTCTGAACATAGAACAATCTTTGTTCTATCTTACTACTTTTCACTTCTTTCCCCTTATGTGTACTGTCTCATACATCTGCATTGTACACTCTCTTCTCTCTCTGCATCTGTTCCACACTTAGCAATACATAATTTTATTCAGCACGCTATGCACTTGCAGACTTCTCACACACATAGTAGATAAAACTTGCTAAAAAATTCTTAGATTGTCTTCTTTTTGCTTGAGTCCATCGATCTGCAATCTCTTTCTTGAGATTCTCACCACCGTTTAGATCTACTTAAATCTTCTGCTACATTTTCCTTAGCTTGCAATCTTCACTAGCAAGCTTCCTTTTCCTTGAGCCACACACATATCTTTCCAACTTATAATTAAGACATCTAATAGGGTTTACCAGATATCTCCATATCTTGCATTGGGCCACCAAAAGTTTAATTTGGTTACAGATAATTTTACTAATTCTCTATGTGGAACCCTAAAATCTGATTATGCATTCAATGCATCCTTCTGTTCATTCGATCTGATCTTTATTCTTGTCTTTGTGATCATCTAAACCACCGCCCTGTGCATCAAATCTCATTACATTTATTGTTGAAAAAGATAGAGCATTTAATTCTCATTGCTATGTCAATTACCAGTCGAACCTTATTTACACGGACTTAGCCATTGTAGTTTTTCATTTTTAAATCTAGGTCGTTGATCAATTATCTTTGTTCCATGATCCGTTGGATTTCCATTCATCTCAACACCTTTAAAACATGATTGTTAGATCATCTTCTTTAACCGTGCATTGTTGATGATCAACTCATGCTTGTCGCTTTACTTGGACATATCTCATTCTCTCTTAGATCACCAATATCAAATCTGTGATGTCAAATCTTCACCTCATGATCAATGCTATCCATTGCATTCTCATAATGCATCATTTTCCTCTAAGTATAGATAGTCAAATTAAAGAATCTTTAATATAGCTTTTTTGATCTCCTTCATACACCACTTGCCATATGTGGGATCCACAAAGACACTCATCCAAAACCCATGCACCTTGTGAGCTCAAACAACAGGCCCACACAAACCTTGTGGGGTTTGCGGGTTGTTGCCATTTTTCATCCACATCACTACCACAAAACTCACAACAATGATGTGAGTTGGTTTATATACCAAATATTCTTCTACTACTTTTCATCATATGCTATCATCACCTTCCTATCAGGTCCTAGAAGGTACATTACTTGTGCAATTCTGTGGAATCTAGAAGGGGATCTACAATATTCACACCAAGCTCCTAGAAAGACATTTGATCAAAGCTCTATTTAATCTCCACCATTCACTACTGCCAATAGTTCATGACATACATCATCTCCACTAGCTTTGTATGCTGCCTTTGTAGGTCCCACCATCATCATCAATGGTCAACATTCATCCATTGTGGATTAGTCTCCACAACTCCCCGTTGACCCCATGGGAATTATTCGAGATCCACCAAAAACTCAGTGGAACTAACGAGCACTGTTAGATCTTCTTCATCAAAAACATAGATCATACATAATTATTGTATTCCTTGATGCAATCATTTATTGCCACCTATCATTATGACATCGTGTTCCACTAACTATTTCTATTGCCTCTAAAGGTTCCACCAGGCTCTGTGAGTACCATCGATCTTCAACATTTGATCACCGTCATTCCTCGCTGATCTCATGGGTCTTGATTTGGCCTCACTAAAATATTAGTAGGGTATGTAGGCTAATGCAATGTATACACCTAATGATGTCACCAAACATCATTGTGCAATATTCTACAGAGAGTGGGGTGAATCAATAGATACCAAAATCTATCCCTTAAAAATTTTCCCCTTAGAAACCTTATGTAGATTACTTCTTTAAATCCAAATACCTTGTGCAAATTTCTTACTCAAATTTTATTGTTTAGATTGAAAACTAAAGATTGAAACATAAACATAAAAATAGATAATCACCAAAAAATCTCACAACACCAGAATAAGAGGAAAACTTGATATGGGAAAAACCACGATGACCAAGGTTGCTTGTGTCTACTACTCAAATCCAATGTCACAAATAAAATATCTGTTACAATGTTTTTGGGCTACAACTCAAGGATGCTTCAACACTTTAATTTAGGAGCTACAACTCCAAGGAAGCAAAAAATCCCTATTTTAGAAGCTAGAACTTCAAGGATGCAACAACACCCTGATTTATGAGCTACAACTCCAAGGAAGCAAAAAATCCCTAGTTTTAGAAGGAACTACTTCAAGGATGCAACAACACCCTAATCTGAGCTACAACTCAATACAATGAGGCTACAACCTTTGTGATAACAATTTCAAATATGCATAGACTTGGTTCTACAAAACCTGAGATACATCAATACATACAATACATTGTTGCACTTATTGCAACTTACTTTATTCTTGAAATTGCACTCTCAACAACACACCCTTGCTCTTCACTCACCTTTGCACATAGAACAATTACTATTCTAACTTGCTACTCTACACTTCTTTCCCCTTCAATGCAGTGTCTCCTACATCTACATTGTACACTCTCTTCTCTCTCTCCATCTGTTGTACACTCAACAATACATAATTCTATTCAACACCCTATGCACTTGTAGAGCTTTCACACACACAATATATAAAACTTGCTCAAAAATTCTTAGATTTTATTCTTTTTTCTTGACTCCACCAATCTACAATCTCTTTCTCAAGATTCTCACCATTGTTTGGATTTACTCAAATCTTCTGCTAGGGTTTACTAGATATTGCCATATCTTGGATTGAGCCGCCACACATTTAATTTGGTTACAGAGAATTTTCCTCATTCTCTTCATCAAACCCTAAAATCTTATTATGCATTTGATGCATCCTTCTATTCATTCAATTTTATGTTGATTCTTGCCTCTGCAATGATCTGAATTGTTGCCCTATGCATCAAATCTCATTACAATTGTTGTTGAAATTGATAGAGCATTTAATTCTCATTGCCATGTTGGTTACTAGTCAAAACCTTGTTTACATAGACCTAGCCATTGTATTTCTTCATTTTTAAATCTAGGTCATTGAGTACCATGATCCTCTAGCTCTCCATTCATCTCGAAACCTTTAAAAAAAATCATTAGATCATCTTCTTTAAACATGCGTTGTTGATCTTCAACTCATGCTTGTCACTTTACTTGGGCATATCTCATTCTCTCTTAGGGAACCAAGATTAAATTTGCAATGTTAGGTTTTCACCTCATGATCTATTCCATCCATCACATCCTCATAATGCATCGCTCTCCTCTAAGTCCAAAATGTTAGATTAAAGAGTCTTTAATCCAGCTTCGTCGATATCTATTGAGTAATGATCACCGCTAGATCATTTTTCAAACAATTTATGTTGTCGATCTCCTTCATACATTGCTTGCCATATGTGGGGTCCACCAAGACACACATCCAAAAACCATACACCTCGCAAGCTCAAACAACGAGCCCACACAAACCTTGTAGTGTTTGTCAGCTGTTGCCATTTGTCATCCACATCACCACCACACAACTCACAACAATGATGTGAATTGTTATATCTATCAAATTTTCTTCCACCACTTATCATCATACACCATCATAACCTTCCTATCGATTCCTAGAAGGTACACTACTTGTGCAATTCTAGGAAATCTAGAAGGGAATCTAGAATATTCGTACCAAGATCTCAAAAAGATGTCCGGTCAAAGCTCTGTTTGATCTCCACTGTTCACTGCTGCCAATAGTTGATGATATTTGTCATCTTCCACTAGCTTCATATGTTGCCTTCGTAGGTCCCACCATCATCATCAATGGTCAACATTCATCCATCATGGATTAATATCCATCACTCCCCAATGACCCCATGGGACTTAGCCGAGATCCACCAAAAAACTAACATAACTGATGAGCACCATCGGATCTTCTTCATCGCAACCATTGATCATACACCATTACTTACATCCTTGATGCAATCATTTATTTCCACCTATCATTATGATATCACGTTCCACTATTTATGTTTGCTACCTTTGAAGGTTCCACTAGACTTTGTGAGCATCGTCAATCTTCAATATTCGATCACCATTGTTGCTCATTGACCCCGTGGGTCTTGATCAAGCCCCACTGAAATCTCAACAGGGTATACGGGGTAATTGCACATATACACCTTTTGATGTCACCAAATGTCACGTTCCACTAGCTCTATTGACTTCACTTTTCTTTGCTGAGTTGTAAGTTAGACATGTTTTTGAAAACACCTCCAACCTTAAAGCACGATCTTCATAAGTTCATCAAACTATAAAAAACACCACCAGCGCTATGAGGTGGGGAGTTAGTGAAACATAGAAAAACACTGCCTGAGTTAGACCATGTGCCAAAAACACCACTAGAGATATACTTAGTCAAAAGCCTTGAAGCGGTAAGTTAGAGAAACTTAGAAAAATTCCACCCAAGATATGACATAGCTGAATTTTTCTTTTCTTCTGGCTCTTAACGAACTATCAAGGCAACCAAAGAAACTATCCCATTGAAGTACAGATGTCTCACCGATGAGCCATGTAGACACAACCAACCTAGGCAATGGGGTCGGTCACATCACATAATGAATGACATAACTTGTTACTTATGTGATCTGCAACCTGTAACACCAAGTCATCAAAAAAATAGAACTTTCTTGAACGTTGTGATTGAAATTTATGCACATGTAGGGTTTAACTGATAAAC
>VDFB02086081.1:355621755-355705695 GCA_007258455.2 Sequoia sempervirens | reverse complement strand
AGAGTGAGAGGAGAGAAAATGAGGGGAGAGATGAAGGGGGGAGAGAAAAAGAGAGTAGAGAGGGAAGAGGGGAGATATAGAGAGTAAATTAAGGAGAGAGTAAGAGAGAAAGAGGGGGGAGGGGGAGTGGTAGGTGTTGTACCCTCAACACAAATGCCCTATTTGGAACGAGGACCCTCTCTTTCCTTTTCCTTTCTAGGTCCTTTTTTGTCACTACCTCATTTTGTGTGCCCTAATTTTGGTTTCCCATAGGGTGAAAAAGCCTCAAAGTGTCATCTCAGGTTGACCATGTTTTCCCCTAGTAAAATTTACTAAGTCCTAGGTCCTCATGGAGATCCCTTGGCAGTTTTCCTCTGCCAGCATCCTTCGCACCCTCCGAGTCTGCGATGTCGGGTTTCCCATTTTGGATCTCCTTGTGGTATTCACTATTTGTAATGGCTAAAAGGCCTTGGACTTCTGTCTCTCAGGACCTGCCACCCTGACCTCCGTTTCCCCATGCTTTTAACGATTAAGTGTAACCTTCCATCCATGGAGCTCATTGGACCTAGTTCTTCTGATCTCCCTTCCCAAGCCTCCGTTATGCATTGGCCTTTCCCAGGCAGCATTCTTCTATCAAAATTTCATCCATTAGACCCCAGGGTCCTCTCTGCTAGTTGCTTTCCATTAAACATTTCAAGTGGCTATCTGCCAACATCCTCTCGGCCTCTAGACTCTGGCCCGCATGCACCCATTTTCAAATTTTAAATTCACCAACTTCCTAGCCGTTGTATGCTCATTTATTAAGGGCATTTAATGTCTTTAAAATCCATAAGTAGGCCAATTTTACCTTTCATTTTCATATGTTAGGTTAGCCAAGTGATCAAAGTAATCAGAGAGAAAATTTAGCATGCTGCCCTTGAGCTCGTAGCCTTCCATCACCGGTATTTTGCATTCATTGGAAGATTTATCATCTTTGTTCACCAGGTTCTAATAGTGAGTTTTCTATCTACCCCTTATATTATGCTTTTTTGTGATTCAGTGTAAGAGTAAAGAATGAAAAGGTTGAAAGACATATGCGTTTGATAGAGAAAAATGAGGCGTTCAAAACCCATGTAGTTGAATCTTTAGAAAACCTTCATAATCACCCAAACATTGAATCCAGAACTTTACTGCCCTAGCACCATTCTTCGAACAGAGATTTAATGCCCTTCAGGCCTGAGAATCCCCTTTTCCTCCATTAAAACATGAAATCTAAACTTCAAATGGTGAAGTTCCCTCTTGGGTCCGCGATCTCAGAACGCCCTTACCTTTTCGCTGTTTGGACTTTGGGAAACTCATTAACTCCTGCCACGCTCTCCAGGACCATCACCACAAGATTCTGTCCCTGAGATTCCATCCATCTTTATCCTTTCCTAACGACATTTTGGCCTTGTTTTCCATCCTTTGAGCTTTGCTCCTCCATCTGCCACCCAATGAGGAAGTTGAATTTGTCACATCCTAACCGTTCTTCGGGTCCTGATTCGTAGACTTCGGTCCATGGGTAGCCATTTTATCATTGTTGTTTCTCATGGCTATTGAGTGATTGCTTCTCATCCTCTAGGTCCCAAATATCCCAAATGCCACATGAATAAACAATAATTCCTAAGTGTCCCAACCTTCGTCGGGTCCCCTATATCGGACTTCCACTGTTGGGATTCCATCCTATCTCAGTCATTGCCAAGGGAAAATCGAGCCTATTCTTTCAACATCTAGGGCCTGGTACCCTGATTACTAATAGAAATCAATGAAGAAAATATAAAAGCTAAGTTCAAAGACGGGTACAGTCCTTCCAGTTTCTCCTAGTGAAGTTTTTCCCTTTGCCCCACATTTTCAAATGACCATCCTCAAGCAGTTTCCCATCCCCTTCTACCTGAACACTTAAGCAATCAAAGGAGTTATGCCAACTGTCTTTCAAACTCATAGGTCCTAGATTCTGGAACTGTATTTCTAGGATTCCATTTCACTAGAGCTGTTCCAAACAAAAAACTCTAGGTAGCTATCCCTTCTCTTGACTTTGAACTCCCTAATGATGACCTAAAAGCCTTTCAATTTGGAAACTAACTTTGACCCACATGTTTGAATTCGACCCTCTCCCCCATGAAATTTTCAAATCAACTAAATTCAAAGGTGGGAGAGATGATGCACACCACCCTACCTTGTTTTCCCTTCAAAATAACCATCCTACTAGGGAGGTTTGACCTCGAGGGCCCGAACCATTCAAATTCCCCTTGGTGAACTACTAATGATAGGATGAATTAAATGTTAGATTTATTGAATGTTGTATTATCCAATCCAACTCTGTTTGTAGGGATTTGGCTAAAATTTCATGCTTTCATGCTTTATTTTACTCACCTCTCCTTTGTTTGCAAAATATATGTGGAATGTTAGGCAAGATCACCTTGAATTTCATGAGTTTCACTGCCCAAGCCTTCACCCAATCTAAACAATTCAAAGACCACACTACTAAATACGATGAAGAATGGGACAAGCTCACCAACCGATCCAAGCAATGGAGTTACCAAGTGCTGCAATCCAAAATTATGGAAGTTGATAAGCTCCAACCGTTGATCCTAAAATTTATAGAGTATGCGGCTTTGAAGAAGCATGAAGGGAAATCTATCATTGATGGAGAACTCCTTACAAAATAGCTATAACAAAGGAAATTAGCAAAGAGAAAAGATGCTACAGTGTTGTAGAAGTTGAAAAACCAACTTCATAGTCCCCAAGAATCAACTGCATACAATCACCTATCACATGCAACAAATATTCAAAACAAAGGAAGAGATGTTCTGTAAACCCTTAGAGCCAATATGTGCAAGAAAAAACCAGAATCAATGATTATTGAAAGTAATTGTTTTACAAATAATACAAAAGCCTTCAAAAAGGAAATCATGCAAAAAATCAAGACATGCACAACCCTAATCTTATCTTGAGCAAAAAGACAACTCAACTAGATAAGGATTACAATTATCCTAGCAATTAAAAAATTCCTAAGTAAACTTATACTAAAGTGTAATTAAATAATTAATTACACCAACACCCACCCATAAGTGTAGCTTAGGGAGAAGCAAATTATTATGAAAGAGATGAGTCCCAGAAATAAGGCCTGATTAGGTACTCATTTACAAATGTAGTGCAAACTAAATCAAACAGGGTAAAGGAGAAAACTGCATGGGAAAAAAAATACTCCCCAAAATAGAATGCAATAAACTAACCAAGTGATGAAAAATGGAGGACTCCATAATACCCCTCAAGGACACCATCCATCACAAAGATACATGAAAGAACCCCCCAATAAGAGAGGAAGAAAGAGGCCACATAGCCCCCCTAAATTTAAGGAGCTCCAAAAAGTATGAAGAAACTGCATCTCCTGAAAGAAGTGATAGGGAAGAGGGTGAATGAATGCAATATTTGAAGGTGAAGTAGGCATAGCCCAAGATTTCTCCACACAAGTAGGTGTGACCTCAACAAATGAAGAAGCCAAAGTAGGTGAAGAGTGAAGGGTATCCTCTAGAGATGGATGATCAACAAGATCCTATTGCACTGAAATAGAAGAAGCCACATCGGTAGCCACAACAATAGAAACAGAAGGTGGAGGAGATGGAATGGAAGGCTCAAGAACATGATCCAAAGTGAGAACTCCAATGTTCAAGAAGCCAAATCTCTCCTCTGAATGATGATGCACACTAGAAGTGTGAGGAATAACTATAGGACCAGAAGAATTATCAAAAGAAAAATCGGTAAAGGAATACAACTGAGATGAGTGATCCACTATCCCAGTAGTAATAATTGCTTGACTCTCCAAGTCTCTGATGATAACCGAATCAGGTGTGAACTCCATAGATCTCCTAGTGCCTCCATGAGTGATCTGATATATGGAAAGGAGGTTGTTTGTCAAGCGAGGGACACACAAGACATCCTGAAAGGAGTGGTCCCAAAAACTAATAGTGTTGGAAAATATGCCTCAATCTCATAGGCTATAACCCTTGATAAAGCATAGTATCTATGACATTTCTATTGTCTGGCCAACTGGCAGTTTACCTTATGTTTTTCTCATGTCACTAAGATAATGCTTTTGTCTTGCTGAAGGAATCTATCACAGTGACTTATGGCTGTCATTGTAACTTCTCATCGTGTGGAGAACTCTGGCTGATAGGCCATTCAATCGGGCATCGGTGAGACTCATGTTGATTGGGAGAAGTCTCACTGATAAGCTGGTTCGGGGTGACTTGAACTCTCGGGAAGATCTCTTGGTGATTGAGGAATGTATCACCGATGGTATACAATTGGGCTAACAAATGGATTCGGCAGGAAGTCTCAGCGTTGATAGAAAGTCTTGCCGATATTGACATGACCTTCGGTCTATCTAGCCGATGGAGATATTGGTATGATTTGTTTCTATCGGCATGATCTCTTGGTGACTGAGAGATGTATCGATGACAGTGTTAGGGGCTATCGGTGTAACATAAGGCAATCGGTATGATGTCCCAATGATCAATGATGGTCTCACAGACAAAGGTTTTCACGGTAACTCAAAGACTTCAGCGTGAAGTCTTGGCGATAGTGGAAAGTCTAGCTGACGGTCTTAGTCAGTATGACTCTTGGCAAACAGTGAGTTCGGGATAACATGAAAGCCTTGGTAAGATGTCTTACCAAAGGTTGGTTCTCTCATCGACAGTGTAGCATTGTGGTGTGACTTGAAGGCATTGGTATGATGTCTTGGCGATGAGCGTTTGTCTCACCGATGCGATGGATGTGTTTGGTATAACTCCTAAGCTCGGTATATGTCTGGACGAGAGGAGACTTCGGGGTAACATGGAGACATCGGTATTATCTCTTGGTGAAGAGCGTTTGTCTTGCCGATAGGAAGGACATCAGAAGTTTCGGTATGACCTTTGCCTAAGTCTAGTCGATAGTGACATCGGTATAACATAAATGGCTCGATATGATCTCTCAGTGATGACTAAAGTCTTAGCAACTAAGGAACACTTCAGAATGACTTATGAGCTTGGTGTGATGTCTCATTGAATGGCGATTGTCTCACCGATGAGAATGTTGAGTTTAGTATAACATGAAGCCTATTGTGACGTCTTGCCGATGGAGAAGACTCTTGGCGACAACGTGCAATCAGTCTTGTGGCATCAGGGAGACATGGTTAGTGTCTCACCGACATGCGACATAGGTTGAACGCCTTTGACTGTTGGAAGATCATCATACATGGTGAGATATGGAAAAATCAGAGAAAGTAGAATGTGAATCAATTCTAAGCTGGATGATTCAACAATTGTGATCCGACAGTTGGATACAAATCGTTTCATAGAGCCGAAGCCGAAGAGAAGGAAACAAAGCGAATAGATGTGAAGGCCAAGTGGCTGGCTAGAAGGCCGAAGCCATGAGGCTGTAACAGGTGACTTGAAGAGCTGATGAGATGTTAAGGCCAAGTGTGGTTGGCTGGAAGGCCGAGGCCATGAGGCCAAAACAAAGGAAGTGAGAGGCAGGGTCATGTTGCCAATTTCTCTCTTGGTCAAGGATTGAATGCCATGGTTGATCTCTTGTGTTGATCAGTACTGTATACTATGTGAGGGTATTGCAACAGTATGAAGATTGTTTGGTTTGAGAGGTTGATTAGGAAATGTATAGAGGGAGAGCTAATTACCAGATAGTATCCAAAATGAACAAGATGTAAACTCTGAAAAGGCTAGAGCCTAATTTGTATTGTATCTAGTATGTTCTTTGAATAATACAGTAAAACCGACCTTTGGAGTGTGGGGTTTTTATCTGAAAGGATTTTCCCCACGTAAATCTTTGTGTTCTGATTTTCTGTTTCATCTTTCATGTCTGTTGGTTCATGTAGTAGAATCTATTAATGCTTGTTGTTGAATTTACATGTGTTTCTCTTAGATGGATCAATGTAGGAAATGAACTGTGTCTGTTCTGCATTTGGACATAGTTGTTCGTGTCTTTGAGGCAACCTAATGAAAATGAAAGTTACCGAAGGCACTACTGCATGGAGTTTTCAGAAGATGCGCTCCTAGATTTCCTTACAAATAGACCCCTTCCTTGTAACACTCATGTAAGTGTTGTTTCCCATCAAAATTAGAGACATAGTGCAAGGCTCAAAGGAAGTGAACATAGACTGTGAATATGCCATATGATGAGATGCTCCTAAATCTAGAAGCTATCTCCCTGATCCAACACCTAAAGAAGCACAAAGAGCATGTCCCTTCATATCTGATGAAGTGTGTAAACCAGTTGTGCCCCTATCATGTTGTTCTGAAGAAGAAAAAAGAGGAGAAGAAGATGATGCATACATCCTAGTAGGCAAATCAATCTTATGTTTCTGAAGAAAATGTTTCAGCTCATCAATGTCCTTGTAACAATTATGTTCTACATGTCCTTCCATCTTGTAATATGCACATGTAGTCTTCTCCTTCCTAGGTGATGTCCCCTTAGAAGAGGAGGATGAATCTAAGGACTCCTACTGCTCATGAGGTTTGAAATCCTTTTTTTTCTATTTCTTTCCCTTTCTTGTAGAATCCTTCTGATCTTTGGGCTCTTGTGACGCAATAAGTTCCTGTGATGAGGAAGAAGGTTTCACCATTCCCATGTTAGCTAACTTAGCTTGCTCTCGAGTGAGAGATGAAGAAAATTCATCAAGAGATGACATAGTGAATCTCGTACCAAGTGCATACCTAGTGGCATAAAAGGTAGATACAAAAACTAAATAATTTGGTCCAAGCTTAGAAAGAATGGAAAATATCAACTAAGAGTCTTCTTTCTAAACACCACACTCTGACAACTGCAATCTAAGAGACTTGAGTTTGGTGAAAAAATCCTCAATGCTGTCAAAATCCCTAGGATTTAATCCAATAAGCTCATTCTATAACTTAAACCCTCTCATAGTATCCTACTTCCCAAACAAAGACTCTAAAGTAGTCTAGATCTCATTGGGCGTAGTGCAAGACTCAATATGAAAAAGAAGGTCAGAAGAAAAAGACAAACATAATGTACCATAAGCTTCATCACATCTATTAAATAACTTTCTATTTTTAGTAGCACCTGTAGGTTCAATTTTTATACCCATGGTTACCCTATACAACCCTTTGTGTTTCAAGTGAATCTCCATTTGTTTTTTCCAACCAAAATAGTTGAATGGAGTAAGGGGTGCAATGTTATATGTATCCATGACAGAAAACAACAATATATACTCTCAAATAAAGAACAATGCTCACTGATCTCAAAAAAATAGCCTGATTGCACACTTCCCAAGAAAATGATTGAAAAAGTTAAGGTTGAGATCAAACAAGAATATTGTTTGAAAATGTGCCTCAATCTTACTGGCATGTAAACTCCTGAAAGAGAAAAGTCGGTGAGACCCTCTAGAAGTCTCACCAACTAGCATCAATACTCTTATCATTTGAAGTTCTCAGGTCACTAAGACTTTGCTTTTGTGTTGTCGACAAGAGTCATCGAAAAGACATGTTGATCATTGTGAAAGTTTCCAACTTGTTTTGCCCAAGCAGATCTCTTGCTAATGGGTTGGTGTCTAATGGTTATCGGGGAGACTTTTGGTGACATAAGTCATCGGAAAGAGGTTTGAACATTCATAATAACTCACCCCAATAGTGTATGTCTCGCCGACGGTTATTCACAAGGATGTCATCAGGGAGACTCTTGGCTGACAGGTTTGCACTTGGTAAGATCTCTTCCCAATGGATGTGATCTCGCTGATAGGCTGGTGCATTCAATATAACCTCTTGGCGATAGTGGTGGTCTCTCCGACTATTTTGTGCTTAGTGTGATGTCTCTCTGATAGCGATGGTCTTGCCGATAGAGCTACATGAGTTGAATGTCGGTGTGACCTCTTAGCAATAAGGTTTCTCTCGCGCGACAGTAAGGTGCTTTCGGTGAGAACTCTTGCCTATAGCACTTGTCTCACTAATAGATCTACATAGGATAAATTTGTGTTTGGTATGATCTCTCACCAATAGCGATGGTCTGGCTAATTCTTCTGTAGTGGATATTGATATGATGTCTTAGTGATGGTGGTGACTCTGAGCGATAATGACAGTCAGGCATTGTGGCATTGGGGAGAAATGGATTAGTGTCTCACCGACATGCGACATAGTTTTAACGACTTGACTAAATGACTATCCTAAGTGGTTTGTCTTCGACCAATCAAAGAAGAAGAATGTAAATCGCTAGTAGTTGGACTATTGCGGCTATTCCTATGAGGAAGATCAACAGACCATGAACAATATGATATACTGTGTAATCAAAGATGATGATTGGTTTAATGAATAATTCAATGTGTGATCAGTGTGTATGAGTTCAATTCAGAGAGCATTGTAATTGGGATGTTCTGTACAAGATTGATTAGGAAATTAGGCTGCTGAAATTTGACATCATAGAGAGAAGCCTATACTCTATATGTAATTTTTTTACTATAATACAAAGAGGCTTTTCTTGGTGTGGTGGGTTTTTCTCCCGTAAGGGTTTTCCCACATAAATCTGGCACTCAAATTGTGTATGTTCATTTCTCTATTTTGTTAATCCTTTCAAGTGTATCTTAATTGAACTGTAATTGCAAAATTTAAGGTCACCTCTACATTCTTCCCTATGGTTTCGATGTTAAGAGAGTTTGTTCACTTTAAACACCACAAAATTGGTGTCAGATCATGGAGTTGTGTTATCGTTGTGGGTATGTTAAAGTTTTTAGGTCAATTATGTTGATTAAGTCTTCTAGAAGTTTAGTAATTCAATTCTGATTAAGATGGCAAGCATAGAAATATTAGAAATTGAAATTCAATGGCAACAATTTTGAGTTGTGAAACTTAAAATAGATTTTTTTGGTTGATCATGATCTTTTGGCTTGTTGTGTGGGGCCGACTTCATGCATGAGAAACAGAGGTGGGCACTTCTGAAAATCAAAATTCAAAGGGAGTGATAAGGCTACGTTTTGAACTATGTTCTTTTAAGATGTTCATGAAAGAAAAGGCTGCATCCTTCTTTGTACAGGAAAAAGGCAGGGAACATTTGCATGAGAACAAGTCCTTGGTAAAATAGAGAACATTGTTCTGAGGAAGAAGTTTACTCTTTGAAAATGCAAGAAGAACAACTATTGTTGATCATTTGAATGCCTTCAACATATTGTTATTTCAGGTTGGCATCACATGGGTGTGAAGATTGATAGAAGAAAGATCATTGTATACTAGTTATATTTCTTTGCTAGATTCTTGGGATCACTTGGTGATGGCTATTGGGAGTACGAGATCCACTTTTAAGATGGAAGATGTTGTTGCTTCTTTTTTATTAGAAGAGATGAGAAGAAAATATTCTAAGATGGTTAAGGAGGCTCTTGCTGTTAGACGCAGATCAAAATAAAAAAGGCAAGAAGAAGAACAAGAAGTCCAAATACAAATTAGAGGGGAGATCAAAGCCTGCTATCAAGAAGTCCAAGGTGAAGTGTTGGAATTGTGGGAAACCCAGTCATGTCCAAAAGGATTGTAAAGAGAGTGATAGGGAGGTTGGATGAAACAATCACTGTTTCATGCTCTGGGTCTTGCTTGGAAGACTTCTAGGGTGTTGCACTCCTCCACTTGAAACCTATAGGACCTCTTCCTTCCTAGGGTCCCCTGGTTTCTCCTTGCCAACCCAACTATAAACTTAGATCCTCCTACCAAGTCAAGTCTTGGTGCAATCTTGCAACTCTAACCTTAGCCCTTAATCCACCCTAAAGGCTACAATACTCCTAAATCTTGAATTTAGCTTTGAAGGGGTGTGAAGGTGTTTCTAACGACTTCAATCCATCCTATTTTGGTCCTTCAGGGTCCACCTAACTCCATTTCTTAGTCGCTTCCACCAAACCCTCATTTAGGCCTAAAAAGGCTACTAGCCCTAGGAGCCCCAATTAGGCCTCCTTCTTTGAGAAAACAAGTTAGTTCTCAAAACTTTCCAAAGAACACCCAAATATTTTCTTGGGATTCCTAGTTCATATGCCCACCTCTCAAGGATTTTTTGAGTCTTGGGTCTCAGTTGTCTGTACAACGCCCTAACTTGAAAATGAGCCAAAACTAGGTCTTTTAAGCCCTTTCTTGGCTACTCTCAAATTGTTAAGTATTCCTCACATCAGATGGATTTATGGAGCTTCCTCCTCCATGCTATATCTTGGAAATACACTTATCTAACTTCTCCAAGCAGTAATTTGTCAAGGCATTGACACCCCTGCAAATCAAGTGTTTTGCACTAAGGTCTTCCCTAGCCGGACTCTTCCTGGCTCGCCTAGGGAAAGACTTCCCGCAGTATCCTATATTTTTAAAGGCCCTAAACTCTACCATATGTATACCAAGGGTCTGTCCATTTCTAAAGGTTCCTTTACAATTTTACAATGGGAAGATGAACCTAACACTCCATTTCCTGGTACTGGTTCCAAACCGACCAATGGTAGAAAACCAAGTATTTACAAACAATGTGAAATTGAATAAAGATAATAATCTCTTGATTCTTGAAGAAAATACACTAATCTTACGCCAATTCTGATTTTGTGATTAATCCATTAAAACCTCATTGTTCACAAAAATCAAAAATGACTCTCAAACACAATTTTCCTTGAATTCACAAAACTTCAAACATAACAAATGCTTCCAACCTACTCCAATGCCGAGGCATTCCATAAATAGGTCACCTAAAATATTTATCCTCTTCCTTGGGCTCTTCTTGGCCGCTTGTAGCTTCAATTGAGAAAAATTTGCAAATATTTTGCAAGAATTCCTAAAAGTCCAAAACCTTATTTTGAGCTAGAACCTAATGATACCTATTCTATGGTCAACATGACCTTAATCTGATAAAAAAACCAAAAATTCCATTAAGGCTTACATCCAAATGAACTAAATTTGATTGCTTGCTTAGTTTTCCTAGACAAGACTGTTCTAGACAGACCTTCTAAACAACCTATGGTGATCTATGGGTTCTCCTGCACCATTCTCCCCCCCTCTGCACAAACACTAAGGAATGTGGGGAGAGATCATAGATAAATAAATACCCTACTTCTTGATCTGAGCTTCATCCACCCATGTAGCCTCATATTCTTATTTTTCCTTCCATTTGATGAGATGTTCCATGTATTCCTTATGCCGGGTAGACTTCTTCACCCTTGATTCCAAGATCCTCTTTACTTGCAGCTTTTCTTTAGGAGGTAAGGCTATGTTACTCACATCCTTCAAGACATCCACACTTTTTTGATCCAAGTCAATGACTGGTCCTTTATACCTAATCAAATCAGCCACATTAAACACTGGAGAAATGCCTAAGTCTATAGGTAGCTCCACCTTGTAGGCATTCTTCCCATATTTTGCTAACACCTAACATGGTCCCACTCTCTTCATCTGCAACTTGGTTGATGTTCCTTTTTGCAACCAAGATTTGTTGAGATGGACCATGACATAGTCCCCTACTGCAAATTGTAGATCTTTCCTAGACATATCCACCTTAGCTTTCAGCTTGTGAGTAGCCTCTGTAATTGTCTTCTTCACTTGATCCTGAATCTCCTTCATGGTCCGAGAGAAATCCTTAGCATGTACAGTCCTGTGCTCCATAGCTCCTAAATCTCTAAGTTCACACACACCTCTTGGGTGCATTCCATACACTATTTCAAAAGGACTTTTGCCTGTGGTCTGATTCACACTGTCATTGTAGGCATATTCAGCTTGTGATATGACCAAGTCCCATGTCTGTCCATACTCCTTGGTGAGGCACCTGAGAAGGTTACCTAACACTCTATTTATCACCTCAATTTGTCCATCTGTAGAGGATGGTAGGCTGATCAAAAGATAGGTTGCCTAATCGCTCCATAGAGTCTTCCAAAAATGACTCATGAACTTCATATCCTTGTTTTGAGACAGTACTCAATACCAATCCATGGATCCTCACAATCTCTTTAAAGAAAAGATGAGCAATATAGCTAGCATCATGGGTGGTCTTGCAAGGAACAAAGTGACTCATCTTACTGAACCTATCTACCACCACATATACACTATCAAACCATGTCTTAGTCTTAGGGAGTCCTACCCAAAGTCAATGCTAATACATTCCCATGGTCATTGAATGGGTAGAGATTATCCTACCTGCATTTAGCTCCCCCTTGGCTTTCCACAACACACTACTGCTCCACATACCTTCTGACATCCCTTTCAACTTGGGCCAATAATAGAACCTCTGCACTAATTCTAGTGTCTTGTTGATACCAAAATGACCACTAAGACTACCATTGTGCTTCTCCTAGATAAGATTCTCTCTCATTGAACCTTTTGGAACACATAACTGATTCTGCTTGAACAAAAGTCCACTCTACAATGTATACTTTGAGAATTAACAATGAAAGTGATTTTCAAAATTAGAACATACCTTATATGCCTCCGAGAAGTCTTCATCTTCTCCATAGAGATCCTTGAAACTCTCTATCCCAATGCTCTTTATTTGTATCTCTTGCACTGTCAACAACCTATTACTTAGTGCATCTACCACCTTGTTCAACTGCCCCTTCTTGTGCTTGATGGTAAATGTGAAGGCTTGGAGGTATTCCATCCATTTCAAATGTCTATTGCTCAACTTCTCTTGTGTGTTGATGTAGCTAAGTGCCTTAATTAGTAAACACTACAAACTCTTTAGGTAGAAGATAATGCCTCTACTTTCTAAGTGACTGTACTAGAGCATATAGTTCTAGGTCATAGGTAGAATACTTTTTTTTAGCTTCATTGAGCTTTTCACTAAAGAAAGCTATAGGCCTGCCTTCTTGGCTTAGTACTCCTATTGCAATTCCACTGGCATCACATTCCACAGTGAATAACTTATCAAAACTAGGTAATAAAAGGATGGGTTGAGTTGCCACTTCTTGTTTCAGTTTCTCAAAACCCTTCTCTACTTCAAGAGTCCATTTGAGCTTAGTTTTTAGGCCACCTTTGATTGTATCAAGTATTGGTGTACATATGCCACTAAAGTTCCTTATAAACTTCCTATAAAACTGAGCTAACCCATGAAAACTCCTTACCTCTGTCACAGTGGTTGGTGTGGGCCAATTTAGGATAGCTTCCACCTTGCTTGGGTCCATCTTCAATGATCCTTGGGATACTCCAAACCCTAAATACATAAGCTCTTGTTTGAAGAACTCACACTTTTCTAGGTTGATGGCTAACCTCTCCTCTTGCAATCTTTTAAGAACCAACTCCACATTCTTTAGATGTTCTTCTACTATCTTGCTAAAGATGAGTATGTCATCTAGATATAACACCACAAATATACCTATGAAATCCTTAAGCACTTCATTCATGAGCCTCATGAATGTGCTAGGGGCATTTGAGAGGCCAAATGGCATAACTCTTCACTCATATAACCCATCAATTTTCTTAAAGGCTATCTTCCACTCATCGCCATCTTTGATTCTGATCTGATGGTATCCACTCTTGAGATCCAACTTTTTGAAAAACTGAGCTCCTCCAAGATAATCCATCAAATCCTCAATCCTAGGAATAGGGAACCTATATTTGATTGTAATTCTATTTATAGTCCTAGAATCAGTGCATAACCTCCACTTACCACCTTTCTTGGTTGCTAAGACCACTGGTACTGCACATGGACTGATGCTCTTCCTAATTAGTCCTTGGTCTAACAACTCTTGCACTTGTCTAGCTACTTCTAGGTTCTGATCTGGTGTAAGCTTGTAAGCTACTTTGTTTGGAAATGAAGCCCCTGGTATGAAGTCAATCTGATGACTGATGGCTCTCCTTGGAGGTAAGGTTGCTGGTGTTCCATCACTGACTATATCCTTGAACTTCTCAAGCAACTTCTGGACTACTCCTGGTGTGACTATTTTCTTAGTCTTATCTTCCTCTTTGGGTTGCACCATGACCACATATCCTTCCCTTCCTTGTTGTAGAGTGTTGATTAACTCCTTGCCACTACTTAACAAGACACTAGGGGTCTTTGACTATCCTTCTTCCTCATCTGATAGTGACTGCAATTTGAATGTCTTTCCATCCTTCTTGAATGAGATATTGTTCTCCTTTCCATCATAGATGGCTCCTCTATCATACTGCCATGGTCTGCCCAATAGAAGATGGCATGCATCCATGGGAAACACATCACAAATCACCTTGTCCTTGTATCCTCCAGTGGAGAACTCGACCATTGTCTGGTCATTTACAAGAACACTCCACCCTTTGTTCAACCATGTCACCTTGTAAGGGTTAGTGTGGGGTACTTTCTCCAACTTCAACTTCCTCACTGCCTCCTTAGAGATAATGTTATCAGTAGACCCTAAATCCACTATAACCTTACACACCTTTCCAAGTATTTTGCATCTTGCCTTGAATAAGGCTCTCCTTTTCTTTGGCTCTTCTTTGACTGGCTGTCTGATTAGAACCCTACTAAACATAAAGTTCTCCCCCATTTCTGACTTAATATGACTAACCTCTAGTGACTTAACACTCATAGTGTCTTTTTGAGCATATGCTACTCTCTTTTCTGTATTTGAATAAGATGCTTTCTCTGGGAACCTATAAGCTGGATGTCCTACTTGACCACAATTGTAACACTTCATACTAGCAAAGTATGAGTTACTTCTGCCTGCTCCTCTTCCTCTATTTGAACCTCCTTAAGGTACTCTACCTCTTCGATAACCTCCTCTAGAAGTTATTTCACTTCCATGCTCTATAAGTTTAAATTCTCCCTAACTTCTTTGTTTAGTCCCTCTACCTTGGTATCCACCTCTATGTCCTCTTTGATCTCTTCCTTTTCCTCTGCTCTTAGAAGCCTGATCTTGTTTCCTCTTACTCATCTCTTCAATATTTATAGCCAATTGATAGCATTGGTGCACTGTTTTGGGACTTAGAAGAGTCATCTCCTCTTGAATGTTCCACTTCAAACCATTAAGGTATCTAGCCACCTTAAGAATTTCATCCTCAGAAACATTATACCTCATGCAAAGTTTTTGAAACTCCTCCGTATAGGAATTTACATATTGGTCTCTTTGTCTCAAGCTCTATCTTTTCTTGTGCAACTAAATTTCATAATCATCTGGCATGTATGCTTCTCTCACTTTGGCAACCATTCCCTTTGAAGTAGAAATAGGCTTCTTTCCTTCCTTTTCTCTCTCTGTCTGAATGAACTTCCACCATGTCAATGCAAAACCTCTAAATCTTGATTTGGCCACCTTTACCTTCAGTGCTTCAGTGACTCCATGACATTCAAAATGGTTTTCCATTCCCTCTATCCAATCCATGACTACATTTGCTTCCATTTTCCCACTAAACAATGGTATGCCTTCAAGAAAGGCTCTTCTTGCAAAATAGGGTCAGGTTTAGGGATCTTGTCTTCCTCTACAACCTCTTCTCTCTTTGGTACCCTGCCTTCCAACCTATCACTGACCTCAAAAATCTTGGTTTGCACATTATCCATTGCTTGTTCAAGTTGAGCTATTCTTTCGCTCAATAGCCTATTGTCTTCCTCCTCTTCTTCGACCTTCTTGGCCAATTCTGCATTTTTCACAATGTCAATAGAACCACTAGACTCAATCTTTGACATATATTATTCTATCCCAAATCTTTTGCTTCTCTGATACCAATTTGATAGGGAGGTTGGATGAAACAATCACTGTTTCATGCTCTGGGTCTTGCTTGGAAGACTTCTAGGGTGTTGCACTCCACCACTTGAAACCTATAGGACCTCTTCCTTCTTAGGGTCCCCTGGTTTCTCCTTGCCAACCCAACTATCAACTTAGATCCTCCTACCAAGTCAAGTCTTGGTGCAATCTTGCAATTCTAACCTTAGCCCTTAATCCACCCTAAAGGCTACAATACTCCTAAATCTTGGATTTACCTTTGCAGGGGTGTGAATTTGTTTCTCATGACTTCAATCCATCCTATTTTGGTTGTTGAGGGTCCACCTGACTCCATTTCTTAGTTTCTTCCACCAAACCCTCATTTAGGCCTAAAAAGGCTACTAGCCCTAGGAGCCCCAATTAGGCCTCCTTTGAGAAAATAGGTTAGTTCTCAAAAATTTCCAAAGAACACCCAAATATTTTCTTGGGATTCTTGGTTCATATGCCCACCTCTCAAGGATTTTTGGGGTCTTGGGTCTCAACTGTCCATACAATGTCCTAACTTGAAAATGAGCCAAAACTAGGTCTTTTAAGCCTTTTCCTGGCTGCTCTAAAACTATTAAGTATTCCTCACATTAGATGGATTGATGGAGCTTCCTCCTCCATGCTATATCTTGGCAAGACACTTATCTGACTTCTCCAAGCAGTAATTTGTCAAGGTATTGACACTCCTGCAAATCAAGTGCTCTACCCTAAGGTCTTCCCTAGCTGGACTCTTCTTGGCTCGCCTAGGGCAAGACTTCCATAGTAGCTCCTGTATTTTCAAAGGCCCTAAACTCTACCATAGGTACATACATGGAGTCTAGTCATTGTTCCCAAAGGGTTGTACAATTTTTACGGTGGGAAAGTGAACTAACACTCCATTTTCACAAAACTGCCTGGTTCAGACCAGCAATAGTAAGAAAACCAAAGTATTTAAAAACAATGCATGAAGTTGAATAAGGAAGCTAACTAATGTCACAAAATTCTTGAAGAACAACTACACTACATCCTACACAAATTACAGTGCCATGATTAATCCATTAAAACCTCACTTCAATGCAAAAATTACAAAATGCACTCTCAAACACAATTGCTTTCCTTGAATTCACAAAACTTCAAAACATAAAAAATGCTTCCAACCCTACTAAAATGACAAGGAATTCCATAAATAGGGTCCCTAAAATGGTTATCCTCTTCCTTGGGCTCTTCTTTGTCGCTTGTAGCTCCAATTGAGCAATATTTGCAAATATTTTGCAACAATTCCTAACAATCCAAAACCTTATTTTGAGCTAGAACCTAATGATACCTATACTATGGTCAACATGACCTTCATCTAATCAAAACCCAACCAAAAATTCCATTAAGGCTTACATCCAAATGAACTAAATTTGATTGCTTGCTTAGTTGTCCTAGACAAGACTGTCCTAGACAGACCTTCTAAACAACTTATGGTGATCTATGGATGCTCTTGCACCAAGGAGAAAAAGAAGAAGACGTATTCTTCTAACAATAATTATTCTCAGAGTGATGTAGACACCTTCATTGTAGCCTTGGCTACTCAGGCATCAGATGATGTCTGGGTCATTGATTTTGGAGCATCTTTTCACATGACATCTCATAGAGACTAGTTCACTAATATGAACAATACAATGGTGGAAGGGTGTAATTGGCAAGCGATTCATTGCTAGAAATAGTTGGTCATGGAAGAGTTAGAATTCAATTCCCTGATGGAAGAGTGAAGGGAATCAATGATGTAATGCATATACTAGGTCTAGCTGAAAATTTACTTTCTGTTAGTAAGCTGAATGATATTGGAGTGCAAGTCACGTTCTTTAGAAATGGATGCAAGATGAGTAGGGGCTCAATAGTGTTGGATAGGGGTGCTCATATTGGTACCTTGTATAAGCTAGATGCACATGTTGTGCAATGTAATAGTGTCTTTGTAAAGTCACAGAAAGCTACTCATGGAGGAAAAGAGGAAAAAGTTCCTGATAGTGAAAACTCTATGGAAGTTAAACTTCTAGCAGAAAAGACTATGCTCTAGCATCATGGCTTACATTGGTGAAAAAGGTTTAAAAACCTTGGAAGAATAAAACCCTGGTTGAAGGGCTTGATGATTGTAACCTTGAATTCAAATTTTGTGAACATTGTATATATGGTAAAAACACCGTGTTTCATTTTATTCCATCCTCACAAATCTTCTGACTTACTTGATTACATACATTCTGATGTTTTTGGTCTAGTAAATGTTTCTTCTTTGTCTAAATATATATTTTATATATCGTTTATTGATGATTATTCAAGAAGGGAATTTTGTTTATTTCTTAAAAAGTAAATCATAATTGTTCAGTCGTTTTAAGGAATTTAAAAACCTTGTGGAAAATTAGACTGGAAGAAAAATAAAATGTTTAAGGACTGACAATGGCGGTGAGTTTTGTTCTGACGAGTTCGAGAGGTATTTTAAAGATCATAGGATTAAAAGACATAAAACTACACATTACACTCCACAACAAAATGGAGTTGCAGAAAGGTTCAATAGGACAGTGATGGAAAGAGCACAAAGTATCCTAAGGCGTGCTAGCTTGGAGTAGAAGTTCTGGGTTGAGGTAGTTGCAACAACATTTTCTTGATAAAACCATTCTCTAATTCCGCTCTTGTTGAGGAAACACCTTTGGAAGCATGGTCTGGGAAGAAACCCTCTCTTAGACATATTCATGTTCTTTGGCTATGAGGCATATGCATATGTGCCGAATGAGAAAAGATATAAATTGGAAAACAAGGTTGTTAAATGTATTTTTATTGGTTATAGTGCTGGCATAAAAGGATGCAAGCTTTGGAATCTTGATATAGAGAAGGTTCTATACAGCAGAAGTGTTATTTTCCATGAGCTGAAACCTTCTACTTTGGATATGCAGCCGAGACAAAATTAGAAAACAAAGGATGTAGTTGAAATTCCTTCGACACAGATAAAGAGGAATTGAAAATTCAAATGTACCTAAAACTGAGGAGAGCTCAAGTAGTTTTGAAAGTTCTGAAGAACAACCTCAACCTCAGCAAGTGAGGAGGTAAACACGTGAAAGAAAGCAACCTAATAAGTATAGGTTTTCTATGTTAGATTCTACTTGTGCCTATGCTTTAATTTCTAGCACTGATGAGCCTAGGACTGTGAAAGAGGCATTTAGAATGTTTGACTCAGACTCTTGGTTGGAAGCCATGAATGAAGAAATGACATCATTAGAAAAGAATGATACTTGGAGTTTGGTGCCCTTGCTTGAAGGAAGAAAAGTTGTTGGCTTCAAAAGGGTATTTAAAAAGAAAATAGTTCTGGATGGCAGTGTGGAAAAGTATAAAGTGAGGTTGGTTCTGAAGGGTTATTCCCAGGTAGAGCGAATAGATTATGGAGAAATTTTTTCTCTTGTAGCTAAGTTGACATCTATCAGATTTCTTTTGTCACTTGCAACAACGTATGACTTAGAGGTTGAACAGATGGATGTGAAGAAAACATTTCTTCATAGTGATCTTGAAGAAGAGATCTGTATGTTCTAGCCTGAGCACTTTGTGGATAAAGGTAAAGAAAAACTGGTTTGCAAGTTGAAAAAATCTCTATATGGATTAAAGCAATCTCCTAGAATGTGGTACCAGAAGTATGATACTTTTGTTTTGTCATTGGGATTTGTAAGATTGAAGTCTGATCACTATGTGTACTTCAAAGCTAAAAATGATCATTTTCTTATTATTGCTCTCTATGTTGATGATATGTTGTTCATAGGCAATAGTAAGTTACTAATTTCTAATATAAAATCTCAGTTGTTTGCAAAGTTTGAAATGAAAGATCTTGGTGTAGCTGGGTATATTATTGGAATGAAAATAACCAGGGACAGGAAAAGTAGAAAACTTTGGCTCAATCAGAGGAAGTATATTGATAATATTCTGGAGAGATTTTGTATGAATGATTGCAAGCAACTAGTTGTTCTAGTTATGTAGGGAAAAAACCTATCTGTTGAAGAATGTCCAAAATCTCCTATTGAGATAGAGGACATGAGCAGAGTGCCTTATGCTAGTGTAGTTGGTAGTTTAATGTATGCAATGGTCTGTACAAGGCCAAACATTTCGCAAGTAGTGGGAGTTCTTAGTCGCTATATGGAAAATCCTGGAGGGACACATTGGGATGCTATGAAAAGGATGTTTAGATATCTGAAGGGCACTTCAGAATATGCTTTGTGTTACCATGGGAATTTGGTTGAATCATAGAGGAATCTCAGCATTCAAGTCTATGTGGATTCTAATTGGGCAGGGGACATTGACAGCAGAAGGTCCACTAGTGGATATGTTTTCATGATGAATGGTGGTGTAGTTAGTTGGATGAGTAAGCAGCAGGCTGTAGTCACTTTGTCCACTACAAATCCAGAATACATGGCAGCAACACACGCCTATAAAGAAGTAATCTAGTTAAAGCGTTTGTGTTCTAACATTGGGTTGGATGCAGGGATAATTACAATATACTATGACAGTCAGAGTGCTATTTGTTTGGTGAAAAATCCTACTTTCCATGCCAGGATGAAACATATTGATGTGCAGTATTATTTTGTACGAGATATGGTAGAGGATGGAAAGGTCTCTTTAGAAAAAGTAGATACTCTGGAAAATGTTTCAGATGCATTGACAAAACCAGTGAGCACAAACAAGTTCAGGTGGTGTACCAGTTCAATGGTCCTTAGTGCCCATGAATCTCAGTAGTTTTGTTGTGCTCTTGAGGTGTTAGTAAGATCTTCATCAAGTGGGAGATTGTTGGAAAATGTGCCTCAATCTTACTGGCATGTAAACTCCTGAAAGAGAAAATTCGGTAAGACCCTCTAGAAGTCTTACCAACTAGTAGCAGTACTCTTATCATTTGAAGTTCTAGAGTCACCGAGACTTCGCTTCTGTCTTGCCGACAGGAGTCATTGGCAAGACATGTCGATTTTTGTGAAAGTTTCCAACTCATTCCGACTAAGCAGATCTCTTGCTGATGAGTTGGTGTCTAATGGTTATTGGGGATACTTGTGGTGATAGAAGTCATTGGGGAGAGGTTTGAACATTTACAATAACTCACCTTGATAGTGTATGTCTCACCAAAAGTTATTCACAAGGATGTCATTGGGGGGAGACTCTTGGCTGACAGGTTTGTGCTCAGTAAGTTCTCTTGCTGATGGATGTGATCTCACCGACAGGCTAGTGCATTTGATATATCCTCTTGGTGATAGCGGTGGTCTCTTCGACTATTTTGTACTCAGTGTGATGTCTCGCCAATAGTGATGGTCTTGCCGATAGAGCTACATGAGTTGAACATTAGTGTGACCTCTTAGCAATAAGGTTTCTCTTGTCGAAAGACAGGTGCTTTCGGTGAGAACTCTTACTGATAGCACTTGTCTCACCAATAGATATACACAGGATGAATTTGTGTTCAGTATGATCTCTCATCGATAGTGATGGTCTGGCTGATGCTTCTGCAGTGGATATCGATATGATGTCTTAGCGATGGTGGTGACTCGGAGCGATAATGATAGTCGGGCATTGTGGCATCAGGGAGACATGGCCTAGTGTCTCACAAACATGCGACAGTTTGAACGCCTTGAACGAATGACTATCCTACATGGTTTTTCTTTGACCAATCAGAGAAGCGGAATGTAAACTACTAGCAGTTGGACTATTGTGGTTGTTCCTCTAAGGAAGATCAACAAACTGTGAATGACATGGATATAATTTGTAATCGAAGATGATGATTAGTTCGATGAATAATTCAATGTGTGATTAGTGTGTATGAATTCAATTCAGAGAGCATTGTAACTGGGATGTTTTGTACAAGATTGATCAGGAAATTATGTTGCTGAAATTTGACATCATAGCGTGAAGCCTGTACTTTGTATGTAATTTTTTTACTCTAATACAAAGAGGCTTTTCTTGGTGTGGTGTGTTTTTCTTTCGTAAGGGTTTTCTCATGTAAATTTGGTGTTCAAATTATGTATGTTCATTTCTCTATTCTGTTAATCCTTTCAAATGTATCTTAATTGAACTATAATTGAAAAAAATTAAAGTCACCTCTGTATTCTTCCCTGAGGGCTTGACGTTAGGAGAGTTCGTTCTACAGGATTTCCTTACAAATATTAGATAACTGGTAAAAAAATCTAAAAAAATAGGACTAAGATCTGTGTAGAGCATTGAACCAGTTTTCCAACACCCATTTGTTTTCACAAAATGGAGCCAGGACGCAAAAATTACGTCTCCTGAAGTGAAAACAACAAACTCTGGCTTTAACAAGAAAAAAAAGCATCAAAACTAAAAAATAAAAAAATTAAACCTCCACCACTAGAAAGAGCGTCAAATCAATTTTCTAACAATATCTCATTTTTGAAAAAAGGCCTCCGTTTGCAAAAGTTATGAAGAAATGATAAAAAGGCATGTAAAAGAACCCTAGAACAGTAATCAGGGGCAAAAATTAAGCACCTTCACTTCAAATCCTCGGTCACTGACATGATAAGGTGCCGGGGCTACAGAAAAAAAGTTCATTGGTAGGGCTTAAGCACAACTCCTAGTCTCAATAAATCTAACGATAGAGGCAAAAGCGGTTTAACCCGGCATTGGTCCTTGATATGATCGATTGCTAGGTGTTTAGAGTCCATGGGGGATGGACTCCAAGGTTGACAGAGTGGTACTAGAGATTTCTACTGGTGGTGGGTGGTTGATCGGTGGCCGTCGGGCGGCGATCTGGTGGTGGGGTTGTTTTACATAGGTGGAGCCCAAAATCAAACCTTATTTATTTATTTTTTTAATTTTTGACCTTGATTTGTGAGCTCTAGGGTCGTACGGCCTTGGGGATTTTTTTTTTCCTTGTCAGATGACTGTGTCCAAAATCAACAAGCTTTATATAAAAATAGAGGTTTTTGGGCACTGCGGACTTAATGGCGAAGCCTTCAAAAAGGCAATAATGAAGAAAAGCAAGACATGCACAACCCTAATCTTATCTTGAAAAAAAAGACAACTCAACTAGATAAGGATTACAATTATCCTAGGAATTAAAAAGTTCCTAAGTAAACTTATGATAAAGTGTAATTAAATAATTAATTACACCAACAAGTGTTGACACTAGAAGACAAAATAGGGAAGGGATAAGGAATGTATTTTTAATTGCTATATAATGAGGGGTAGGTGAAGCCCTAGTGCAATCATATCTGAGCCACAAAATGTAATTCAATACTAGCCATTCATTTGGGCTTTGGAAAACTATAAATAGGGGTCCCCCCTCATTTGTAAATGGTTGGAAAACTGGTGTAACTACATTCTACAGCAATAGAAAGCAACATTGCATGATCTATGGGTGTTACTTTTGAGCTTGCTCATTATATGTGCATAGTTTTTCTTCCCTTTTAGTTAGTTGTTAGTTTCTTGAATGGAAGTGGTGATGGTGATTGTTGTTTCAGTATTTGATGAATTTTTAGCTCATGCTTTTTGTGGTTCATTGATGATGAATCACTTTGTAAAGCTAGTCTGAGCTTCCTTCCTTCATTGTCACAACTTAGTTTGATTGTATGTGCATGATGTGTGTGTGTAATCTGAAAATTTGCAGTCCTTAGAAGATTGCACTAGTTTTGTGTAATTGTAGGATCCCCTTGGCCAAGCAAAAACCAGTTTAGGGAGTTTGTCTACTGTAGCAACCTCCATGATCACTGTTCATTCATAGTTTCAGATCTAGGAACCTCTCTTCTCCCTTGCTCTTTTTCCTTTTATTTTAATAAGTAGCCTATGCTAAGGTTTATTACACATTGTAAAGCCAAATCCAATGATAAAATGGAGTTCAAGACTACTGTTTGAACCTGTAGCAAATGCACAACAACTCTCCCATCTTAAGAACTCCATTTGCAAATCCAACTTCCCCACCTTGTGATTCCAACAAATCACATGAAACAACTGAGATATTCTAAGCACTATCAAGACCTAACATTAGAGACCTTGGGATAGTGTTCTGCAATCTGATTGTGGAAGATTGTCTTTCAAGAGAGGTGATGCACCTATGCATTACCTATGTTGAGAAGTGCATAAAAAACACATCAACATAATTGGTGCTAGAAAGAGGGCATGGCATGTTGAGACTACAAAGTTGAAAGTTGGAAGTTGAAAGAGGAACACATTCAAGAAGAAATATGAGATAAGGAGATCTCTTCTAATGCTTAACTTAAAATTATAAAATTTTAAAGGCAAAAGAAGTTGATTTGAAATGGAGCAACATGTACAAATTGACATCACCCAACTGCATGTAGATTTGAACAAGAGACTGAAGAAGCTGTTGCAACAATTTGCACTGGCAGATAGATGCCAGATCCATTGCACTCATAGGAATAATGAATTTGGGTGTTTCAATTTTCTGAGTAGGATTGAAAGAGTCTTGCAGGGAGAAATTCCCTTTTAGGAAATCTATCAGCCTTTAACCCTTGCGGACATGGAGGAAGAATTGAAAACCATGGTAGCCAAGGAATTCAAGGAGCTAATCAAGGAATGTTTGGGTGGCAAAGGCAGACCAAGATTGGAGGAGGTACTGATGATAAGTTGGTGTAGATTTCACAATGCACCACATTTAGAATTTACATGTCAATCATGTGACAACATCATCACTCAAGTCAAGGGTTGTTTAGACAAGTTGGAGCAGCCAACTATCAAGAAGGACAAGTCATCCCATGAGGCAGAAAACTTGTCAACATCTAGAGGATAGCACCTTAAAGTCAGACCAAGAAGCTTCACAAGAATAGATGTTGGGATAACAAACACTAAAGTTGAATGTCGAGAGGAAGGAGCTGATTCCCTTGGGACAACAAACTATTTGGATGAAAATTCAACTAGAAAAGAATCATAAGGCCATTTCTCTATCAATGAAGAGTATTCCTCCACTCATGAAGAGGAGCCATTGAAGATTGAGGATAAACCAATAGAGTCTACAATAGTAGATGGTAGGACAACCAACACAAATGCTGAAGAGTAAAAAGAGAAAGATGTTGAAAATCAGAAAGAGGAAAAGGTTGACAACCTTGGGACAACAAAAAACAATGACGAAGACATAAGTGAACTTAGATTGGAGGACCTCTCCATCTACAATGAAAATGACCAAGTATCTAAAAATGAAGATTTAGAGGAATGAGAACAACCAAATGCCGCAGCTATCTACCATCAGACTTCCTTCACAAGTGATAATGAAGACCCAATTATGGAAAGATACAACTAGCTCATCTCCAGGTTAGCAAAGGATTGGTCTAAGCTGAGATATCAGGTGGATTTGGAGGTGATGTTGCTACTGAATTGGGTGAAGATTCCATGATTCATCACACTTTGAGTTTGCGTGTGAGCTATGCCAAGAAGCTGTCAAACAAGTTAAAGGACAAGTGGGGCAACCAAGTTCCCAGACTCCTCCACTTGCTTCCTGGATCAAAATAGAAGACCAAGAACTTGAACTGAGTGATGAATCGGCTGAAGGCAGGCCTCAAGAGGATGTTGGAAAAACAATAGAAGAAGGAAAACAATATAGTCCCAAGCTTCTGAATGATGGAGTGGAGCATATGGGAATGCTATCCAACAGTCATCCAAGGTCCTTTCCCCCTATAGAACACTTGTACGTGATGGATGATAGGATTGTAGAAGACTTTTAGGGTTGGATCGTTTAGTGTAAATTGATCCCCTTGACAGACCAATGCTCTTCCTATTTTCCTCCCACTTGGAACCATGCCACAAGGATATATCAATGTAGTAGAGGAGTACATCCTAGATGTTAGCAGCCATGAAGACATACCACTTGAACCTCCCATTGATGAAACATTGGAGCCTCTAGAGTGGATGAGGGGTTCCTTCTCCATTTACAGTGACAACGACTAGGGAAAAGTGATCGAACATCCTGCTGAGACACATGCAATGAAAAATGAATACAATAAATTTGGGTGTGTTTCGACAACAACCAACAAGTATTATGCACCCGAACGACTACAAGATGCAACTTGGAGTCCTTTTGCCTTGATTGTTGATGATCTTCCTATGCATTCAGGGAGTTGCAATAGGAAAGGTCCATGCATGTTATTATCCCATGACATTGAACTTCACAAAAATAAAGTTGACACCTTGGAATGAAGGTGGGACAACGTGTTGCTATTGGAAGGCATCAATCAAGTGGACACCAGATTTGCAAAAGGTCAACGAGATGAAGTCTATCTCCTTGAGGAGTAGCTGATAAGGGTAGGTGATCCCACATGAGGATTGGAAGAGGTGCTTGCTTCCCCATTCTCCCAGCCTTATGCAAGCCTAATGCTTGAAGTGTTGCACCACCCTCTGCCTCCATCTGAAGCTGCTAATGCACCTATTGACGATGTAGTGCTTACTCTCAACTGTCAAACATTGCCACATTTGCATGATGACATTCAAGTTCTATCATTCCTTGCTCCTATGAATACGTATAATTGCATTTATCATTTTGACTATGGGAACGAGGAAAAATGAACTTGCTTATGGATCAACCAATGGTTTGACGAACCTCCTCAGCTACTAAATTTTTAGGATTCTGTGATTAAATTTCAATGTTGTAGTGTTGAACTTCTTTTTTATGAATACAAAGATAAATCTACATGGTTAAGAACTGCAACGATTTCCCTACTACTTGTGCATGCATTAAGAAATCCAATGGGTGTGAGTTTTAGTTTTCCTTTCTTGAACATAGTCCTTTGTAAATTTCTTTGTACATAGTCATTTCGAGTAGTGTACGTTTGGTGTATATACTCCACTTTCTTGGTTTTGTTAGGTTAGTTGGTTTGTTATAGGTTGTTTGCTTTAGGGTGGTTTCTTTGATGTTTTCTTTTGCTGTCCCACTTTGGTTAGTTTAGGTGTTTTCTTTCCACTTTGCTGCTACCTTGCTCAGGGTCCCTCTACTTTTAGTTGGGCACATCTGTGTGCATAACAACCATACTTATCACTTGGGGTTTTTGTACATATTTCTTTTTTAAACTCTAATCAAGTATTTAGAGTGGATGGTGAAGGTCTTTTGTTAGTGTCAAATGATTTGGACATTTGATTCAAATAGGATAAGTTGTTGGTTGGTCTGACTCTAATGTATTCTAAAATCTCATAGCTCTTTCAGAAATTAAGAATCTTGAGGTTGTTGTAGGTCCTTTGTGAAGTCTAGTTAAGTGAAAAATATAAAATTATGCTTCAGTGCCATTGTGATTCTCAACCCTGAGTGTGAGCTTCATTGCTTGCAGGTTGAGATAAAAGAACTGAAAAGAGAAAAAATCAAAAGAAAGAAAAGAAAGAAAGCATTGAAAATTAAAAGAAAGAGAAAATTCAACTTTTTAGAGATATCTGAGGAACTCTACTAGGGCTATTGATGTCTGAATGGTAACAGAGCAATGTTTGGGAGAATCATAGCGACAACCTTGTCGGGGCTATTGATGCCTGACTGCCAGTGAGGCAATGTCCCAAATGCTTTTAGAGTTACAAAAAACTATGTAGCTTAACTTGATGGAGCTTGGGTTCCTGTAGCAACTGAAGGATGGAAATTAATACAATTGCACACACTTAGATTTTCAGCAAACTGAAGGTTGGGTTGGCTAGTGGTTTTGATTCTTTGGTCAGGGGTCTAGTTTGTTTTCCCTAGCGTGAAGGTCAAAACTACAGATTCTGGGTTTGTGATTCCAGTTTGTCATTAAAATACTCTAGAGCATTTCCCTAGTGAGTCACCATTTGTTGTGCCCTCAGTACACATTCCCTATTTGGAATGGGGATCCTCTTTTTCCTTCACCTTTTTAGGTCATTTTTTGTTGCCATCTCATTTTGTGTGCCCTTGTTTTGGTGTCCCAAAGGGTCAGCAAGCCTCAAAGTATCATCTCAGGTTGACCATGTTTTCCCTTAGCAAAATTTTCTAAGTCCTAGGTCCTCGCAGAGATCCCTTGGCAGTTTTCCTTTGCTAGCATCCTTGGTAGCCTCTGGGTCTGCCATGTCGGGTTTCCCATTTCAGACCTCCCACCCTAACATCCATTTCCCCATGCTTTCAATGATTAAGTGTAATCTGTTGTCCGCGGAGCTCATCAGACCCGGTTCTCTGGATCTCCCTTCTCAGGCCTCCATTATGCATTTTCCTTTCCAAGGTAGCATTCTTTTGTTGGAGTTCTTTCCATTGGACCTAGGTGTCCTCTCTACTGGTGGCTTTCCATTAAACATTTGAAGCGACTATCTACCAATGTCCTCTCAGCCTTCAGACTCCAATGCGCCTGCAGCCGTTTTCAAATTTCAAATTCACCAACTTCCTAGCTATTGTACATTCATTTATTGAGGGAATTTAATGCCTTTAAAATCTACAAGTAAGCCAATTTGACATGTCATTTTCACATTCCGGGCTAGCCAAGTGATCAAAGCAATCAAAGAGAAAATTTCTTGCACCGCCCTCAAGCTTGTAGCCTTCCATCATCAGTCTTTTGCATTCATTGATGGATTCATTGTCTTTGTTCATCGGGTTCTAGTAGTGAGTTCGCTATCCACCACTTATATTATGATTTTTTGTGATTCTGTACAGGAGTAATGAATGAAAAGGTTGAAAGACATATGCATTTTATAGAGAAAAATGAGGTGTTCAAAGCCCATGTAGTTGAATCTTTACAAAAACCTTCATAATCACCCAAACATTGAATCTAGAACTTGACTTCCCTAGCTTTGTTCTTCAAATGGAGCTTTAACGCCCTTCAGGCTCGAGAATACCCTTTGCCTCTGTGTACCTTAGAGTTTTACCCTATTTTAATGTGCCAAATATCTTAAAATGCAAATGATAAAACACTAAGAACACTTCAATAATTAGCCTAAAGAGTGATAAAACAAGGAAAATAGATGAAATAAAATGCAAATCGATTATACCTTCCTTGCTATTGAAGACTTCTTGGTTGGCCCTTGATTTAGATGAATTTATATGCTCTTTAGATGACTTTTGATGTTACTAGATGCAAGATTGATAATGCAAAATGACTAAATGGATGGCTAAATGGTAGAAAATGCTTGAGAATGCAAATTAACAGCATAAGGTTGCTCTAAAAAAAAGTGTTGAAAATACCCTTGAGGAGGGGGTATTTATAGAAGAATTTGAATTCTCTAGAGAATTCAATGGTTGAGATTCATCCAACAAGGTCAAGATGAAGGGCTATGGTGGGTTGAGAAATCACAAGCCCTCACATCTTGACATGTGGATGGTGAAGTGGCTAAGAGGAGATGAGGTGTAAGTGAGGTGGCCAAAAGGTACATGAGGTGGAGGAAGGACAAGTACCTTCCAAGTACCTTGGGGAGTGAAGATTTCCTCAAAAAATAATTTCTTGTCCCCAAGTGAGAGTGAAAGGGACATTTGAGGAATTTTGGAATTCCTCAAAAATCTCCATGGGAAAATGAGAGGTGGTTGGAGAGATAAATGTGAATTAAAAATTCACATTCTTAGGAGAGTCTAAAGGATAAAAGGTGAGCTCCAAAAAGGTGGGACTTGGTCACATGTGGATGATGTGACAAGTCAGAGGTTCTAAAAGCCTTGGAAGATAGAATGTGAATTAAAAATTCACATAGGGAAGAGGATAATCTAGGATAAATAAATATAAATTAAAAATTCACATGGGAAAGAGGGTCAATGCTAAAAAGAGATAAATGCAAAGGTTGAATAAAAAGGTGGTGCTAAATATGGCTAATGAACTTGGTTAAGGTTGTGCAAATATTTGATTAGAATAATTAATGGAAGATTAGAGGCAAGTGGCAAATGTAGAAGGATGTGATATTAATCTTTGATTAAGAGGATGCACATCATAATCATGAATTAATTAAATTAATTCAGATTAAAGCAAGATCATGGAGGATGTGACAAGGAGAGAGAGAAAGAAGAATTTCAAATTGATTTTAAATCAAAAGGGTCAAAAATGACTAAATTAAATAAATTGGTGTATTTATTTAATTTAGAGAGGAAAAAGGTGAAAGATAAAGCATCTAGTTATTAAATTAAATACTTTATAGATATGAGACAAAAGGTGTAATATTAATTTAATAAATTAATATTTAATATGATAGATGACAAGGGAGTAAATTTAATCATATGGGAGTGAATAAATTTAGATGTCTAAATTTTGCCCCTCTTCAAAATATTGTTAGAATAACAGTGTTTCAAAGAAAAATAGAATACAAATGAGGGAGGAAATGATAGATGGTGATGCCCCTAGCATAGAAAAGGTTGATGATGCCTCAATGACTGTGTTGAAGGAATGGAGGAATGGTAGGAGGGTATACCCCCTCGAGAGGGTGGTTGGGGGAGGAAAAAGGGGTCCCTATATGATGTCTCGATAGGAAGAAAAGAAGGACACCATTAGATAGTGTGCAAAAAAAAAGCAATTTTGGTTTTTGAATGGATGTGATCTGACACACAGTTTGCAAACGGCAGCCTCAGGAAGTTAGGAATTAGTTGGAGGAAGAAAAAGATAAATAAAAAGTAAAAAATACCTTTTGAGAAGAAGAGGGTTAAAAAAATGTAATTTCAAAAATTACCTTAGTCATTTTTACTATAGCAGTTGAGAGGAGGAGAGTAGAGAAGAGAAAGTGACCGAAGAGGGACGATGCCGACAGACAACAATACAGAGATTGTGCACCAGGCGGATGAGGTGCGCGTATTATACAGCGAGCACATGGTCCCACAACATGTGAGTTGTAACAAAACCCATATATTGAATTTACACATTTTTAACATGTTTTTTGATAGATTTTGAAAATTTGAAAACGTGGGTTTTGTTTGTTAACAGAATTAAGAAAATGGGTTGGGGTTAGATTGTAGAAAGAAAGGCCAAAATGTTAAAAAAAGAGGGGGGAAGAAGAATCGGGGTGGGGCATAGCCGCCTCACTCTAGGGTGCTGCCGCCACGGCCTAGGGCAGAGCCGCCTTGGCTGCGGGCAGTGCCGCCCATGTCTGGGGCAGAGCCGCCCACGCCTCGGGCGGATCCACCCTGTTCATGGGCGGTGCCGCCCATGCCTAGGGCAGAGCCGCCCGCGCCTCAGATGAACTGCTCGGGGGTAGAGTTGCTTGATTGGTGGGTGGAGCCGACCGGGCTAAGGGCGGACCCATCTGGGATGGAGCCACCCGGTTGGAGGGTGAAGCCGCCCTGGCCAGGGGCAGAGTCACCCAGCTGGAGGGCAGAGCCACCCAGGGCGGAGCTACCCCCTGGGTGGGCAGAGCTGCCCTATTAGAGGGCGGAGTCACCTGGTTGGAGGGCGGAGCCGCCTCAGGGGGCAGGGAAAAAAGAAAAAGAAAGGGAAAAGATAGGTAAAAAAGGATGAAAGATGAGAAAATAAATGAACTAATTAGAAGATTTTCGTGTATGCAAAGTTTGGAGTGGATACAGACACATGAGCGACGATCAGAGGTGATGGCAGCGACGATAGCAATGATGAATGGGGAAGATCAGACAGCCTTAGATCATGCAGGTTTAGGACACCTTATTCAGTTTCTAGTAGTCAGAGTGCATCAGGTGATGCTAACAGCGTTGACAGAGAGATAGAGCTCAGAGACATCCATGTTTCATCTCCCTATAGAAGAGATGACCGTGACTTTGGAGGACGTGTGGTGCATCTTGAGGTTGTCGATAGCTGGACAGTTAGTGAGTGAGGTGGTGTCTACAGGGGCGGAGTTACAGGAGACCATTAGAGTATTGTTTGGATGCGAGGAGCTACCCCTGTCGAAGAGACAGTTGGATTTGGACCAATGTTTGTTAGTGGGGGTGCTAGCCTTACCGTTGTTCCTGTGCAGTCTAATTAGTAGGATATTATTGCTAGATCAGAGCAGACGTACATATAACTTTTGGTATATGGAGGTGATTCGACACATTGTCGAGTGGCGAGGGGGGCCGTTTTCATGGGGGTCATGTGTATTGACTCATCTATACAGAGATATGCATGGGATCTGCTACCAGAGGATGTCGAGCTTGACACATATGATGTTGCTGCAGATTTGGGCTTGTGAGCATATTACAGTGACAAGGTTGATAATGGTGAGGGTGGGGATAGTGGATGATCGCAAGCCCATGGGTTGGGGGTATGGGGAGGTGAGAGGTTGGGTTCTGCACTATGAGATGCAAGGAAATATAGAGGGGTGGAGGAGAGCTTTTGATGATCTACATCTGAGAGATATAGAGTGGTGGCTATATAGGTTGTGCCAGTTCAGGGGATGGACTGATACGAGGAGACATGAGGGTTACTTTCTAAGCAGGTGTTTTATTATTGGGACTTTGCCATGCATAGTAGAGTTGCATCGACTAGACAGAGTGTTGAGGTAGTTTGAAGTGATAGAGGATATTTCGACAACGCTTATCATGTTTTGGCAGTACAATAGAGAGATACCATGGGGAGGCTCTGTGGCCCCAAGTATAGCTAGGGTGTCATGGATGGTAGCAGGACATGTGCGTTATCTAGGGTGGTGTGGAGGAGAGCAGGTGCCGGTTGTGACTGAGCGATACCGGGGGTGGTTCCATAATAGGTTATGGGATATGATTACTCATGTTAAGCCTATTTTTAGGGCAATGGATTTAAGACTAGAGGATGAGCAGAGACTACGGAGAGAGAGAGGAGGGGGTACAGTAGTGACGAGAGGCTATGGCAGTGGTAGATCAAGGGGGATAGGAGGAGGCCGAGGAGGATGAGACATAGTAGGCAGGCAAACCAGGGAGGAGGAGGAGGAGACATCAGAGGTGAGGTCGAAGAGATGGTTAGTAGCAGGGGAGAGTGCAAGGGAGGGGACAGCCACAGAGAGCCCAGGGGGTGTAGAGGGTGGAGGAGGTGAGGGATGTGGATGATGGGCAGGATGAGGAGGATGTGGAGGTGGTAGGTGTGAGGGAGGCACGAGAGGAGGGGAAGAGACAGTTTGTCATAGGATGACATGGTCAGCCATGGCGGTTGCGAGTTCGGCCTACTGTGGAGAGTCACGAGGCTCGACAGGAGCAGGAGGACAGAGAGGATGAGGATGTTACAACAACGCTAAAGGAGGAGAGGAGGTCGACACAATGTCAGTTCATGGTGGAGAGACAGGGGCAGGTGGGATGATTCTGGGTTCACCGTATTGTGGAGGACTGTGAGGGGCGATAAGAGCAGGAGGGCAGGGAGGATGAGACAAAGTAGGTGGGTGGGGAGGATGATGCTATGGACGTAGACAGGGATATGGCAAAGGGGATGTTATGGAGGCAGAGTCATTAGCATTGGTTCCTGTCATTGCCTTAGGGGATTTGATTGTTCAACCAAGAGACACTATGGAGAGTCTTCAGAGTATAGATCAGAGCTTGAGGGTGGTAGAGGTAGAGGTGATTAGACTCAGAGTCAAGCTATCAAGAGTACAAGTAGCAAGTTAGAGGGATTATAGATTTATGGTAGAGGTGATGGGGAGAGAGAGAGATACTGCTGGCTGATATATAGGGGCTATAGGATGAGTTAGCTACTGTTAGTTAGGACTGTGATAGACTACAGGCAGAGATCGTTATATTGTAGGCCAAAGGGGGGTCAATGGGGATGACTAATCATGTATCAGCAGGTAGTGGCCAGCAGGTGGATGATCTCTAGCAGGCGTGAGATGAGCTATGGGATAGAGTGTTTTGCTTAGAGCAGATGGTGGGAGAGATGGGGGTGATGCAGGAGAGGTAGAGTTAGGCAAGGGAGCAGGTTCGTATTATGCAGGCAGAGAGAGATGTAACATAGCCGCAGGTATAGGGAGTGGAGGTAGAGAGGAACACAGCACAGGCATGAGTTTAGGTGCTGCAAGATGAGAGAGAGTTGATAGAGGCACATATTCGATCTCTTTAGAGGAGGAGAGAGGAGGCAGCTGCAAAGGTATTAGTACTGCAGAGTAAGCGAGATGCAGTAGTATTGAGAGTCCAAGAGTTGTAGAGGGAGAGGGATGCGGTAATGGTTCGGGCGTAGGCTGTATAGAGAGAGATGCTGTAGAGATATGTATGCAGACGTTCTAGGGGAGCCGAATACAGTAGTGATTCAATATCAGGCCACTTAAAGAGAGAGATGCTGTGGAGATATAGATGTAGACATTGCAGGGGGAGCGGGATGTAGTAGTGGCACAGTGGCAGTCTATGCAGGGCAGTGATGTGATAGGGAGAGATATGCACGGATTACAGGGGGAGAGGGATGCAGTATTAGCCAAGGCAGTGGCTACTGAGGAGATGAGAGATTGGATGCAGGTGGAGATGGTGCAGTTACACTTATCCCAGGAGGCTTGGGAGCAAGAGAGGAGGATGATTACGAGGAATCGGGCAAGTATCATCAGGAGCGGAATTCCGCTTAGGTTCAGGTTGCGGAGCGAGAGGAGAATGCGAGAGAGGCAGGATTTTGGATGGCCGCATACTATCATTTAGTTCCAAACCTGACCCAGCGGATATTTTAGTATACCTGACAGGCACCCTAGATGCCAGTGCCATCTCAATCGCTGGGGACATGGACTCGAGGTTATAGCGATTCACCTGGTGTTACACCAGGTAGGAGATTAGTACTAGATTCCCCACATAGATCAGATGTGGGTAGCTCATTCGGGAGGTGACAGGTTACTGAGTTTTTGGTAGATGTAGGGTGGAACATGTAGGAGATTAGAGATGTTCCACATCTCTGAATTTTATAGTTGATTATGTGATGGATATATGATAGATTTTGATGTATGTGACACACATTATATTATTTTGACTATGACATGAGACAATTCTTATTGACATTATGTAGTATGTTTCCTTTTGTGATGGGTGATTATATGCACGTGTATATGATATTTCTTGCTTATGTGGATGGGTATTTTGGGTTATTTATGCATATGTGTATGATATTAGAGGCTTATGTGGATGATTGGGTGTATGTATTTTATTAATGTAGATATGGTGATATGATATGCACACATGTTTTATTTATGATGATTTATTGTATGGATGCCTAGTAACTTATTTGTCATGTATGCATTTTACATATGCAGGATGTGATGTACTATGAGTCTGACACTTTGTGATGTAGGTGGCGATGTATGCATGGATCTAACATGTGGTGATGGATGTGTGGTTAATAGAATGACTTTGATATGCAATAATGCTCTTGTAATTTTATAGGAAATAACACATGGCCATAAGTTCCAATAAGAACTGACAGGATAATGGAAGGTGGGTATGTAGTGATTGTGAAAATGGGTGTCATTTGGCATCAGTCAAAAATTATTAGTATCCTAAGAAGAATGGGAAAGAGTGGGATAAATTATTTGCACAACCAAAATCATAGGGTGAATGCAATGCAACAGATGATGAAATGCAATTCTAATATGAGTTGCCATCTTTAGAGCATTGATATTTGCTATAGCATAAGATACCGAATACCCTGATATATAAGACCAGGGCCAGTAGGCATCAAATACATGAAAAAAACATAGCAAGAAAAAGGGGGCTACCCCAACACCTCAAGATCTTGATGACCTTGGTCGGGCTAGGCATTGGGATAACCACAAACACACAAGGATGCCCCAACATAACACAAGACCCCATGGATCCTGGTGGGTACTACGTGGGACAACCAAAAAAAGGCAGCAACAAAGAAAAGACCAAGATGAACCCATATGTTGACTAGTCAAAGCACACCATGATATGATGAATCAAGTTGACCATGACAAGTGTTGATAATGAGCTCAAATGAAAAATAAATTCCAAAACATTAAAAGATCACAATTAAAATCAAAACATCCTTTGCCATAGGATCTAGTTGATGGAAAGGATCGATGAGGTCTGCTAGGAAGGATGCATCCTGTTGAGACCAATGATAGATACTAAAATAGAATGACCCAGTTTGATGGCAGATACTTTTCATTAACTAAATCTTTTGATAATTTGAGGATTTTATTTGAGAATAACAGGCCAAATGGAGACATAGACTGACCCATCTTACAGACCTAGGGGCTCGGGGGCCGATCAGAGATTAGCCTTGCCTACGTGAAAGCACAAAGCCCTCGTAGTTCCAGAAAAAGACCATGGATAAATTGAAAATAAGACAATGGTGACCGATGAGGAGGGACACAAAACACGACAGAGAAATGCCCCACAGGAGGATCAAATGACCAATCTTACCTATGTGATAGCACAGGGGCAACGTAGTTTGGAGATGAATGACCATGGGTAAAAGTGGAAAGGGACTGGTGAAGACAAAGTGATGAAGGACCAAAAAAAGTTGATCCAAAATGCCTCGGGGGCAGATCGAATGATCAACCTTGCCTACGTGAAAGCGCAGGGGTAACGTAGTTTGATAAAGGATGAAAGTGATCGTTGGACAAGATGAAAACTAAATGAAGACCGACACAATGGAAGATCCTAGATGGTGACATAGGAGAAAAGGTCAGAACAACACAACCTCAGATTGGGATAAAAGCTCAGGATGATAGATAACTAAGGTAGATCGTCCAATGCTCAACCAAGATATAGACCTAGCAGCTAGGGTTAAGATGGGCAAGGATTATTAGGATGAATATAAAATAACTAGGACGCAAGGTAGATAATGATTAAGCCCTCTACAAATGGCTCTTGAGGATAGGTTTTCACCAAATGTACTTATCCAAGTTGCCACCAGGGGTGGTTTTCACCATAGGACGAATTATTTCTCTTTACTATTTTTGTTTGTATTTTTTGATTATTTTTTGCTTTTTATTGATTTTTTTATGCAGATAGAGTTACTAAGAGGACTTAAGTATAGAACCATTTGAGGTGCATGATGTTAATAGGTTCTTCTAGGGGCTCCCCTTCAAGAGTGGTCAGTCTATATGCCCTTGATCCATACTTTGCAGTTATGATGTAAGGCCCCAACCAGTTTGCTTCAAACTTTCCCTTCTTAGCTCTGTCTTGCTGGGTATGCTGGTTTTCTTTGAGGACAAGATCACCAACTTGGAACTGTCGCGGACTAACCTTCTGGTTGTAATTGCGTTTGAGGTGGTTTTGGTAGGCTTGGAGATGATCATATGCTTTTATCCACCTTTCATCAAGTAATTCTAGCTCTGCAAGTCATGCAACACAAGCATCTTCTTCACTGATAAGGTTCTTCAAGGAGACCCTCAATGATGGGAGCTCAACCTCAATTGGCAAGATAGCTTCGACACCATACACTAATGAATAGGGGGTGGCACCGGTAGGAGTGTGGATGGAGGTATGATACGCCCAAAGGGCAGGGTGAATGTGGAGGTGCTAATCTCAACCTGTGTTATTGACAACCTTTTTGAGGATACAGATAAGAGTTTTGTTGGTTGCTTCTGCCTGACCATTACCCTGAGGATAATAAGGCATTGAACAACGATGTTGGATATGGAAGGTGTCACAAAGGTGTTTCATGGCTTGGTTTTTAAAATGTTTTCCATTGTCAGAGAGGATGGTGGATAGGATACCATATCTACAGAGAATATGGTAGGGGATGAATTTTGAGATTTGGACATCGGTGATTTGTGAGAGTGGTATTGCTTCTACCCACTTAGTGAAGTATTCAGTGGCTGTAATTATGAATGTATTGCCATCAGATGATGGTGGGTAAATCTTTCTAATCAAGTCAAAACCCCATTGAGAAAAGGGACACAGTGCTAGGAGGGGCTGAAGATCTTGTGCTGGGGCGTGAATCAAATCTGCATGTTGTTGGCATGGAAGGCACTTCTTCACAAATTCACAAGCATCATGTTCCAATGTAGGCCAATAATATCTAGCTCATAGGATCCTTTTGGCTAGAGCCATACCATTTGAGTGAGCTCCACAAACACCACCATGTACTTCCTTTAGTGCCATACAGGCTTCGGTCTCATTCAGACATCTAAGGAGGATTCCATCATACCCGTGATGATAGAGCATATCACCGACAATGATGTATCAGGAAGAGCGATGAATAAAGGATTTGCATTGGTTGCGTGTAAGTTCCGAGGGTATGATATTATCATGTAGGTAGGTGTATATGTCCTGGTACCATGGGGAGGTAGGACCTACGATATCGCACACCATATCAGTCTCAGGAATATCATATGTAAGGATTAAAAGTTGTTCAACAAGGAACTCACATTCTGTTCGGTCTTTAGGCATGCCAATTAGGGAACCAATAGTGGCCATTGCATTTGCCACTTTATTCTATTCCCAAAGGATTTGGTCAAACTATATGAAAGTGAAATATTTCTTGAAATCATCCACCATACGCTTATAGGGTAACAGTTTATCATCTTTTGTGAGGAATTCATCATTAACTTGCTTGATGACTAATAATGAATCACCAAAGACCTTTAGGTGAGTTATATGCCACTGATTTGCAATTTAGAGGCCGGTGAGGAGGGCTTCATACTCCGTGATGTTGTTGGTACATGGGAATGCTATCCTGAATGATTTTGGAATGTAGTCACCTTGAGGTGTAATTAATAAAATTCCTGCTCTAGATCCACTATGAGTGTATGAGCCATCAAAATATAGCGTCCAAGCTAGTGCTTCTGTAACTGTGTAGATTTATTTGTCTCAAAATTCAGTGTCTAGCAGGTAGGCATCTACTAATGGTGCCTCAACCAATTGATCAGCTCTGACCTGTCCTTTTATGGCTTTTCACTCTACATACTCTATGTCAAATTTGCTTAGGAGCATGACCCATTTGGCCATGCGGCCAGTCAGAGTGGTTCTAGATAAAAAATACTTCAGGGGATCAATTTTAGTGATTAATTTGATCGGATGGCTAAGCATGTAATGACAGAGTTTCTGTGTGCTGAAGACTAGCGCAAGACAAGCTTTTTCCATGGGGGAGTAATTTAACTCATAGCCAACCAATTTTCGACTGATGTAGTAGATTTCCCTCTCTTTGAACAACTCATCATGTTGTGCCAACAATGCCCCCAGTGCGATTGAAGTAGCAAAGATGTAAAGCAAGAGGGGTTTTCCTGGAATAGGCGGCATCAAGATCAATGGATGAGCTAAATATTCCTTAATTTTATCGAAACCCATCTGACACTACTAGTTTCATCAGAAGGTGGAATCTTTCTTCAAAAGATGAGTGAATCACTGACATTTATCTGCTAGTTGGGCTATGAATCAACGGATGGACTGCATCTTCCCCTAGAGGCTTCTTAACTGCTTCAGATTGTGTGGAGGTGGCATGTCCAGAATAACATTTACTTTGGTGGGATCAACTTCAATACCCCTTCGGGAGACTATAAAACCCAACAATTTTCCTGACGTAACCCCAAAGACACTTTTTTGGATTTAGCCACAACTTGTAATGGTCTAACCGTTCAAAGATCTGCTTCAGGACAGTAGAATGTTCTGCTCGTGTTTTAGATTTCCCTAACAAGTCATCAACATAATCCTCCATGATGATATGGATAAGGTCGTGGAAGATGATCGTCATTTCCCTCTGATATGTTGCCCTTGCATTCTTGAGACCAAAGGGCATAACATTATAATAGAAAGTAAGTACCTCAAGGTGTTGTGAAGGCGGTCTTATGCTGGTCCTCAGGTGCGATTCAAATCTAATTATAACCAGAGAATCCATCCATAAGGGAGAGCATCTCATGTCTTGCTGTGAGGTCGACCAACATGTCAATGTTAGGCAGAGGGAAGTTGTCTTTTGGGTGGGCCTTGTTAAGGTCCCTGAAGTCTGTGCAAATCCGAATATCTCCATTTGGTTTGGCAACATGTACTATATTGGAGATCCACTCAGAGTAGTCAATTGGTCTAATAAAACCTACCTCTAGTAACTTTTCCAATTCCCTTTTGACTAATAATGCTACCTGCGGGTGCATCTTATGGAGCTTTTGTTTGACAAGCTTGGCATCTGTGTGAATGTCTAGATGATGAACCACTAAGGCAGGGTCTAAGCCTGGCATGTCTGAATATGACCAAGCAAAGTTAATGATTACCTCTCGGAGCAGCTACACGATGACTAGATACTCTCACTCTAAGAGTGACTTAGCCACATAGGTGATTTTAGGATTTTCAGCAATACCCATATTAACTTCTTGAGTCTCTTCAATTAGAATGGATGATTGGGTAGATAACTAATTTCCTACAAGGGGAAGATGAACATCTCCATCATCTAGTGCCTCTTTGAGGTTTTCACCATTAGATGTGTCCTTTATTTTTACTTTTTCAAGGTCAGGAAGCACGTTAGGGAGGTTTTCACTAGATGACCATTTTTTACTTTTCTTATTCTTATTTTTGCGACTAGAGTGTTCATCCTCCCCCAATCCCATAAGGTTGACATATGTATCCGCATACATATTGACAGGTGTGCTATTACGTAGGTCCCAATCAATAAGCTTGGGGTGACAGAGGGATAGGCTAATGGTGCAGACAGATAAGCATTTGAACATGGATGATAAGTTGGTGTGATCAATGTCATTGTACGCATGTATGATGGATTCCCCCTCATCTCCCAATGAGCCTTTGTCCATGGTGACACTATAGGAGGTATTAGACAATGTTGCAGGGCCTTTCTATTTTTTATCATATTTGATGCCTATGTTCTTTGCTAGCTTTGATGTATCAATAGGTTGTAGCCGCCCTTGTTCCTCTTTACCTAGGCCCTTGCATTGGTAGTTATACTTTTCTGCAAACTTAGCTGACCATGGATATGCTTCCTGAAAATATTCCTTTAGAGGAGGGTCTGGTTGGGGTTCTTCTTGGTAGACCCATTGGCTTATGTCCTCTTCTAGTGCATCTATCTTGACACTTGGGGATCTGAAGGTGGTGGTAGGGATGTTTTTACCACTGAAGGTGATAGTCTTGTCTTCCTTTTGTGTAGCATGCGAAGGTTGACCATACTCGTGTGGTGACGGTGGCATGGTTGCTACATTGAGAGCCGTATGCATTTCATATTCACCACACCCTTTTTCAATGATCTGGACTTTGGTGACTATAGGATCAGTGGTGGAAAATGGAGTGGTTATCTCGATGGAGGGTGGGTTAGCAGATGATGACTGGGATGCCCCCATTTCAACCCCGAGACAATAATGTAAATGGGGAAATGACACTTCTAAAGTGCAACAATATTCAAATGGTTGGGGGTCAGTGTAGATGGTGACTTCCTATTCGTTGACAAGGAATTTTAGGCATTGATGGTACGTGGAGGGGACAACTTGCATAGCATGGAGCCATGGGCAGCTAAGGAGGAGATTATATGGCAAGTCCAAATCTAGGACGTGATAGGTAGTGTATTGAAGCACAGGTCCCAATTGGATGGGAAGACTGATAATTCCCTCTAAATTTATTTTTGCATTATCATAGGCTTTGATTGTGATGATCTGATTACTTAATCCACTTGAGTATACCCCACCTGTTTTATGAATTTCAAGTACACAAATTGAGGGTAGAGCCATTATCTACCAAGACCCTTTTTATTTTATGGCGAGCAACCATGACTTCGATATGTAAGGGGTGATTATGATTGACATCGATGTTTGACATATCGTTTTGGCTAAAGTGTAGTTGATGAGATAAAGCCAAGTTTCCCACCAAAGCTTGGAATTGCATGGGGTTGATGTCATTTGGCACACAATTTCCTGCAGGGCTTTGTTGAGGATTTCTTGATGCACAGGGGAAGACTTAAGCAAATCCAAAATGGATATATGGGTAGGGTCTTTCCTAAGTGATCAAGGATGTTGTATGAGAGCTTACAGGAGTTGATTGGGCGGGTGCAGAGGCTGCAGGGACAGTGATGCAGGCTCCTCGTGTAGTAATAGCACATTGAGGGTCTTTGGCTTTAACATGTATCATAGATACACGGGGTTCCACCTACTCAATGTATTGAATAACACCCTCATAATTGAAGGGTACATTCTTGTAGCTCACATTATTTGCATTGTTTTCTTGGGGATTACTACTAGATATGCTTGGGCCTTGATTATGGTTCAGAAAGACGTTCTGATATATCTGTAATTGAGCATTGGACGACGAAGCTTGACTGGGGTCAACCTTGATATCACCTCAATCAATGAGATCTTGGACGTAGTTTTTCAAACCCTGACACTTGTTTAAAGAGTGTCCTTTGATTTTATGGAACTCACAATAATCATTTTCCTTAAACCATGCGGGCTTGGGTTTGGACTCATCAAATGGCTGGTGACAGGGTACGTGATGGGTAGTTGATTTGTAACAACTTATTAAAAACAACACTCAGAGGTTCTCCTAATTGAGCGTATTGACGTTTGGTGTTCCCTTGATTGTTTGGTTCAACTATTGAGGAGGGCGAGGTGTCCCCTATGGTACAGAGATGGCATTAGGTACAGATGGTTGTTGTTTTTGGGATGTATTAGCCACTTGGACGTGTTTAGTGTCTATCACGCTGTCATTCACTGCATTCTTGTTCTTGTTCTAGAATCATGGTTTATCACCAAATGACCTCTCTTTATCATGATTATGTATTTTGATGTGTCCTTTGGTAATAAGGGCACATTCAAGGATGGGTCCCTTTTCCACTATCTCTACGAAAGTGGTGACACAATGTAACCTAAAATTATGGGCCATGTCAGGATGAGAGTTTTCCATGAAAAGAGTGACCATGTCTTTTTCTTTTAGAGGTGTCTTCATTTGGCTTGCTAATGCACGCCACCTTTGTAGGTAGCTAGTAAAGGTTTCCCCCTCACGTTTTTTTCTCTTTGAGGAGATCTAAGGTGTCTGTGTCCCCCAAATTGAAAGAGAAGTAGGATACAAATTTTTTTGACAGGTCTACAAAATTTTTTATGGACCCTTTTTCAAGGGTCATGAACCAATCCAGGGCGTGGCTTGTTAGGCTTCATGGGAATAAGTGCAAGAGGTAGTTGTCATTGTGCATGACCTCTTGACATTGGGAGTAAAATTCCTGCAAGTGAGCCTTAGGGTCTTTGTTTCCCTTGTATTTGTCAAACTTTGGTATTTCAAAATGTTTAGGAAATGGGATTAATGAGATGGAGGGATCAAATGGATATGGGCATATGTCTTCAAATTTGAATGATTGTTTGGTAGCCCGACTTGAAGGTCTTTCAGAGCAACTTTGATTTCCAACAGATCCGAGTTGGGTAGGTTTGGGGATGCGTGTTGTGGTTGAGCCTGTAGACACAAAATGGACGTGAGAAAGGGGGATATGGTCTGATCAATAGGTCGAGATGGATTGCCTTGTGGTTGGTAGGGTGGTTGCTGTGAAGAGGCCAAAGTTTTATGTAGAGGTTGTTACTGATGAGATGGCTGAAGTAGCGTAGAAGCATTTTGTAAAGGGGTTGTTGGGTACCACCCAGAACATTCAGCTAGGATGTGGCTTGCAGAGGTAATTGAGGTGGAACATTGGATTAGTGAAGCTGTTGGGATGTATATGAGGATGATAGTAGATGCGTGGCCCCAGGAGGTGGAGGCAATGTGGAAAGGGGTGCCCCCAGTGTTGACTATAGGTTGATTCGAAGGAGGGGGTGCTGTTAATGTTAATGGCTTAGGTTGTGGAAAATTTTGTGGCATACCATAGGCAAAAGGATTATTGGGATCAGGCACTTGAGGACCTCCCATAACTAAGGTCAAAGCGTGTGGGGGATAGTTAACATGATAGAGAACAACATTGCCAAATTTAGGTTGATGCCAACCCTCAACTGGAGGAACATTGGGGAAGTATGAACCTTCTGGTGCATTTTGTGAACCTTGGAGTATGTTAGATGGGGAACTCCTACATTTGGACAAGTCAACACCCGAGGGGGGTTTGACACCCTTCTTAATTAGGTGGGCCAAAATTTCTTCCCCATGTTTTTCAAACAAATGGTCAGTCATTTGCACATTGGTGGGATTATTAAAATGTTCCTCAAGTGCGAGTTCAGGTTGATTAGCCATACTCTCTTCACCATGTGGTGAGTTGTTCTGATTTTTAGTGTTGGAGTGTGATGAAGTACCATTATGAGGATTTTGGGACACGTTGTTAGGATCTTGAGCAATATTTGCACCATTGGTGGGATTTGTATTGTTATTAAAGTCTTAAGACATGTTCGCTTGGGGATTTTGACCTTGTTGTTGTTCCATTTGTCTTTTAACTTGTGATCTAGTTTGAACGGGCATGCAAATGTGCTATGGGTGGATTATAAAGACTTGATTGTAGTCGAATGAGATGTGATTTTGATGGGATTTGGATTTTGATCAGATTTTGTTTGGATATATTGGATTGGATCAGATTTTGATGGGATCGGATTTTGATTGGCTAGATTGAATTTTGATTGAATTGGATTGGATTATTAAGATCAATAGGATAGCATTGGTTGAACGGATGTGATTTGGTTGATTGGATGGGTATGATTGGATGATGAAAGATGTGAGAAAGACCTTGAGTTTAATCAAAGGAAGTTACCCTTAGTGACCTAGAGCTTTGATTGATTAAGAGGATGATTACGACACCAAATCCACCTTAAGATAGGAATGGATTGATTGGGCCGAGGATGATAACTTACGACATCGAATTCACCTCAAGATGGAAGCAAATTGATTTGGGTCGAAGTTAAAGACTAATAATCAAATTCAAGTCCTATGGTAAATTTGGGTAACCACTTTTTAATAAAAGGTTAAGGCGGTTTGGTTATGAGTAGTGTTTTTGATGATGTAAATTGTAAAATTATGATGTTTTCTAGGTGATGGTATGGAATTTTGAATGGAATATGAAGAAATTAGAATGAACGGGTGGATTGAAGATGATTGTAGAGAATGAGTGGGGATTTAGAATGGTTAAACATAGATTTGGAATGATAAGATGGAGGTTTAAACTAATCAAATGGAGGTTTTGAGAGACTTAGAATGATGAAACAAAGGCTTGGGATGATGAGATAATAATTGGGAATGATTAAATGATGGTTTAGAGGCTAAACGGATCCAAATGGGGCGATTTCGGGTGTTCAGGATGGCAAATCCGCCCCTCTGCAGTAAATCAGGGGCATTCTCAACTTTCTGCAGTGAATCAGGGGCGTTGTTAGCTTTCTATAGCGAATCAGGGGCACAGTCAGCTTTCTGCAGCGAATCAGGGGTGCAATCATCTTTTTGCAGTGAATCAGGGGTGTAGTCAACTTTTTGCAGTGAATTCAAGGGTGTGGTCAGCTTTCTGTAGTGAATCAAGGGTAGAGTCAACTTTCTTCAGTGAAACAGAGGGCGCTGCCACCTTTCTGCAGTAAAACAAAGCTTGGTTTTGATGGCAATGGCTATGGCAAGGACTCAAAATGATAAAATAAGGCCAATGTATCAAAGATTTCATGAGTTTTTCACAAGAAAACACTTCAAGCAAGCACAATCCTACGATTACTATTAAGGGTATGGCCAGGAAAGGTCTTAATCTAGGATGCACAAGGCTTCTAGGGATTCCTCGATATACTCTCGGTATGTGAGGCACAACTATGAACACCAGCTCGTCACCAGCATAAGTCGGGAACCCCAGCGAGGTACTGAAAGGCTTAGACCAACTCTTCACCTCTATCTAGGTATCACCCTAGCTTTGACGCTCCGCCAATTACGACGTGACTAGATTGGGGTACAACTTTCCTTCTCCCCCCTTTATATACCCTGTCGGTACGTGTGGTTGGAATCGTCCCTTGGGGTGATGAAATCCTCAAGCAAGTCCCACTAAAAAGAAGACACTAATCATTTCCAACTACTCCCTAGGCTCACACGAAGTGCAAGGAGAAAGTGAAAACAAATTAATGCCCCCTTGGGTGACACAATAATAAACAAACATAGCAAGCAATAAAAGTTACTTCCCCCTAATTAGACTATGTTCAAACAACAAGGATAATTTTTCAAAAATTTGATCAAATAGATGGTCCTGCAAGCAAATCTTAGCTATCTTATCCTTCGTTCTTGGTCGATTACACCATAATATGCTTCCAAACTATGCTATTTTGGGGCATAGCCACCTTTCTGTGGTAAAAATAGGGGTGCTGCCACCTTTCAGTAGTGAATTCAGGGGTGCTTCCACCTTTCTGCGGTAAAATAGGGGCCCTACCACCTTTCTGCAGTAAAACAGAGGTGCTGCTGCCTTTCTGCAGTAAAATGTTAGAGGAAAAGAGCCTTTCAAAATGAAATGGCATATCCGCCCCTCTGCAAGAAACTTTATTAGATTTTTGAAAAAGAAAAGTTGGATGCCCTACTGCGAGAAAGTGTTAGAAAAGATCTTCTAAGAAAAATGACGTATACACCTAGCTGCAACAAATTGTTAGAAAAAAGCAAATTTTTAGATATAGGGTGTGACTGCCTTTCTGCAGCAGACAAGAGGGCATGGCCGCCCTTCTGCGGTAAAATCAGGGGCATTGCCACCTTTTTGCGGCAAAATCAAGGGCACTGTCACCTTTCTACAGTAAAATAGAGGGCACTGCCACCTTTCTGTGGTAAAATAGAGGGCATTGCCGCCTTTCTGCAACCTTTTTTTGCAAAATACTTAGTAAAAATGAAGGTTAAATGCAAGAACCCGTTTGTGGGTCCCACCAGGCATGCCAAAAATGTGTACCTTGGAGTTTTACCGTATTTTAATGTGCCAAATATCTTAAAATGCAAATGATAAAACACTAAGAACACCTCAATGATTAGCCTAAAGAGTGATAAAACAAGGAAAATAGATGAAATAAAATGCAAATCGATTATACCTTCCTTGCTGTTGAAGACTCCTTGATTGACCCTTGATTTAGATGAATTTGTATGCTCTTTAGATGACTTTTGATGTTACTAGATGCAAGATTGATAATGCAAAATGACTAAATGGATGGCTAAATGGTAGGAAATTCTTGAGCATGCAAATTGGCAGCATAAGGTTGCTCTAAAAAAAAGTGTTGAAAATGCCTTGAGGAGGGGGTATTTATAGAAGAATATGAATTCTCTAGAGAATTCAACAGTTGAGATTCATCCAACAAGGTTAAGATGAAGGGCTATGGTGGGTTGAGAACTCACAAGCCCTCACATCTTGACATGTGGATGGTGAAGTGGCTAAGAGGAGATGAGGTGTAAGTGAGGTGGCCAAAAGGTACATGAGGTGGAGGGAGGACAAGTACCTTCCAAGTACCTTGGGGAGTGAGAAGATTTCCTCAAAAAGGAATTTTTTGTCCCCAAGTGAGAGTGAAAGGGACATTCAAATATGAAATCAAAGTGAGATTACTGATAGAACTCAACAAAGAAAATATGAAATCCTAGTTCAAGGCTGGGTCTGGTCATTTAGGTTTCTCCCGGTGGACTTCTGTCCTTTGCCTGCTATTTGCAAATGACCATCGTCAAGTAGTTTCTCGTCCCCTTCTACCTGAACACTTAAGAAATCAAAGGAGTTATGCCAACTGTATTTCAGACTCACGGGTCTTGAATTCTAAAACTTTGTTTTTGGGATGTTGTTTCACAAGAGCCATTCCAAACAACAAACTCCAAGTGGCTATCCCTCCTCTTGACTTTGAATGCCCCAATGATGACCTAAAAGCCTTCCAATCTGGAAACTAACTTTGACCCACATGTTTAAATTAGACCCTCTCCCCCATGAAATTTTCAAATCACCTAAATCTAAAGGCAAGAGAGACCATGCATACCACCTTTCCCTATTTCCATTTAAAATAACCATCCTACTAGGGAGGTATGGCCTCTAGGGCCCAAACCATCCAAATTCCCCCTGGTGAACTGCTAACAATAAGCTGAATTAAAAGTTAGATTTATTGAATGTTGTATTATCCAATCTAACTCCATTTGTAGGGTTTTGGCTAACATTTCATGCTTTCGTGCTTGATTTTACTCACCTCTCCTTTAGAATTTGAGTTATTAATCCTTTCTTGGTTACATATTCATCTTATGTCTAATGTGTTATCAATTCTTCACTTTTCTTGTATGTCGAAAAGGGGTGATTGTAAAAAATGATAATTATTGTTTAGGGCACAAACTATTGAACTTTGTGCCACTATTTTTTATTCTCATCTTTTATTTCAAGTCTATTCTTGAGAATTTTGGGTGATTTTCTTATGTCTCTTATCTAGGGTCTCTCTTTGTATTTATTTTTCTTGTTGTGTACCTTTCTAACTATCTAGTTAAAATCATACCCACCCAAAAAAAATTAAAATAAGATGGGGGAGCTACCCCTCTCAAACATAGAGTAAGATCGCTAATGTGATATCATTCTCTCCAACTGTTAGAGAATTTATCATTTCCTATTAGGTGAGTAAGTTATTTGTAACAAAATATCCTAGTGATAAATCTATTTACCAATATATTTTTTGGTGAATCCAGTCTAGAACAAAAAAAGAAAAAACTTTGTTAGTTGTCTAATGAATTGATAACCAAATATTAATTGATTAAATGTTGAGTAGGAGGATGTACTGTAAAAAATTTGTGAGCTTTATCTTGGAGATATTAGAGGAATAACTAGAGATTTAATCAAATAAACCAAGTCTTAGATGATGAAGATGATTTGGGATGAGAAGAACAATAAGAAGTAAGAAGACTTGGAAAAAATAAATAGTTGGTTATTGTTGATAATATTATTGTAATACCAAGGTTGGATAAATGTAGCCAAGCCCGTATAGCTCAAAACAACCAACAAAATCATTAGAAACAAGTACTAAAGTTAGAATATCAACATAATTCTAGGATATTGGTGACTTTGTGGAATTAATAGGTCCACTCTTGTTATTCTCAAACTTGCACCACAACATTAATTTCATCTCAACCATAGGGAACTTACTTTGGCCCATTAACCTTGCTCAATACACATGCTTTCCTACAGGATCATGGAAACATTTTCTAGAGTTCACTTGAGAGAACTTATAGGATCTTGATAGTAATTTTCAAGCATTCACTATCACTTATAGAATTTAGGGAGTGTGATTGCCATTCCCATATTTTAACATGTGAACATGAGCACAAACTAATTTTTTTGTAAGACTACAATTATAATTGATATCATGTTCAACATGATAAATTAATGTGTGTTCCAATTGATTTTACACATGCAACATCATCACAAGAATGCCACTCAAAGTCAAAGAAAGAGGAATAACACGAGTGGATGTGATGGGATCCATTTCATGAACCTTGTAATGGGGATCACCCTATTTAGGGCTCAATGTATCTATATGAGGCACCTCAAGGGAGAAAAATGAAATGGATATTCCCTTTAGGATCACTACAAGAAAATAGATTGGCCAAGTATTCAAGATGAGACCTAGTTCCTATAAAGACTAAATCATTTTACTAAATGTATTTAATTAATAGTTTATTCCAATAGTCTAACATTACTATTACAATAAATTAAAATAGTCTAACTAAAAGAATACAATTATAGAGCATATTAATTTAATTTTCATCTACCACTTTGGAAAATAATCAAATTAAGGATTTAATCTACTCCCTTTTTAAATTAATAATTAAAAATAATATTTCTTTTTTGCCAAGTATTTAGAATGTACAAAAATAACTAAACCTATATCTATACCATAATTGGGTTAATATTCTCAAGGAATCAAAAGTTAAACAAGACCAAATAAATGGTATCTTTGGATTTAGAGAAAGTAGAGAAGACTATTATTGATCTAAATACTTGGGAAGAATAAGCAAAAATGATTGAAGAAGTTCTAATTAGAATATTGTTGTCAAGGGGAAAGGACTGTGTGAATTTTGAGGAAGATTTTTTCAATAAGAAAGGATCTTGAGAAGGTGAATCATTAGTTAGAACTAAAGTTTGGAAAGAGTACTAAGACTCTAGATCAAATATTGGGATGTTAGAGATTTTTGTATGTCAAAAATAGAATTGGTTTTGATTATTAGAAGAACAAAGTGATATAATAGTTAGTGAAGCTTGCAAAAGGAATTCTAGAAGTAACTAGTTCCAAAACTACAAACTCTAATTTAGGGTTAGTGTAAGTGATGAAATAATTACACAAAATTATGGTTTTATCCAAGTTCAAAAGAAGAACAAAAGATCTGGAAGACAATGATACAACACTAAGTTCAATTATTCTTTTTTTCGTTATTGTTTTAGTTATAATTATTTTGGTCATAAGGTTGTGGACTATAGAAAAGCCCTAGTAAGAAGAAATGAATTTGTTACCAATAATGCATTTGTACCTTTATACACTTTTAATATTCTTTTCTACAAATGCAACAATGTTGGACACATTGTTAGGAATTGCATAAGCAATTTTGTGAGTCTTCCTCTACCAAAAATAGGAAGGAAAGGATAAAAAATTGAGTCATGAATCAGATAAAGTATGGAAGAAGCTTTTTAGAAGAGAAAAGGTTAGAGAAATCAATGATTTCTCAAGCTTCTCTACATGATTAGAAAGAAAAGAATCTGCATATCATAGAAAATGGATGTTCTAGCCACATGACTAGAGATAAAATTAAGTTCATGAGTCTCAAGAAATTTGAAGGAGGTTTTGTGACTCTTGGAAATAATTCTATTACAAAAATCATTGGTAAGGGTACTTTGAATCTTTGTGGTGGTAGGAGAAAAACTCATGATGTTTTGTACGTTGAAGGACTAGAGCATATTCTTTTAAGTGTAATTTAGATGTCTGATAAAGGTTATAAGCTATCTTTCAATGTTGAGGGTTGTGAAATTAGGAAATCAAGTATAGGAGAACTGATTGTGGAAGGAAGCAAGATAGACAGTGATATATATCATCTTAGTGAGATGAATGGGAAAAACTAATTTACTGTGAAGAGAGAAGAAAGTTGGATTTGGCATAGAAGGTTGGGGCACATTAATTTTGATCTATTGTGAAGATTAGCTCAAGAGGAATGGTCCAAGATATGCCAAAGATTAAGAAGCCTCATTCTACTAGCTATAAACCATGTCATGAAGGAAAACAAACTAAGATAATATTTCCTTCTAAGGAGTATTCTACAACAAAGCCATTAGATTTGATTCATAAAGATCTATGTAGACCTAATAGGACAAAGAGTCTACATGGAGACATATATTTCATGATGCTTATTGATAATTATACTAGAATGACTTGGGTTACTTTTCCAAAAGAGAAGTCAGAAACACTTGAGAAATTTAAAGCATTCAAGGAACTAGTTGAGAATGAAACCGAAAGAGAAATCAAGGTTTTGAGATTAGATAGAGGTGGAGAAGTCACTTCTAATTAGTATGGTGAATTATATGAAGAGCATGGGATCCATAGGTAATTTTCTACTCCTAAGACTCCTTAGAAAAATGGAGTTGTAGAAAGGAAGAACTTGACTATACAAGAGATGGAAAGAACAATGTTGAGTCAAGCAAATCTACCAAATATATATACTAGAGAGAAGTAGTTCAAATTGCGATATATATTTTGAACAAAGAACAAATCATACCAAAGGTTGAAAAAACATCATATGAGTTATGGAGAGGAAGATTTTCTTGAATAAGACATTTTGGAGTGTTTGGAAGTGAATTCTACATCAAAAGGGATGAAGAAAATTTGGGTAAGTTTGATTCAAAATTTGACAAAGGTATTTTTCTTGGTTACGCTATGATAAGTAAAGCATATAGATCATATTACAATAAAATGCCGAAGAAGATTGTGGAAATTTCCAATGTAAGAGTTGATGAAAAAATTTAGTCTACTAGTACTGTAGAAGTAGAATATGATGATGATGAACTAGAGAAGTGGGTTTTTAGAAACAAGCTAAATGAAGACAGAGAAGTGGTTTAGAGCAAGGCTAGACTTGTGTGTAAAGGATATGATTAGGTTGAAGGTTTAGAATTTGAAGAAAAATTGCTTTGGTAGCAATATTGTAAGCTATTAGAATATTCTTAGCTCTATTAACATTCAAGAATTTCAATGTACACTAGATTGATGTTAAGTCAACAATTTTGAATGGGTAGCTAGAAGAAGAGGTCTACATTGAACAATCATAAGAGTTTCAATATTCAAACCATTGGAACACAATAATCTACTGAGAGGGGGGTGAATCAGTAGATACCAAAATCTGTCCCTTAAAACTTTTTCCCTTAGAAACCTTATGTAGATTACTTCCTTAAATCCAAATACCTTGTGCAGATTTCTTACTCAACTCTTATTGTGTAGATTGAAAACTAAAGATGCAAACATAAACATACAAATAGAAAATCAACACAAATGCCCACAACACTAGATATACGTGGAAAACCCAATATGGGAAAGCCCACGGTGATCAAGGTTGCTTGAGTCTTGCTCAAATCCAACATCACAAATAAAATATTTGTTACAATGTTTTTGGGCTACAAACCAAGGATGCCTCAACACCTTGATTTAGGAGCTACAACTCCAAGGAAGCAACAAATCCCTATTTTAGAAGCTACAACTTCAAGGATGCAAAAACACCCTAATTTAGGAGCTACAACTCCAAGAAAGCAACAACTCCCTAGTTTTAGAAGCAACTACTTCAAGGATGCAACAACACCCTAGTCTGAGCTACAACTCAGTGCAATGAGGCTACAACCTCTATGATAACAATTTCAAATATGCATAGACTTGGTTCTACAAAAACTAAGATTCATCAATACATACAATACATTATTTCTCTTACTACAACTTACTTTATGTTGCTGAAGATACACTCTCAACAACACACCCCTGCTCTGTACTCTCCTCTGCACATAGAACAATCTTTGTTCTATCTTAATACTTTTCACTTCTTTCCCCTTATGTGTACTGTCTCATACATCTGCATTGTACACTCTCTTCTCTCTCTGCATCTGTTCCACACTTAGCAATACATAATTTTATTCAGCACGCTATGCACTTGCAGACTTCTCACACACATAGTAGATACAACTTGCTAAAAAATTCTTAGATTGTCTTCTTTTTGCTTGAGTCCATCGATCTGCAATCTCTTTCTTGAGATTCTTACCACCGTTTAGATCTACTTAAATCTTCTGCTACATTTTCCTTAGCTTGCAAGCTTCACTAGCAAGCTTCCTTTTCCTTGAGCCACGCACATATCTTTCCAACTTATAATTAAGACATCTAATAGGGTTTACCAGATATCTCCATATATTGCATCGGGCCACCAAAAGTTTAATTTGGTTACAGATAATTTTCCTCATTCTCTATGTGGAACCCTAAAATCTGATTATGCATTCAATGCATCCTTTTGTTCATTCGATCTGATCTTTATTCTTGTCTTTGTGATCATCTAAACCACCGCCCTGTGCATCAAATCTCATTACATTTATTGTTGAAAAAGATAGAGCATTTAATTCTCATTGCTATTTCAATTACCAATCGAACCTTATTTACACGGACTTAGCCATTGTAGTTTTTCATTTTTAAATCTAGGTCGTTGATCAATTATCTTTGTTCCATGATCCGTTGGATTTCCAGTCATCTCAACACCTTTAAAACATGATCGTTAGATCATCTTCTTTAAACGTGCACTGTTGATGATCAACTCATGCTTGTCGCTTTACTTGGACATATCTCATTCTCTCTTAGATCACCAATATCAAATCTGTGATGTCAAATCTTGACCTCATGATCAATGCTATCCATTGCATTCTCATAATGCATCATTTTCCTCTAAGTCTAGATAGTCAAATTAAAGAATCTTTAATCTAGCTTTTTTGATCTCCTTCATACACCACTTGCCATACGTGGGATCCACCAAGACACTCATCCAAAACCCATGCACCTTGTGAGCTCAAACAACAGGCCCACACAAACCTTGTGGGGTTTGCGGGTTGTTGCCATTTTTCATCCACATCACTGCCACATAACTCACAACAATGATGTGAGTTGGTTTATCTACCAAATATTCTTCTACTACTTTTCATCATATGCTATCATCACCTTCCTATCGGGTCCTAGAAGGTACATTACTTGTGCAATTCTATGGAATCTAGAAGGGGATCTACAATATTCACACCAAGCTCCTAGAAAGACATTTGATCAAAGCTCTATTTAATCTCCACCATTCACTATTGCCAATAGTTCATGACATACATCATCTCCACTAGCTTTGTATGCTGCCTTTGTAGGTCCCACCATCATCATCAATGGTCAACATTCATCCATTGTGGATTAGTCTCCACAGCTCCCCGTTGACCCCATGGGAATTATTCGAGATCCACCAAAAACTCAGTGGAACTAACGAGCACTGTTAGATCTTCTTCATCAAAAACATAGATCATACATAATTATTGAATTCCTTGATGCAATCATTTATTTCCACCTATCATTATGACATCGTGTTCTACTAACTATTTCTATTGCCTCTAAAGGTTCCACCAGACTCTGTGAGTACCATCGATCTTCAACATTTGATCACCGTCATTCCTCGTTGATCTCATGGGTCTTGATTGGGCCTCACTAAAATCTTAGTAGGGTATGTAGGCTAATGCAACGTATACACCTAATGATGTCACCAAACATCATTGTGTAATATTCTATAGAGAGTGGGGTGAATCAATAGATACCAAAATCTATCCCTTAAAACTTTTCCCCTTAGAAACCTTATGTAGATTACTTCTTTAAATCCAAATACCTTGTGCAAATTTCTTACTCAAATTTTATTGTTTAGATTGAAAACTAAAGATTGAAACATAAACATAAAAATAGATAATCACCAAAAAATCTCACAACACCAGAATAAGAGGAAAACTTGATATGGGAAAAACCACGATGACCAAGGTTGCTTGTGTCTACTACTCAAATCCAATGTCACAAATAAAATATCTGTTACAATGTTTTTGGGCTACAACTCAAGGATGCTTCAACACTTTAATTTAGGAGCTACAACTCCAAGGAAGCAAAAAATCCCTATTTTAGAAGCTACAACTTCAAGGATGCAACAACACCCTGATTTATGAGCTACAACTCCAAGGAAGCAAAAAATCCCTAGTTTTAGAAGGAACTACTTCAAGGATGCAACAACACCCTAATTTGAGCTACAACTCAATACAATGAGGTTACAACCTTTGTGATAACAATTTCAAATATGCATAGACTTGGTTCTACAAAACCTGAGATACATCAATACATACAATACATTGTTGCACTTATTGCAACTTACTTTATTCTTGAAATTGCACTCTCAAAAACACACCCTTGCTCTTCACTCACCTCTGCACATAGAACAATTACTATTCTAACTTGCTACTCTACACTTCTTTCCCCTTCAATGCAGTGTCTCATACATCTACACTGTACACTCTCTTCTCTCTCTCCATCTGTTGTACACTCAACAATACATAATTCTATTCAACACCCTATGCACTTGTAGAGCTTTCACACACACAATATATACAACTTGCTCAAAAATTCTTAGATTGTATTCTTTTTTCTTGACTCCACCAATCTACATTCTCTTTCTCAGGATTCTCACCATTGTTTGTATTTACTCAAATCTTTTGCTAGGGTTTCCTTAGCTTGCAAACTTCACCAATAAGCTTCCTTTTCATCAAGCCACACACACATCTATCTAGCTCATAATTAAGACATCTGATAGGGTTTACTAGATATTTCCATATCTTGGATTGAGCCGCCACACATTTAATTTGGTTACAGAGAATTTTCCTCATTCTCTTCATCAAACCCTAAAATTTGATTATGCATTTGATGCATCCTTCTATTCATTCAATTTGATGTTGATTCTTGTCTCTACAATGATCTGAATTGTTGCCCTATGCATCAAATCTCATTACAATTGTTGTTGAAATTGATAGAGCATTTAATTCTCATTGCCATGTTGGTTACTAGTAGAAACCTTGTTTACATAGACTTAGCCATTGTATTTCTTCATTTTTAAATCTAGGTCATTGAGCACCATGATCCTCTAGCTCTCCATTCATCTTGACACCTTTAAAAAATAATCATTAGATCATCTTCTTTAAACATGCGTTGTTGATCTTCAACGCATGCTTGTCACTTTAGTTGGGCATATCTCATTCTCTCTTAGGGAACCAAGATTAAATTTGCAACGTTAGGTTTTCACCTCATGATCTATTCCATCCATCACATCCTCATAATGCATCGCTCTCCTCTAAGTCCAAAATGTTAGATTAAAGAGTCTTTAATCCAGCTTCGTCGATATCTATTGAGTAATGATCACCGCTGGATCATTTTTCAAACAATTTATGTTGTCGATCTCCTTCATACATTGCTTGCCATACGTGGGGTCCACCAAGACACACATCCAAAAACCATGCACCTCGCAAGCTCAAACAACGGGCCCACACAAACCTTGTAGTGTTTGTCAGCTGTTGCCATTTGTCATCCACATCACCACCACACAACTCACAACAATGATGTGAATTGTTATATCTATCAAATTTTCTTCCACCACTTATCATCATACACCATCATCACCTTCCTATCGATTCCTAGAAGGTACACTACTTGTGCAATTCTAGGAAATCTAGAAGGGAATCTAGAATATTTGTACCAAGATCTCAAAAAGATGTCCAGTCAAAGCTCTGTTTGATCTCCACTGTTCACTGCTGCCAATAGTTGATGACATATGTCATCTTCCACTAGCTTCATATGTTGCCTTCATAGGTCCCACCATCATCATCAATGGTCAACATTCATCCATCATGGATTAATATCCATCACTCCCCAATGACCCCATGGGACTTAGCCAGGATCCACCAAAAAACTAACATAAATGATGAGCACCATCAGATCTTCTTCATCGCAACCGTTGATCATACACCATTACTTACATCCTTGATGCAATCATTTATTTCCACCTATCATTATGATATCACGTTTGACTATTTATGTCTGCTACCTCTGAAGGTTCCACTAGACTTTGTGAGCATCGTCGATCTTCAATATTCGATCACCATTGTTGCTCATTGACCCCGTGGGTCTTGATCAAACCCCACTGAAATCTCAGTAGGGTATATGGGCTAATTGCATGTATACACCTTTTGATGTCACCAAATTTCACATTCCACTAGCTCTATTGACTTCACCTTTCTTTGCTGAGTAGTAAGTTAGACATGTTTTTGAAAACACCTCCAACCTTAAAGCACAAACTTCATAAGTTCATCAAACTATAAAAAACACCACCAGCGCTACGAGGTGGGGAGTTAGCGAAACATAGAAAAACACTGCCTGAGTTAGACCACGTGCCAAAAACAACACTAGAGATATACTTAGTCAAAAGACTTGAAGCGGTAAGTTAGAGAAACTTAGAAAAATGCCACCCAAGATATGACAGCTGAATTTTTCTTTTCTTCTGGCTCTTAATGAACTATCAAGGCAACCAAAGAAACTATCCCATTGAAGTACAGATGTCTCACTGATGAGCCATGTAGACACGACCAACCTAGGCAATGGGGTCGGTCACATCACATAATGAATGACATAACTTGTTACTTATGTGACCTGCAACCTGGAACATCAAGTCATCAAAAAAATAGAACTTGCTTGAACGTTGTGATTGAAATTTATGCACATGTAGGGTTTAACTGATAAACCCTAGATCGAGAGAATGAACAAATTAACACTGACATCTCCATTAACATCAGGACCTACAAAATAAATTTCTAGAAAGCTTTGGAGAAACCTAGATCAAATCTTCCATTAGATCCACTACTCTCACACTCATCCTTTATCATCATGCCAACAAAATCTTTTGCCTGATTTTCCCTTTTGACATCAATGACAACATTATGTGCTTCTACACATGATTAGGACACTTCTCCTTTGATCCCCTTTTGACATCAATGAAAACATCGTCTAACAATCTCCTCCTTTTTAATTGGAAAAACCTTAAATTATCAATGATACCAATTAACCAATTCAACATTCGTACCAATATCATCTTTACTCTCTCCTTCTATTTATGCTTTATTCAATGCTCGTCTTTGAGAATTTTCATGATTTTCTCCCCCTTTGACATCATTGGAAAATGTATCAGTCCTCATAAAATTATTCTCTCCCTTTGACAAGAAATGCAAAGGGCCTAGTTGTACTCTAATATCTTCATTGGACATTTGTTCTCCTTTGCTCATCCTTATGAGCATCTTCACAACTTTCTCTCTTATGCTCTACTTGAGCATTGCTCCCTTCTTCTCCCCCATGCCCAATTCTTTTGAGAACTTGCTCATCCTTTCTTCTCTTCTTTATCTTATGTCACTATACCACTACTGCCTTCACTTCTTAGCAATACCAAAGGGACTTAACTCCCCCTTTGACTGATACCAATTGAAGACAAATTTGTGCTCTCATGCCAATTTTTGCATTCAACCTTTTTATTGCAATGGAAAAACCATATGCTTCAACTTCTTTGTACCAATTAGAAAAAAAATATTTGATACCAGTTTAAGTGCCATTACATGCTCTTCTCCAATCAAGTTTGATACCAATTATAGATATTTTGATTCATGCTCTGTGCTAATAGAATCATATACTTGACACCAATTGGTAATATCATGCCCTAATATTGATTATCATTCTGATACCAATTGTGAATGTGTTCACTTTATGCTATGTACCAATTGATATACTGGACTGCATTGTATGAGGTATAACATTGATTTGATACCTATAGAACCTCCCCCTTATACCTTGCTCCATTATTCACTAGCTTCATTTCAGGGGCTCTATACCAGCTAACCTATTATGAACCAATTTTCAATGGTCTAATACCAATTTAAAAATAATATACACAAAACAATTTCCTTTTATCCATATCTCTTCTCTTTGCAGGAAAGAAACATTTCTCTTAACAGAGCATTTACACCACTCTTTCTTCAATAACTGATACCAAATGTTGATATCAATTTCTGCAACAAACTATCGACCATCTACTATTTTTCTTACACCTTGACAAGCATTTCAAGAATCAAGAATGTGACCATAAATATGCAACCATCAAGTCATTAGAAATTTGTAAAACATGTTTTAATTGAATTGGTCTCCTTCATCATTTCTAGGGATGAATGAAATATCATTTTAGCTCCCCCTGGACTCATGCCCTATCACTAACAATTAGTGATGTGAGGTAGAACTAGCCTCATTTGGTGCCTCTTGTTAATGTTTCATTCTCCACACCTTCTCATTCTTCTTTTCTATCTTGTCAGCCTTCTTACTAGGAATATGTGAACCATTGTTCACTTTGGGAGAAGTATCCTTCCTTGTATTCTTCCTCTTTCTCTGTACTGCAAGTTTTACAATATCTAGTTTACAGTCTTTAGCTATGTGACCAAAGTTGTCACACTTTTAGCATTTCACATACATATTCCTTATAGGAGCAAATGAATTTCTATTTACATTTTTAGTGCTCCTTCTAAGTGCAACTTTACATTCTCTATCCGAATGACCAAATTGATTACAATTATAAAAATAGCCATGAAAGCATGATGAGTATGTGGTCATATAATTTCTCTGAGCAGGATGAGGTGGTCTTTTTTGATTTGTCTTCTTTATGTATGTCATCCTAGTAAATCGTCCTGAATCAGCTCCCATATTTTTTTGTCTTTTTCTTTGATGCCTTGGGACTGATTTCTCCATCTTCTTCTTTGTTGCAGGCTTCTTCTTCTAATAATCAGAGATTGAAGGTTTATTGTTCCTTTTGTTTGTAGCATGTCTCCTTTCTTCTTCAACTTTATTCTTATTAGTAGCTAGCTCCTTTTCTTCTTTTGCTTTATTCACTCTAGTAGTGCCTTTTTTTGATCTTCCATTTCTAGAGGTGCTTTCTCTAAAGCAACTTGTGCAGGCTTCCTCTTCCTTTATGCAAAATCTTTCTTCTACTTTAAATAAATTTGTAGAGGCAGAAGAACTCTTCCCTTTTTCATCACCAAGGTCAATCTTCATTCTTGGTCTTGATCTCGGTCTAGATGGTGTTGATGATGTTTTCTGCATAGCAACAAATCAGACAAGATACAAGTATCCTATCTCTCTTGAAAGGAAAATCTCTATCAACAAGCTTGGCCTCACGTTTATCCCCTTCATCGTAATATTCATTAATGAATTGTAAGGTGGGGATTTTTAACTAAATAGGAAACATAGGTTCCAACCCATAAACAAGGTGGTAAGGGGATATTTGTATGGAAGTCTTGTGTCTTGTATGATCTTCCCATAGAGAAAATATGAGCTGGGTGTGCCAATCCTTAGGATTTCTTTCTAACAGCTTGCGAATAATAGTCAAGAGATTATTATTGGAAGACTTAGCCAAACCATTACCCTGAGGGTAATAATTGGATGCAAAATTAATTATAATTCCATGATCAAAGGCCTAGTTGGAGAATTTTAATGATGCAAATGTAGGACCATTATCACAAACCAAAGACATAGGACATCCAAAATGGTTAATAATACCTGATTTGATGAAATTGATTACCACCTTGGAAGTACATTGCTTGCAAGCAAGGGCCTTAGTCCATCCTATGAAATAATCAGTAATAGTAAGAATAAACTTGTGACCTGTAGAGAAAGGTGAATTGATTGGACCTATGAAGTCCATTCCCCACTGCACAAAAGGTTTTACCTCAAAGACTGGTTGAAGTGGGAGTGCTGCATACTTCTCTCTGGTTGTTGTAGTCTGACACACATGACAAGTTATGACATGGTTGTGTGTATCCTTGAACAATGTGGGCCAATAATAACCAGCTCTTAGAATCTGATTCGTTGTAGAAGGTGCAAATCTATGGCCTATACCATATCTGTCATGAAATTCCAACATTAATCTTTTAGATTTTTCTTTTCCTAGGCACCTTATGTAAACACCATCATGATTTTTCTTATATATAACAACTCCCTTCAGCATGAAACTGTCAATCTTCAAACACAATGCCCTTCTCTGTACTGCATTAAGATGGTCAAGAGACCTTTGAGTTAGGAGATAGTGAATGATATCATCATACCATTCTCCGGGAGAAACATCTTCTAGATTGTAATGTTGGGCTACAAGATTAGGGCCCATTTCTTCCATTCTCCTTATTAGTCCTTGCCCTCTTATCAGCTTTATTGGTTGAATCTCAATATCGTATTCTTGTAATATAGTTACCCATTTAGCTCTGCGCTCTCCTAGCTCATTTTGGATCAACAACTTGACTGCAAGATCATGAACTATTGCAAAGACCTTGTTTCTGAGGATATAGTGTCTAAATTTCTTCACAGCTCTGAATAAGGTGTAAGCCTGCTTCTTCACACTTTGGTACCTTAGTTCTGCATCTTTCAATGGTGCACTCATAAATGCTATGGGGTGTTCATTTCCTTGATCAAATTTTTGGGTCAACATAGCAACATAGGAGTGATCAGAAGCAAAAAAAAAAATATAGAATGGCTTAGCATAATCACTCACCAAAACCAGAGCTTTAGCAATAACCCTTTTTTCTCTACAAATTCTTCCTTAGCTTCTGCACTCCATTCAACTTTGGCTTCCTGCTTCAACATTGCATTCAGTGGCTTGACTATTTCTGCAAATCCAGTGATGAACTTCCTTACAAAGTTGATTTTGCCAAAGAATGACTTCATTTCTTTCTTGCTAGCAAGTGGCTAGATCTTGAGTATAACTTCCACTCATTTCGAATCAATGGCAATTCCTTTCTTAGAGATAACGTGCCCCAACAATTTTCCCTTTGTAACTCCAAAGATGCATTTCTTTGGGTTGAGAGATATGCCAAACTCTCTACACTTCTGAAACACCTTGCAAAAATCTACTATATGATCACCTCTCTTTTTGGAAAAGACTATCAAATCATCCATATAAATAATTATGCATTTCCCAATTATGTCCTTAAAAGCAATGTCCATGGCTCTTTGGAAGGTGGCTCCAATATTGATCAAGCTGAAGGGCATTCTACTATAGGAAAAAGTACCCCACTTGGTGGTGAAAGCAGTTTTATGTCTGTCCTCATATTGTACCATAACTTGATTGTATCTCGGGTAGCCATCCAAGAAAGACATCATCTGAGATCCATTGACAATCTGAAGTAGAGGGTATTGGATAATTATCTTTTTTTGATGCTCTGTTAAGGTTCCTAAAATCCACACAGAGTCTGATTTCACCATTCTTTTTTCTTACAGGAACCAAGTTTGTAACCCTGGTTGAATGTCTAACTGGGAATATGATTATGGTAGATAGCAGCTTCTACACTTCCTTTTGAATTAATGGTTCCAGTAGAGCATTGATCAGCCTCTGCCTCTGCATGAAGGGTCTTACTCTTGGATTAAGAGGGATAGTGTGAGTTATAATTGATGTGTCATAGGTCTTTAAGTCTTTATAACTCTAAGCTATCACATCTTGATATGTATGTAATGCATTGATTATTCCTTTCCTCTCTTCTGGAGTACACACATTGCCAATGAAGACATTTTTGACATCATCCCGAGTCCCCATATTATACTTTTCACATTGTACACTGATGGACTCCTTCTTGGCATCCTGTTCATGATCTCTGACCTTATCCAAATCAAAAATCCTTTCTAACTGCACCATTCCTCTAGGAATAGTATTGGTCTTCAAATTAATTATCCCTTCCAAATCCATTTCTGCTTCTTGGAGTTCAGTTTCATCAATAATTTGAGAAGCAAAGACATCTATGCTTGTGATAAAATCCAAATTATGCTTATCATCTTCAAATACCTAGAAATTAGTAACATTGTTAGGTACTGAAGGCACTAGGGTCAGTTCCACCATAAAATTCTTCAATCCAAAAAGAGACAGATGTTGCAATGTACTAGTTGCCTGAGCAAGGGAGTTAGTTGTTTGGTTTTTACTATGTGGGATCAACTAAATGTTGAAGGCATCAAATCCTTCAATAAGGTCCCATACTCTATGCCTATAATTGGTCATTCTTCGGTCATGACATGAGTACTGTCTCCTAACATGTTTGACCACTAACTCAAAATCCCCAAAGACTTGCAAAATCTTAACCTTTTTCTTTAATGCCATGAGAAACCCATGAATCAAATTCTCATATTCTGCTACATTATTCATACAATGAAATTGAAGTCTATGAGCAACAAAGAATGTTTTACCTCTTGGAATGATTAGCTCAAATCCTACCCCAGCCCCTTGCTTTGATTTGGATCCGTCAAATCTTAAAGTCCAATAGCCAGCCGCTACAGACTTGCTCGTTGTAACTCTTGCACTGTTGTTGTTGGAGGGTTCTTCAGAAAGCATCACTTTCTTTCCTTTAGAATCCTCTTGGAAATTTTGGATATAATTTTGACTATTGGAGTGGGGTTGATACACTTTTGTATTTGTTCTACTGTAGCCTGGCACAAGCAACAGTCTAATTCTGAATGGGAGGCATTATGAAGCCTACACCAATTCGGCAAGAGTAATTCTCCAAAATTCATTCCTCTACCCAACTGAACTTGATCTTCAATACACTTTTTAATGAATTCGTAGAAACTTTCCAACAAGTAGAGTTGATTATCTTCAGGGATATCATCACTTATTGGTTCCACTAAGGCTTCAGAACCACTGGATTTAGTTGTGAGATCAATAGGCACAACATGTAACATAAGGGATTTCTTCTACCTTAGATTCCTTAAAAGGGGTTGCAAGCATGTAATTTCCCATGCTCAACTTAGATATCAGAATCTCATTCGAGGTGTTCTAATATTCTGTAATCATGTATTTCATCTTGGGTTCCCTTTCAATCCTGATATGATTTGGCACTCCCTTCTAGGGAAGCCACATATGAGAGTGATCAGTTGATACATATCCATTCAAATCCCTGGTAAAATATCTTCCCAAGATTAGACCATAAGCATCAGGTATATCAGCCACCTGTATGTTAATAACCTGCTGAATTCTAGGGTCAGAGGTGACCTGCATATGAATCATGTTCAACTCCCCTATAACATTAACCTCATTTCGATCCAGTTGCATAACTTTCTTTTGGAAGTTAGCAGGAGTGATACCTAAGGCTCTATAGACACCAAAAGGCATTACATTGGTAGAAGCACCTAAATCTAACAAGCAATTGTGCAGATTTTTACCAATTATGTGGACATAAATAAAAAATGGAGGAGTATTTATTTTCCCTTGGAATAGGGTCAAGGGAGTATCCACCTGAGCAACTTGAGTTTTGTCCTTCTCTTTTCCTTTATCTCCAAGTGGTATATGAATCTCATTATGAATTTGATTTTTCCCTTTTACTAGTTGGGAACTAAATGCTTTAATAACACTCTCATTGACTAAATTCTCTTGTGATACTGAGCTAGCATTGTAAGCTCCTAAAAATTCATTTCTAATAGTTGGAACTCTTAATAATTCATATGAAGAGAGGCTTACCTTTAGCTTCTTGAGTTCTTCTGCAACATATATGGCCAGTTTTTCCGCACTTAAATTAGCTGGGGCCTCTTTAGGACATTCCACCACCTTGTCTTTGCTTTCTTCAACACTCTTTCCTTTTGATGGATCAATTTGTGCTTGTCCTTGCTTTGACAAGTACTATTTAGGCACATGAGGATATAGTGGATTATTATTAGCATTGAGATTTGGAGGTGAGGTGAAGTTGTTTGGAGGGATGGAAGTGGTGAAGGTCCCCTAGCTTGTGGACATTTGTGTGGCAAGTCCCTCAGATCATATTTCTTAACAGGCCTCTAGAAGGTTTGTACCTCTTCAACATAAACTTCCTCTTCATCCATGGGGCCATTTTCATTCACAGTATTTTCATCAAACAACTATGTAATCTCATCTCCATTGCACACCTAGTCTGCCTCTCCCTTCAACTGGTCTGATTCTTCTTCAGGAACATTTTCCTTGCTCTGTGGAAAAGGAGTATGATTCAATACCAACACTGATGAATCATAGGGAGTAGATGGCACCATTTCTTGACTACTTGCATTATTTCCCACTTCATACTAAAAAATTGAAGCTATTGTCTAGAACTCTTGACAATCTAACTTAGAATGTTGACTTGTTTTATGGAGCCTACACCATCCTGATAAAGTAGCTTCAATTAAATATACACCACTTGGAGGCTTCTCTTGGTTGACTGGATGATTGACTAGCTGATCCAATGGGGTGGGAATACCTCCATTATTAGGCCTTGTATTCCAAGTGTTGTTCTATCTAGGTGGCTACCTCCTGTCAAACCCTTGTCCACTAGCTTTCCCTCTATCAAAGTTCTAGCTTGAGGATTGTCCTTTATCATAATTCTTTCCTTTGTCATTATTATACCCTCTATCATTATTACATCCTCTTTCATTGTTATATCCTCTTTCAAGATGTTTCCCCCTATCAAAATATTCTCCTTGTTGATTTTATTGACTTTCTCTACTATGATTGGACTGCATCTTTGAGCAGCTTGCGGCTGATTGTTCTGGTTCCTCAAATAAGTTACCTCCATATTCAGCTTCTTCACTTGTTCAATACATTCATCTAGTCTCTCCTTGTCAGGATTTTTGTATGGAGGCTGGTTGGAATTATTTTGGGGATGTCCTACTGTAGTATTGGCATTCAGTAACTAGTTTAATACTTCAGAATTCTGCAGATATGTGGGAAAACTAGCCTGAGGCTATGGATGAAAAGGATGATTTACATTTTGCTGAGGGTAGCTGATTTTGGGTGGAACTTGAATCACAGGAGGTCCTAGGTGAGGGACCAAAGGAAATTGAGGTATTGGATTCATGATAGGAGTGTGATTAGCAAGAGCCTAATTGAGAGCTGGGACTTGCCCAGGGTGAACAGTGGGTCCTAATGACAGTAAAGGGCTAGATAGGTGTTTTTTTAAAGCAGTACTAACCTTCACAGGCTCAACATATGCATCAAGTAGGGTATTAGGAGGCTTGTTTCTCCATTTCATGAAGGTGGCTGTCAGACTGTTAAGTCCCTCATAATAGACTTCTAAAGTAGTGGGCTCATCAACAACATAAGGGGTCTGCAGTTAGGTATAGGCATGATGAAACTTGTTGTTAAAGGGCCCTAAAGGCTCATGAAATTCTCTCTTAACATTAGTGAACTGAAGATAGAGCTCATTGGGACTAATGGGAATCCTAAACTTCTGCAAGAATGCAGTCTCTAGTTTAGTCCAATTCTAGATGGACCTTGCAGGTAAATGATTGTACCAATAGAATGCATCCTCCCCTAAGGAATAAAGGAAAGAGGCTACATGCTACATTCTCATGATTGATTCCTCTATCCTTAAGGCTAGTCTGAAAGATCCTGATGTGCTCCTCAGTAGTCCTATTGGGATCATTAACATGCAACTTTGAACAAAAGTGTTCAAGGTTCTTGGGCATGACATTGTAATTAGCGAAAGTCAATGGAGATGGGTTATTAGCTAGGAAAGCCATTGGTGGAGGTGGGGGTGGTAATGGCTAATTTATGGCTGGATGAGGTTGTTGAATGGGAATATCCTCAGACTCAGACTCAGATGAAATTGATGAAGATGGGGATGATGGAGATGATGGAGGTGGTTGGGTGGATGATGGTTCTCTTCTTCTACTGGTTCTTCTTAACCTAGTAGGGGCTGGTAATTCTTGAAATTCCTCCTCCCTTGGAGTAGATCTGGTTCTTCTTATAAATATTTCAGGAGAGATGGCAGATAGAAATCGATCCAGCTTGCTTATTCAGGCCTTCCTTCTAGCACCAATCTAGAACAATGGATTCTATCTACATTTCACTCTGCCCAACCTCATCTGACTGATCCCAAGGTGCATCCTCATTCAAATTCTATTTCTCAGGAATCTCCTTATCCTTATCTTCCTTTTCTATAGTATGCTCTTCTCTGTGCACAGGTGATGGAGTCCCAACTGGAATTTCTTCTCTCATAGGGGGTCTATCCTCTTCACTTCAAGCATGTGAATAATCATATGTAACCAAGGGAGACTGCAACACCCTCTCCATTTCTACCTCAACACCAAAGAGCTCTCCCTCTTGAAATTATTCTCCTTCTATATCTAGGCGATTCTCAGCTTCCTTGGATTCACCTGGTTCCTCATGAGCTTCATGGGAAGAAGGGATATCATCATGTTGTTATGCATGAGGAGTAACCGGAGGAGGATACCTTTTTGGCACATTATCCTTAGGAGGAGTTCTTAACTTCCTCATATATACTTGTGTCCTTTCTCTTGATCTCTCCAAATTTACCACAGGTGTGTTAACTTCTTCTCCAGCCTTGGAGCTTACCTTTTCCTTTGTGATAGTCTTACGATTCTTCTCCTCTTGGGTACAGAAGCACTAACCTTAGGATATTGCTTTTTAGCTTCCTCTTTTCCAGGCTTCTTAGCCTTTGAAGTGTGCCCCCTTTTCTTGGCAATAGGTTTTCTTTATTTTTTTGTTTCCTGAGCTTCCTCCACTTGAACATTTTTAATATTGATTCTAAAAGGAGAGCTCACCTTTCCCTTACCCTTGGGATCCTATTCAGCTGACTCCTCAAAAGTAGAATGAGACTCTAAGTCTCCCATCAGATCACAGGTGCATTGCACACCTTCATTTTCTAATTCCCACATCTTATGCTTCAGCCACAACTTTGTATACTTAATGAATGGATTCATTAACTTCTCTAACTCTATTTTTTCATCTTCCAACCAATCTATTTCACCAATTGGTCTGTCCTTTACTGCCTCATAAGCATGACCCTGAATCAAATCTCCATCATCTTCAACCTGATCCGAAATGACATTCACATTATATAATCAGACTGGTTCTACTGGTAGCCAGGAAAACTTCTTTCTTACCTCATACTCATCATTGCAGTTAGTCCAATAGTCTTCCAAATCATCCTTGTGGCTATACTCTCTACTGGCTTTCTTTTGTGCTTTGCCAGTTCTTTCAAACCTGGGCCTCTTGGAATGGAAGGATAACCCAAGAGTAATCATCTCCTCTTTTGAAGCCTAAGCTGAGTTAATGAAGGGGCATGCCTCTCTAGTGCCTATCCTCAAAGGGAAGTCCCCACCAAATCTAGTCTTATGTTTATCTTTCTTCACAATGGCATCAAAATAACAAATTTGTCTTGGGACCTCCAAGAGTACAATATGATTAGTGGGATACCTTGGAAGTCAATATGGAGCCTTTTGACAACCATCAATCCTTATGCATGAGAAGGTGGGAAACTGGATGAACCAAGCCCCATATCTCTTGATTAGCTCCTTGGCCTAATGAGAAATCCTCACATGTTTTGCACCTTGGAGTAACCTGGTGATGTACATGGTGAATGCATCATTCACCCTTCTGTAGCTCAAGTTACCCAAATGCAGCTGTGGATAAACCTCATAGATCACATCCTGCCCAAACATGCCTCTGGTACTTAGCCCCTTATATGGATGGAATCTTGCAAGCACATAGACCAAGTAGGAAGTCATTGTGAAGGTCTTGGTTTGTAGGAAATTACACAGTTGCTCATGAATCATAACACTTATAACACTTGCCTAATGATGATTAGTATTCTACTCCATCCTTGCAATGACCTGGCACATCCAGCCCTCAAACACATCAAAACTCTTTAATCCTACCACTCTACTAAGAAGGGTGATAGCATCATAACATTCCTTCTTGAACTTTGCTCTAAATAGCTGTTGGGGAAACTTGGAATAGTGAGACTTGTGCTTCTCCAACCAAGAATTGATAACCTGTTGAGACTTGATAGTATCTTCTTCATAGAACTTCCTTGCCATATCCATATCAAAAGCTACCACATGAGATCTATCTAGCATGTCAAAGGTTTGGGAAATAGACAACGGATTAAAATTTGCTACAATCCTACCTTAAGAGCCAACTATCCTCTATGTACCCTTATCGTAGTGCCTAACACATTCAAGAACCAACTCATAACATTGCACTGTAGAAGGGAATCCAGCTACATGTGCTAATCCTGATTCCAAAGTCCTTCTAGCTAGTAAAGGAAGGTTTTGCTTTGCCATTCTATCCTTGAACTCCTCATAGTCCCATAGTCCAACATTTGAGTCAGTCACATCTGACTAGATGGAAATAATCTTGCTCTCTGGGACCTTACTCTTGATGTCCATCTTGATCCTTTCTGCTTCAGACACAAAAGAACCTTCTAAACTTGGATCCACCATTCTACCCTTGGTTCCAGTTGCCATTGCCTTACTTGACTCAACCTACACTTAATAAAGAAACCATAGTAAAGATCACTTGAAAGCCAAGTTACATAGATCATAAACAACATAATCATCGTCAAAATGAAACCCAGATAATCAAGGTGTCATTAATTCTCATAAAAATTGATCATATTAAAGTTTGGGTTTTCAAACCATTTGAAAAATCTAGGCCAGAGAGGAATTTCAGAAAATTCCAAGCTAGGCAGATTCCAATGAAATGAACACAAAAAGCATCCATTAATTATTTAGTAAATCATTATAAGCCAAGAAATAGCATGATACATCTTACAATATCTCAAATTAATCATAACATGCATAACCATACATTAACAAACCACACTATCTAATATTTCTTCACTTTCCACTAAATTTTGGGGAATTCTGAGCTGGATGGATTTCCATGAAAGAAGCGATAAACTACAAATTCTAGAAAGACGAAGGTACAAAGGAAAAGTTGGGAGAATCTAGAAGCAACGAAAATCCATGAATAAGGCAAGAATCCAAGTTTCAACATATTTCGGGAAAACGGAGAAGACTAGGAAAATCGGGGAAATCCGCCAACGAAGGAAAATCCTGAAACTGAAGGAAAACCCAAATATCGACATTCTCTCATGATCTAACTCAAATTGATTGAATGATCACAAATTTGATGAATTTGGTCATGGAACTAGTTTCACTTGAACCTCCCATAGATGATCTTTAAATTTGAGGTTCACTTGAAAGCAAATCAAGAGGGAATGGTGATGCCCTAGGCATAAAACCCTAAAAAATATTCCATTAAAAACACAGGGAAATCTTGGGGTTTAATTATCTCAACTACTAGGTTCTCATAAAGGGCTATCTATGGCCCAAAGGAAGGCTATCTCATGATGCAAATGAAAGAACGAGCTTAGAACTTACTTGGGACACCATAAATCAAACAATATCAAGCAACCCTAGCCTCAGACGCTTAAATATACAAAACTTTGAATTCCAAGCATGCCCAAGACGGAAAGAATCACTCACATTCGATAATCAAAAGTGGGGCAATAAACACATACCATTAATAAAATGTAATTCGATTCCAGCAAAGACAAACAACAACCTTGAACATGCGAGCAATCAACAACCATGATACCGCCCAGGGAATCATAATCAAATCCAATAATTCACAAATTTAGCATGCCAAAGCTAGCCAAGCACCTCAAGATTAAGCTCCTCAACCAAATTGAATGAAAATAATAGAAAAAAATGGCAAGAAAATCCCCAAAGATCGACTAAATACATCCCTCACAAATTGTACAAGAAACATTTAATACAACCAACAAGAGAACCCAAAACCAGAATCCGGGAACCTGACAAGACAATGGACATTTAGAAAATTCTGGCCACTGCGAAATTCTGTGAAGACCATAAATCTTTGAATAATGGCATAAAAAAAAAAGGACCGGACTTGGAGAAGATCCGGGGAATTCTGCCAAGAGTAGATTTTCCTGACAACGGTGAAAAACCCGAGATAAGCTCAAAACTTAAGATTTTCAATGAACACCCTAAAGGGGATCACCAAAGCAAGAAAGATAAACACTTAAGCTCATGCCAAGGCAAGGTAGATACTCAAATTAAAGTGCCAAAACAATAGGAGAAAGAACGAAAGAAGGTCCTTGCTTTCAGCGGGGTGTGCATGCAAAAACTACACAACAGATGGCGACTCTGCTGGGAAATGCTCTAGAGAATTTCAGTGGAAAAAAATGGCTTTTGTGATATTATAAATTCATTTAATGTCTCAGAGCCACCTTTCAACTTCAATCCTTTATCAATCTATTCCTTGTCTTTCTCCAAATCTCTTCTCAAAGCTACTATCTCTGCTTCTAGCTTCATGCATCCATCCGATTTAGACTATGTTTTAGATTTAACTACATCTTCTATCCTCTTAGATTCCTCAACTTGTGTCTTCAAACTATCATTTGGTTAGAATATTCAAGGATTTTAGTTAGTATTTCCATCTCTTTTTGTGCATGCAACTTTTTTTCTTCATTCTCCTTCTTCAACCTTTGAATCTCACTTATAGCACAAATTAGTTTACCTTCAAGGTCCACTTCTTCTTCTTCTTTACTGGAGGTTTCAACTTCTTCATCTTTATCACACCTCTCAACCTCTTCATCTAAGGTTGTTCCAATTGGGTCACACCCATAGAAACTTCCATGTTGATTAGGTGATCTATCACTAACATCAGATGACCCTTTTTCTTCACTTGTGTACAAATCCTTCTTCCCATTCTCCTTGCTATCCTCTTGTTTCTTAGAGTTATCATTTTCATAATAAGGGAATTTAGCAACAAGACCTAATCTACTAAAGTTAAGGATTTTAAGGGGTATCTTATCTTTGTATCTTCCAAACCTCTTCTTAATCTCTTGAAGCAATTTTCTTCCTCTTCATCAATCTCCTTTGATCCAAAAGTAGATGCTTCTCCCTCATCACCTCTGGCTACAACATCTTTCATGTATGTTTCTGCAGTCTTCTCATCTTCATTCAACTGCACATTTTTTAGACTTTCCTCCATGTTTCTGAATCAAATCCTTCACCTCATCTTCACCATCATCTTCATACATTCTCTTGAATTTGTTCCATATTTCGTGTGCTATTTGACAATGCATGACTTTGACTAACATTGAACTTGACAGTCCATGAAGGATTATATCTCTTGTTGTAGTATTATCCTCATATGCCTTCCTTTCAGATTTAGTTATCAGAGGTGTAGTAGGAATTGTATATTCATTTACAATTGACATCCAAAAATCAACTCCTATGGATCCCAAATATCCTTCCATCAGTGAGCTCCAAAAGATATATCTTGATCCATCAAAGATAGGTCCATCATATGCAAGTAATTTTTTTTGACTAACCATTGTGTTCACCTTATCCAAGATCTACCTCGAGCTAATTAAACTTCTCTTAGGGAACCTAGGGCTATGATACCAATTGTTGGAACAAAATAATCTACTAAGAGGGGGGTGAATTAGTGGATACCAAAATATATCCCTTAAAAATTTTCCTTTAGAAACCTTATGCAAATTACTTCCTTAAATCCAAATGCCTTGTGCAAAATTCTTACTCAACTATTATTATGTAGATTGAAAACTAAAGATGTAAACATAAACATGTAAATAGAAAATCAACACAAATTCCCACAACATTAGATATATGTGGAAAACCCAATGTGGGAAAAACCACGGTGAAAGCTTGAGTCTACAACTCAAATCCAACATCACAAATAAAATATCTATTACAATATTTTTGGGCTACAACCCAAGGATGCTTCAACACCTTGATTTAGGAGCTACAACTCTGAGGAAGCAAAAACTCACTATTTTAGAAGCTACAACTTCAAGGATGCAACAACACCCTAATTTAGGAGCTAAAACTCCAAGGAAGAAACAACTCCCTAGTTTTAGAAGCAAGTACTTCAAGGATGTAACAACACCCTAATCTAAGCTACAACTTAGTGCAATGAGGCTACAACTTCTATGATAAAAATTTCAAATATGCATAGACTCGGTTCTACAAAACTTGAGATGCATCAATACAGACAATACACTGTTTCACTTCTTGTAACTTATTCTATGCTGTTGAAGCTACACTCTTAGCAACACAACCCTGCTCTGCACTCTCCTATGCACATAGAACAATCACTATTCTATCTTGGTACTCTACACTTCTTTCCCCTTCTCCAGTGTCTCATACATCTGCATTGTACACTCTCTTCTCTGTCTGCATTTGTTGCACACTCAGAAATAATTATATTAAGCACCCTATGCACTTGCAAAATTATTACACATACAGCAGATACAACTTGCTCAACATTTCTCAGATTGTCTTATTTTTGCTTGACTCCACTGATCTACAATCTTTAAGTTCTCAAGATTCTAACCACCATTCAGATCTACTCAAATCTTCTTCTAGAGTTTCCTTAGCTTGTAAACTTCACCAGCAAGCTTCCTTTTCCTTGAGCCACATACACATTTTTCCAGCTCATAATTAAGACATCTGATAGGGTTTACCAGATATTGCCATATCTTCAATTGAGCCACCTAACATTTAATTCGGTTATAGAGAATTTTCCTCATTCTCTCTTTGGAACCCTCAAATTTGATTATGCATTCAATGCATCCTTCTATTCATTCAATTTGATCTTGATTCTTGTCTTTGCAATCATCTGAACCACCGCCATGTGCATTAAATTTAATTACAATTGTTGTTGAAATAGATAGAGCATTTAATTCTCATTGCCATGTCAGTTACCAGTGAAACCTTGTTTACACAGACTAATCCATTGTAGTTCTTCATTTTTAAATCTGCGTTAATGATCATTTATCTTTGTTAATGTTATCAGAGCTTCTCGGGTTGATCCTTCCATTTTTCGAGAAAGTCTTAATTGAATTATAGTCGCTATTATTCAATTTAATTTTATTGTCATTGTTCATCCCTCACCCTTGTGGCAGTCGACATGAGAAGTCATTTAATGTGTTGTTATGATTTGAGGCTGACCTCAGGAAGAGGCATTTATTATTCTGGGCCGACCTTTCTTTGTAAATTATATTCATCTTGGCCGACTTGTTCAAATTGTAATTTGTGTTGAGGCCGACCTTGTGAGATCTCTTATAGCCAAGTATTTATAAGAGATCACTTCTCTCCTTGTGTGGCGATTAAGCAAGTTGGTTTTCTCTCCTTCATTCAAGGGCGAATTATCTCCAAGATCAGTTTGCGAATCTCTGTAAGTGCAAATTTAAGGAGGGCAGATTATTATCTGTTGTGCATCTAGTGTAGATGCTGAATATTGGCCTTGTGATTGGCCTCATTGTAAAGAGAATTGTTGCCATGATTTATATATAAAAGAGAGATCTTTGTTGCTGGGTTTTTCTCCCTCAAGAGGAGGGTTTTCCCAGGGTATATGCTGTGTTATGTTCTCTGATTTTTTGAATTATTTTCTGTGCAATTGATCTGATCGTCTAAAATCAACATGGTATCAGAGCGGGTTGATGCAAGATCTGATCAGATAAGCAGATTTAAAGTGAGTGCCAGATGCTAGGAGTGCGAATTTATTTCTGGACTTCATATCGGGTGTCTTTGAAAGTTGAAGATGCAGAATCACCTAGCTGTGATGAAGCCATAAGAAGACTTCATTCAGCTTGAAGAAAAATCAAGTGCCATAAATTAAAGGCGATTGGGGTACTCTGAAGAATCATCGACATCATCTGAGGTAGCAGCGACATTTCACGGACCTGGGGGATCATCATGAATACAATATCTGATGGTGTCCAATAGCTCGTGCTATGCAAGGCGGCATTTATTTAGGGAGACGCAGAGATTGTGTCTAACTAGAGAGAGCTTTGGGGTTTAATACAGATTAAACTGTTTGCAAAAACCGTCTTTGCGCACAGTTTTTCAGTTCTGAAATCTGCAGGATGGCCGCGGTAGCCCTAGAGCCAAACCGGTATGTTTTTGCCGGGTCTGATGCGGAACTAGAACAACAATTGAGAGAAGCAATCGAGGCCTCTAATGATGACTTAGCGTTTCGGGTTCAGCTCGAAGAAGTACTGCCTTTATCGCATTATACATTTGCTTATGAACTCCAACTCGCCGAGATCGCTCTTCAGGGGGAGTCGTCTTCCTCAGTGTCCTTTTCTCATCTTTGTTTCCCGCTCAAGCAGAGATCGGGCCTGGTGCATCCCTGTGGCTGCAGCATCTAGATTCTCATTGGCGTGACCAAAGGTCTTCATTCCTTCACGACACCTCTCCCTCAGTCGCACCCTGTACCTCTATACCAGGCGCAGGGGCTAGACCAGTGAGCCTCATGCAAGATCAATCCAGATGATATCGCCCGAGCCATAGCAAGATCAGTCTCTTTGCTTTCATGTTCCTACTGTGGTACATCATCGAGTAAAGATGATGGTTGTCGGATTGAGTAAAATGACTGAAACTAAATAGAGATAAGTATTTGTTCTTTTATTGTTTATACATTTTGTGAAACTCAGTCTGCTGAGTTGTGCAGATCTAATAAAGCTTACAAGTGATGATCTTATCCATCTCTAACTCTTTGAAGTGTTGCTAGTAAGCATGTTGCACCCAGTTCATAATCTGTTGAATTGTAGCGAAGTGCATCGTAAATTTGAATGGTCAGAGACCATGTTCAAATTTAACCTTGCAAAGGGCCTGTGTTCAAGTCGTGAAGATGGTGGACTGATCTGAGCGCAAGAGCAGTGTTTCATACTGTGTCAAGTACTTGCATCCATCAGAACATTTAAAGAGATAAGTATTCTTTTATTTATGTTTTCAGTCTGCTAAGTTGAATAGGTCTGACATTGTTTACTTGAATCATGAATGTTTGGTAAAGTTCGTGATAGTAATCACTGGCATGAGATCTTTGGCAGATGTCATCACTCATTGCATTTCGTAGTACAGATCTCTGAGTGTGACTCTGAGATGAAAAGTGAAATGCAATTTCATTGTGATGATCACATCTATATCTTTCTTCATGTTCATGGACTGCGATGGTGCCTTGAGAAGGCTAGTCCTATATGGAACATGCTGGCTGGATGTAAGAAATCTATAGTTGTGCAGACTGTATTTTGTTGATGCTGAGTTTAACACTCTCAAGAGGAACAAAAGATGGAAGCAGGATATATCAGAATTCAATAAAGATAAGTTTCCTCATCCCTTCATTCTGATTCCTTGATGTATTTCTCTTATAGGTTGATTAATCCATATTTTTAATTTTGCTCATAAATTCTTATGTGTTCATGCTATAAACTGAGATAGTAAACTTTGTATGATTCTAGCCTTGTTATTTCTTTGGGTAATTATAAACTGTTAGTAATCTCTCTCTAAAATGCTTGCAGTTCAATATTCTAAGAGCAAGAGGGTGATGAGAGATTGCTTAGTGATGAAAAGCTTGAGGCATCTTGTGAGAAAGTCATGCCAACCAAAGAAATGATCAAGCAGCCATGGGACTGAGCTAGTGGCCAGAGGGAGTTCACTTCCAGAAATCTTCTTTGCATTCTCTGAAGCAAGGATCAAGAGGGAGTTCTATAACTCACTGAGAAGAAGTGAAGATTGTTGTATTGAAAGGCTAGGTGCTAAACCCTTAGAGGATCCCTTCAGTTGCTCAAGATTGTCTTCTGGATTTGTCATTGGTAGCTCCGCAAATCTATCTGGGAGGAGGTCGAGGAGGACTATTCTGAACTCTCTTCAGTACCAAGGTGTGCACTGGAAAACATTTATCTAAGTCAAAATTTGAGGCAATCTTAGCAGACGAAGAGATTCGAGAAAAGGTTGATGCAAGTGCACGAAGATTTAGAGGGCACACGAGAAGAAGATGGTATCTTCTTTGAAGCCTAGTTCATATTGGTGGATCTGTTATGCCATAGACAATTGATTGGATCCTTGATGTATCTAGTTAACACTAGACTGATATTTTGCTATCGCGATTGAGTGCACTTAGCGAGGGTTATGTGTGATCGAGTCGGGAATACATCTTGTTGCGTCGAAAGCATATCACGAGATGCCCCAAATTAGCGCGATCGGATATGGGTTGAAGTAGCACCGGTCTACCCGGACTTGGAGTTACACAGGTTCCTTTGGATACGATTGGGACCGAGTTGTGTCACAGTCGGAAAAACACCTCATTTGTTGCCGGTTTGGGTTACGCTATGGTTTCTGGTGCAGCGAGGCGATCTTCTGTAGCATTGAGTATAGCGGTGAGTACATTACAGCATGGCAACTTCGGGGGAGGCGGTGTGGCTTCGTAAGCTCCTTGCAGGATTGTTTGGACAATCAATGGAGTCTACTATTATTCATCAGAGTTGTGTGAAGCTTTCTGTCAATCCCGTGTTTCATGATAGCTCCAAGCATGTTGAGATCAAGTACCACTATATCAGAGATATGGTACTGCGGAAGGCTGTATAGTTGAGGTACATTAGCAGCATTGGTAGATGTGATATTCTCACCAAGCCTCTCGCCCGGGGATAAAAGTTTGTATACTTTCGAGAGTTAAGCTTGGTATGGTGAAATCCAGCCTTGAGTATGAGTCACCGGTGATAGTAGACGCCCCACTTAATGAGTTCTTCTACGTGAGAGAAGTTCGAGGTGAAATCCCTTGTAAATGCATTTTCTTCTGTGATGGAAGAATTTCAGGTGAAAGCCCTTGTTTCCACCCTCTGAGCTGAGTCATGGTGGATGTCATGTGTGCGACTCCATGACATATGTGGTACTTGTGTTTCACCCTCTGGGAGAGCCATGGTGAAAGTCACGTTGAGGTGACAACATCACGCAAGTGATGAACACTTGTACTTACTATTGCACTTTCTTCTATGACGGAAGAATTTGAGGTGAAAGCCCTTGTTTCCACCCTCTGAGCTGAGTCATGGTGGATGTCATGTGTGTGACTCCATGACAACATCACGTGAGAGAGTCCGTGATGATCTTCTTGTACTTGTGTCTCACCCTCTGGGAGAGCCATGGTGAAAGTCACGTTGAGGTGACCACATCACGCAAGTGATGAACACTAGTACTTACCATGTGATGGATGATATCGAGACGATATCAAATATCACATTGAGGTGATATTTCTCTCTTTATATCTAATTGCAAGCAATGATGGCTGATGGACTTCATACTGAGATGATTCGTATTGCGTAGCTGGAAGTTCTCTCCCTAGCTGAGAGGGAGTGTTAATGATACTGAGCAGCTTCGGGTTCATCCTTCCAGCCTCGAGTAAAGTCATAAATAAATGTAGCCTATTGGCTATTTATTTATATGTGAGAATAAATGAGCATGGGCGCATCTCTTTGTAAATAATATATTTATTATTCTGGGCCGACCTTTCTTTGTAAATTATATTCATCTTGGCTGACTTGTTCAAATTGTAATTTGTGTTGAGGCTGACCTTGTGAGATCTCTTATAGCCAAGTATTTATAAGAGATCACTTCTCTCCTTGTGTAGCGATTAAGCAAGTCGGTTTTCTCTCCTTCATTCAAGGGCGAATTATCTCCAAGATCAGATTGCGAATTTCTGTAAGTGCAGATTTAGGGAGAGCAGATTATTATCTGTTGTGCATCTAGTGTAGATGCTGAATATTGGCCTTGTGATTGGCCTCTTTGTAAAGAGAATTGTTGCCATGATTTATACATAAAAGAGAGATCTTTGTTGCTGGGTTTTTCTCCCTCAAGAGGAGGGTTTTCCCAGGGTATATGCTGTGTTATGTTGTCTGATTTTCGAATTATTCTCTGTGCAATTAATCTGATCGCTTGAAATCAACAAATGAGTATTAAATAAATAAATTTTAAAATTGGTTGATGCATCCAATGAAATAAAAAATACAGAGACCTTGTGCAACATGTTGGATGAGATGGTGATGGAAGTGGGAGTGCAAAATGTCATTCAATTTGTAACCGATAATGCAACTACATATGTGGCAGCTGGTAAACTTCTAGAGGCAAGGCACCAGACATTATTTTGGACCCCTTGTGTTGCCCACTGTCTTGACTTGCTCCTTGAGGACATAGAGAAACTAAGTTGGGTGAAGAATGTGGTTGAAGATGGAAGGAATATCACAAATTACATCTACAAGCACACATGGGTCCTCAATCTTATGAGAGAGTACATTGATGTCATGTCCCCAAATGAATCGAATAGTTTTTAGAGGGAATTTATAAAGTGTTTTTAGACACTATTAAATAATAATTAAATAATTTAGGGTAATAGTATTAAATAAATAAATAAGTAATATAATTAAGCGCTGCCTGGCCGACTTCTTCATAAGGCACCAATCTGAAATTTAAATTTAATTTCTTTCTATTCCTGGTCTGGGGCCGACTTCAGTTGAAATGGCCGAATTAGCAAGCTGCAAGCTTTTAAGGAGGATCTTCCCTCTCTTTTCGGGGTCACGGATTTGGAGCTTTGCTTGGCGATTGAGGACGTAGTCACTCATTCGAGGTCTTCAGGTCTGGACGTAGTCTCAGACCCTGAGCAAATTCGTGGATTCATCGGATCTACTCTCCTGGGCGACGGCAGTCTTATAGCTTGCGGGCACTCATAGAAAGAGCTAGCGACATAGGTGATCACCTTTGAACAAGTGCAGGTGCCTACATAAGCCCGTTTCCCTACATAACAGCTCATCTGGAAAATCTAGGGCTGATCAGATCTTGTGTGGTATTAAGGGAGTGTCTCCAGATTTGGTGTAACCTTCAGTTCAGCCATCATGGCATACTCAAACTACTCATTGGATATTGTAAATGTGCCTCTGAGCAACTGGTGGCTAAGTCTATTGTCAATTCAAACTGAGTTTGAAATTACTTTATTACAGATTTCAGTTCTGTTGCTTGAGACTAAGTTTGATATTCTGTTCACATTTATTCTCTGAGTTTAGAGTCCTATATCAGATTCAGATACTTTATGTAATGTTTTGTGAGTACTCAGTTAATTCTGTGTCTGGGTTTGCTTGTGCATAGCTTGAATCAGATTTATGTTTGAATAGTGCAGAGGATTATTCTCAGTCGGTGATTTCTGCTAATAACCTGTTATTAGACATTCTGTGTGGACACGTGCAGTTATTTAATATACAATTCTGAGTTGATTTTTAAGTTGAGCACCTATTTGTTATGTGAAGTGGTATCAGGCTTTTTACAGTGGTATCAGAGCCTCAGGTCCTGCCAGCCTGAGGGAATTTATGCCAAAGAAGAAGATGGAGGAGCAAATCAAATCCTTCATAGAGAAGTTAGAGCAAGTAAATCAAATGCTGATACAAACGTTGCAGACTCTCTCTGCTACAATAACCCGCCACAAATCAGGACCCTAGTTAAAGGACATAGATCTTGTGTATGAGGCATCCGAAGTTTTAAACGAATATCAAGGCTTGTCAGATAAGGCCAAGGCTTGCATTCCCCTCGATGCATACGTGAGAGCATACAAGTCCGACATCCGCAAAAAAGGACTCTATGCCTACATGATGCGAAAGAAGAAAGAAGAGGAAGATTCAAAAACTGCCAAGGAAAGGACTAAAGAGCCGGAGCGAGAATCACAAAAGGAGGTACAAGAGGACACTATAATGAGGTATGATGATTTTGAGGTTGTGATTTTGAACAATAGTTGGTCATCCACCATGATCATGAGATAGAAGAGTATCATAAGGACGTGGAAGAATCTTGCCTTGTGAAGACATAGGAGTTACGTGATGGTACTTCAAAGGAATGCTTGGAGGCCCAAGACAAAGAGGATTTGGTTGACTGCAAGAAACAAGGTTTCAGGGAGTATGAGAAGACTAAAGAAGACACCCAACCCATCGTGTTGAGTCCATATCAAGGGGGTATGGTTTCATTTGATATTCCTTCATTGCCTTGGCATCATGGTTTGGATATATTCGAGACAAACGTTGTCCATGCATATGATGATGAGCTAAGAAGGGTGGATAAGATTGATTTGACATTGCGGGATCGTATGGAGGATAAGGATGTTGTAGTTGGGAAGGTTCATGTGGTCGAAGATTCTACTCATTGCTTTGGTGATCCCTTGAAGAAGAAAACGGACTCGAAGAAACAAGTAGGGGAGGTACAATCAAAAATGTTGCATGAGAGCATTGACGCACGTCCTTTGAGAAGCCAACTAAGGGTCAACAAAGGTATGATAAGTTTGATTCTACATCACTTTGATTGCACTCATAAGATGATAGCAATTTTGTGTTGGAAAATTCTAGAGAAGCATGATGATTTTGAGGAGTTGCATGAGTCCAAGAAATCTTTGATGTTAGACAAGTTCAACTACCTATATTTGTTGACGGATAGAGATTATCTCCTCAAATCGAGTAAGGTATACTATGATGTTCTAAGAGGGAAAGAAGATAAGGTGGATGAGCAGGGTGGCGATTGGAGCACAACACAATCTCATACAAAGGTTGCATCCATGAAAGAAGACAACATGAAGATGGTCCAAGAAGGGATTATGGAAGATGAATCTGAAGGATCCTATGATGGAGATATAGGGGCATACATACATGATGATCATAGCAACCCTATCACAAGGTACGAAGTCAAATCAGATTTTGATATACATTCTAAAAACTCATTGTTTTGGCATAGTCTTTAGTATGATTGGGAGAATCAGTTAAAGGTGACTAAGGAAGATCGAACCTTGTCTAAGCTGGGGGCCTTAGAGATTTGGAAGAGATGAAGGACACCAAATCGACATACTTATATTTGATCAAAGTCAAGGACAAGGCAATTGGGTATGTGGACACGATAATAGCTACTTCCAGGGAGTGTGCGAAAGAGGGTGGCCAGATTATGGAGGAGATTGACAGTATACAGGAAGACATTAGACTAAGCCATCACTCCAAGAGTTCAGAGTTCCAGATTCCTCTTTCTCTCAGGAATATTCCTGTGGAGCAGCTCGCGACAGAATATTCTGAGGATACCTTCGCACGAAAGACCTTGGAAGACAAAAATCAGGGCGAGCCATGGCATCTTCCCTATTCACCATTTATGATAGAGTTGAAGGAGCAAGATGATTGCTTAAAAACGGGTGAACACAAGGGAGGAACCGGAAATACTAACAAGGTTGCAGATTTAGGTGGCACGTCGACCCAGGATTGGGGACTATTTTCTCTAGCCTTAGCAAATGCTATCAACCCAGAGGATGTGGTACAAACAATAAGGAAGTTCATGAGGACTGAAAGTATATCATTCAAGGAATCACATTCTAGGGAGGAGCTTGAAACAAGAGACACAAGGCCCAGTGGAGAATCTCTACTTAGTACCACTAAGCGAGGCATTTGAGCTACAAAAGGGATTGTAGCTATTGACATAGGTATCCTGACAGCTCCACAGCCTCATGGAATGGTCTGGAATAGAAACAGATTTAGGCTAGAAACAGGATGGGAATATTACACACAGCCGACAAGCTCATTCAGGACTCTTATGTCATCAAGCCTTAAAGCGCTAGGATCAAAACCTCATATTGGAGGTAAGATAGTAGATAGAGCCAGTGGAGTAGGTGCAGACAAGTCGTTTTTGCCAGTTCTTGAAGGCCTAGAAATACAGATCAAGAATTCTAGCAAGGAATGGGAAGGTGGCCTCAAGGGAAGAGTTGGAACTGACTTCGTGCAGAAGGAGGAAACAGTTCACCATGGATTGGGAGTTGGTGATGTCAGGAAAAACTGTGCAAGCTGGGTTGGCATGGCAAACAGACCTTATTTCAGCATCTCATTTTGGGAATAGCAGAGCATTGATCCTATGGATGGTGATAAAATCTTGGCATATTGTAAATGTGCCTCTGTGCAACTGGCGGCTGAGACTATTGTCAATTCAAACTGAGTTTGAAATTGCTTTATTACAGATTTCAGTTCTGTTGCTTGAGACTAAGTTTGATATTCTGTTCGCATTTATTCTCTAAGTTTAGTGTCCTATATCAGATTCAGATACTTTATGTAATGTTTTGTGAGTACTCAGTTAATTCTGTGTCTGGGTTTGTTTGTGCGTAGCTTGAGTCAGATTTATGTTTGAATAGTGCAGAGGATTATTCTCAGTCGGTGATTTCTACTAATAACCTGTTATTAGACATTCTGTGTGGACACCTGCAGTTATTTAATATACAGTTCTGAGTTGATTTTTCAGTTGAGCACCTATTTGTTATGTGAAGTGGTATCAGGCTTTTTACAATTGATGGTAAGGATCTCATGCGATCAGGAGTCGCACGCTTTGCTACTAATTTCATCACCTTGCAAAGCATATTGACTACATTGCTCAACCTTAAGCACATGTTTGTGAGTGAAAGATGGTTGGAGAGTCCTTATTGCAAGAGAGTTGAAAGACAGAAGGTCGTGAAGACCATTTTTCATGATAGATTTGTAAAATTCACGGAGGATATCATCAATGTAAGTTTTCAAACTTCAATTGATGATTTATTTTTTAATTTTATAATATTACAATTTCCTAGTTTTGTTAAATTTTTTATATTTAGATATCATAACCATTGGTTAAGGTTCTACAATTTATAGATGGGGATCAAAACCCCATGGGGTATCTATATGAGGCCATGGATAAAGCCAAAGAGGCAATTCAACATTTGTATGGGTCAAACAAAACCAAATATGAACCCATGTGGCACTTAGTTGATTAGAGGTGGAACCAACAACTCCACCAACATATTCTTGTTGCCGCCTACTATTTGAACCGCAAGTTTTATTTCTCCCCTACTTCCAAAACAGATGCAGAGGTTCTTGTTGGCCTCAACACATGTATTGAGAGATTGGTTGATGATGATAACCTTCGAAACCTCATACTTGATGAGATGCAGAGTTATGAGAAGGTCGAAAGGCCACTGTTTTCTTCAAATTTGTGCACTTGTAGGAGACACTCTGCAACCAAGTAAAAAAAAACATATGTTTAATTTCATTTTACTTTTTATTTTTAATTGTTAAGTTTATTAAAATCTTTACTAAGTTATAAATGGCAATTGTTATCCTTGCAGATTTATGGTGGAAAGATTATGGTGCCACAATGTCTAATCTTCAAAATCTTACCATCCAAATTTTATCTCAGCCTTGTAGTGCTTCAGGTTGTGAGCACAACTAGAGTGCTTTTGAGGCCATTCACACAAAGAAGCATAATAGATTGACTCAAAAGTGCTTGACCTTGTCTATATGCTGTACAACATTCGGTTGCATGAAAAGAAGGTACAAGGGCAGAGTTCACATGAAGCACTTGACCTTGATGACATTGATCCATATTTAGATTGGATTGCTGAGCCTGATGATGTTGATGTGAATCCACTATAAATTGATGATGAGTTAGCTGATTTTGCAATGGAGGCAGCTGAATGGGAGGCATAAGTGGCAGCATATGAGGAGGCAAAAGGCGAAATTGGCCAGCCATTAGAGGCAGATCCTTCACATGCACAGCTTGATCCTATCACTATGGATGAGACACCTATTCAGGCTCCTATTGAGGATATTACAGTTGTACCATCTACTTCACCAACACCCACACAGTGGAAACAAACTTTTTTGAGCTTTAGTCATCGACAAAATTTATGATTTATAATTTTCATTGATTCCAAAACTTGAAATTCATATGTATTCACTATTCAGAGATTGAACTTGTTTTTTGGTCTATAATATGTATCAAACTCAAATTTTGATTTGTATATGATGGAAATAAGTAATATGTTCTACAAATTCAGTATATGTGTGTTTTTGAAGAATATTTCAAAAAATTATGTATTTTCAAATGTTCAATAAATTTGCCAAGTTATTGCCAAGTTTTTCCCTGAGTTTTTGCCAAGTCCCGAG
>VDFB02086081.1:355366260-355621655 GCA_007258455.2 Sequoia sempervirens | reverse complement strand
TTCCCTTCCTCTATCTACCTATAACTCGTTTTTGTTTCTGCTACCACAATAATATACATTTCAAGTATTAGGTCATGTAGTTGATTTTTTTAATGTATTTAAATATACCTCCTAAAATAGCCAATCAATTATTTTTGTCATAAGAAAACAATAGACCTTCATAATAGAGTTGACTCACCCCAAGGTTGAAAGTCAATCCTATATTTGGGAGATGTATTTTTCTAATGAAATTAGGAAAATTATAAGTGTGTTAGATCATTTTGTCACATATAAGCATAGGATTTCATTTTGGTGAGCCCACTTTTCCTAAGTTTCAGGTTTTAATATTTTCTATTTACTTTATGGATAATTGTAGGTAAAACAAAGGTGGATGTTGAATATTAAATATTGTAATTGCAACAAAATAAAATAAATCTAATGGGACCACATACAATGATACTACAACATATAATAATACTACAACAAATCTGGAATTAAATTTCTACTAGAGAAAACATAATATTTTATAAAAGAGAGCTCAATTTCCTATAAAATGTCTCTTTATTATACATCTAGACCTTTTTTTTTTGGATTTAACTAAATAAAAAAGTAAACTAAATTTAATTGACAAATATACTAGACTAGTAGTCTTTTCATTCCAACAAGAGACACTAGTAGTCCTAACCAGGATATATCCTTGATAAGAGGCATGAGGTCATGCATGCATGCATTACTTTGATGTAAGCTTCCTTGAATATGAACTTTATTTATTCAGATAACTCAACTTCAAATTGAATAGAGTAAAAAAATTGGGGACTAAACTTAGCTAGGATATGAGGACCAAATGAATAGCTAGAGTCATTAGGGTTATCCCGCTCTTTGTGCAACACATACCAAGGCTAAAGTTAGGCACAAAATTGGTTATAAACTTTGTATTAGAAGAGATATGAATAGCTATGACTCATAATGCTACATGGGAGCACTAGGACCTAGTTAGGATCTAGTCACTTTTTGTTCATGAATAGCTCTAGAGAGATTTGGAATGTTTCATTATTGGATCTTTTAGTCATTTTGATAAGAAAAAATAGTCTATATGCATAGAGGCAAGAAACCATAAAATGATAATTATCTTCAACCATTAAAAGAATACACACCAAAACAAATTATCTATTCATTTTCAAAGCAATTAGAGGTATTAAAGTATTAAATGTATCAAATCCATAAAAAATAGAGAGATTCAATTGCATTTATATAAAAATAAAATATAATCATTCAAATTTAGCAATCACAAGTAGAAAGATTTATAGATTCTTTTTATATATATATATTTAGCCTTAAACACTCTATCTATGGAGGTTTTAGCTATATCAAATCTATCAGATTATTCATCAAATAAATAGCACAAATCATTTGGATCACATGAGATATTGCATAGTGTATGCTTAGACCTTAGTCACATTTTCCTTTATGAATTCCACAAGTATTTGCCTTAGGTTATTATGTTCATTTTATTTTGATTTCATCCTTTTAAGAACTATTTTCCTTTGCAAGGATTTTATATTTTTTATCAAACCACTTCAAATATTTATCCAATTCCTAGTTTTTCTATCCAACTTTAACCACACCTTAATTTTTTTACTTTCTACACTCCTTTCCCAATCTCTCCCATATGAACAAATGATTTCTTAATACAATTAAATTTTAACCACAGAAAAGAACCACTTTAATAATTATACCTAATATTAATTGGTTTTGTTAGCTTCACATGCCTCTCTTTCATTTTGTAGCATCATAAATTGTCACCCCTAACAATTTCACACTATGTTTCCCCCCTTATGCTCTTTGACCTAATTGTGCTAATTATTTTCCCATTTCATTGTCACTTAAATTAGAAAAATAAAAATAAAATTGGGAATCAATATTTTATTATTTATTTAATGAAAATAAAATCCCCAAAATAGGTTTGGTCTAGGGCACCACCACCTTTGACTAAGTTATTTTGGCCCAATTTTCAATATGGCATTGTAGCCATTTTTATGTTTGCATATTCAAATTCATTTGTACACTTTTCATAATTATTTTTCTGTGAACTAAATAAATGCATATAAGTTTAAGTCTTTTTCACTATTTGAAACTTGAATGGAAATTGAATATTAATTGAGCAACCTAAAAAGTAGTCAAGGAAATTCAAGGGTAGAATAAGTAGTATTTTACAACACTTTCATCAATCAAGATCATGTTTTGAAGGTATTAGAAAGAGAATGAATATAACTATTATGAACAAGAAGTTATTATGATCAATCATTCTATTATGAAGATGTATTGAGTTATCCTATAAATGCTAGCTACAAAAACCTAATATTTTTTATGGATTAACCTATTGTAGTTTTTTAATTCAACTACTGTCATAACTATGGACACACAACAAAGTTTTGTAGAGCAAGATCTACTAAACATGTAAAAAGAATGTAGTTGCAGCTCCCAAGAACAAAAATGAACTAGCAGTAGCAACAAAGAAGAATGAAACCAAGCAAGAATGGAAGGAGGTGAGTAAATACAAAGTCCAGTCAAGCATGTTAGCACAAACCACATGACACACAAAAATAAAAATCTATGGGTGATAGATAGTGGCTGCTCCAACCACATGATTGGCGACAAGAATAAATCAAATAGTTAGAAGATTGGAATGGTGGTTTAGCTAAGCTTTGTAATATCTCCTCAATCAAGATAAAAGGTAAAGGAACCTTAAGAATTGTTGGGAAACTACTCAAAAAGGATGTATACTATGTTGAAGGGCTAAAACATAACTTACTCAGTGTTAGTCAAATGTGTGAGAGCGGTTATAAATTTTCATTTGATTCTAAAGGATGTGAAATTAGGAAAGAGAACAATGGAAGATTAGTTGTTGAAGGTAAAAGAACCAATGGAAGTTTCTACAACTTGAGAGAATTTCATGAAGCTCAATGTATGATTAGACAAGTGGATGATAGTTCGTTATGGCATAGGAGGCTAGGAAACATAAATTTTTACAACCTTGTCAAGGTAAACTCAAAAGGTTATGTGAGACACATGCTAAAGATAACTAAACTAGCAAACACTATTTGTGATGAATGTCAAAAAGGGAAGCAAACCAAAGTGAGTTTCAAAAATAAGGAGTACTCAACCACAAGTCCACTTGAGTTAGTACGTAATGTTGGATGTTTCTGATATGTCATTCTCATTGATGTCAACACTATTGGCATTAATGTCTTCAAGGCTATATATGTCGAGGATATTGAGAAAATTGTAATAAAATAAGTTGCAAGTTGTCATTGGTGAAGTGAAGTTTAGTCTATTGGTTAGCTTAGTATGTTGATGATTAGAGGTTATGGATTAAAGTGTTATTTTTTGAGTATATCTAGTTTATCCACATTAAGTTTCAAAGATCCACATGAAGATTTGATTGAGTTATGAGGAGTTGTGTTTTGACAGTCATTTAGTTGCTTCAATTGGTGTTCTTGAATGAAGATGATGTAATTCTAGTAATTTTTGTTGTTGCAGATGCTTCTCTAGTGATTCATGATTTTTTTGGATGTTTCTAGATCATACTCTATCTATGTTGCACATCTGCATTGATCGTTGTGCTCGGGATTTGAGATTTTCTCTTACCTATTCATGTTTTTCATGTTCTTAGCTGATAGGGTGTTGTAGCATGTTGTAGACCTTCGAGGAATAATTTTTGAAGGTGTTTCATGCTTGAGGAATTCTTTTTCGGTCTTCATTATGTTGTGCCTAACATTGGTTGATTCACATTGAAAGCTATTTATTGTTTTGGGCTGACAGTTTGCATATTTTTTATTATTTTGTTGAAGCCGACATGTAGTGATGTAATCTCTTGTTGCAGATATATATAAGTGATTGTGTATTCCATTTGAAGGCATGCATGTGTGAGATGTGTGAATAATGTCCTAATAATTTGAAGGTAGAACCAGAGTGTGAAGAAGTGTTCATGTGCTTAACCAGAACTGTAATCAGGTAATAGCAGATGTTATTTTTTTAGTTCAAAATCCTACGGATGTAATCCAAATATTTTTGTAAGATAGTCTGTCTTCCTTTGTGTAGTAAGCCTTGTTGTATTTGAGTAGTGAGCTCTAGGTAGTGTGCTTGAATGCATGTGCATTCCCCATTTATTCTTCTTTATACTTTTAACAAGGTATAATCTTGTGGATTAACCTCCACTATGGTTTTTCCCCTAACAAGGTTTCCATGTAAAAAATCTTGGTGTTATGTGTGTTTTTTATGTGGGTATGTGCAAGATCACGATGGTCCAAAAAGTGGCGATATGTAATTGATATGATGGCCCATGTGGCTAATGACTTTTTTTTAACCTAAAATTGATAAAACAAAAAAGGGTTTTTAAAGGAGATTCTCAACTTTCAACCTATATAAATTATGCTTTACTTTAAATTTAATAAATAATTATTATTCATTTTGTATTTGAATTATGACTAAAGTCCTGATTGATACGCTAATTGAAAAACATCTATATCTTTCAAATGGTATCACATTTTTTGAATCCAAAACATGCATCACATTCTATGCTTTACATACTCTAGGATTAAAAGAAAAAAAATCATGAAGTTTTGACCAAGTTAAGGTGGTCAAACATACAAGTTATTCTATTTTTTAAAATTTGTAATAAATAATTCATAATTAATTATTTACTTGGAAAACAATTATAAAAAATTATGCATCACATCGGGACATGAGTCCTCTACTTATATCTAAACTATTATAAAAAATATTATCATTTTATTGTGGTTAGGGTGGTCAGATAGACACCTACTTATTTTTTCCCTGAAATTTAAGTACTACTGCATGGAAATTTCAATTTTTCACCAAAGAGATTTATTTATTTTTTAAATAAATCTAATAGTTTAAAAACTAAATTCATATTGCTAAAAATTCTATTCTTACATATTTTTGAAATAATATAGATAACTTATTCAAATTTTTACGTCAGCTTTCCTAACTCTAATTTTTCTAAAGTTTTTGCCACTTAAGAGCCTATTTTTTTCCATGATGATGATGATTTATGCTTCCATGGCTATTTATTAGGTCTAAGAATAAGTTTAATAAGTTTGATAAGTTTAAATTTTTGAGACAACTGATTCACCCCCCGCTCTCAGTTGTCTACCCTTGTGTTTCCAACAAATGGTATGAGAGTAGGTTCCTCAAAAGAAGTTTGAAAGCTTGAGGTTATTTGGGATGGTGACATAAAAGAAGGATAGTTTGATATTTGATGGAAAAAAATATTCTCTATGGAAGGCTTGAATGGAGTGTCATCTGAGATGCATTGGAAAACTATTCTAGAATATTATAGGGAATAGGTATGTTATCCCACAAAATTTTCCTTCTACTGCTGCTGAGATTAAGGAGTATGAGTACAATATTAGGGCTAAGGAAGCATTGTTAAGTGCTTTGACTAATTATGAGGTGACAAATGTCATGGATCTAAAGACTATTTATGAGATCTAGGAAAAGTTGGAGACTTTCTATGAAGGTGATGCACATGTGAAGGTTGCTAAGCTACAATCCCTGAAGGAGAAATATGAAATGTTGATAATGGGTGATGATGAGAACATTACTTCTTTCATGCAAAGAGTGAATGAACTTGTGTGTAGTATCAGATGTTCTGGGGGAACATTGGATGAATAAGAAATTATTCCCAAAGTGCTCAGATCCTTTCCTACTGCATACAAAGCCAAAGCTACTACAATTGAGGAGATGCAGAGTGTGAAAAATGTAACCAGGGACATGTTGATTGGTAAGCTTACAACTTTTGAGATAAGTGAGTTTGTTGATGCTCTTCCTAAGATAGAATCTACATTCAAAGCTACTACCTATGGAAAGGATAAGCAAAGATATGATCTGGGAGAAAGTTCTTCTAGAAATATATTCAAGTATGAGGAGGAAATGAGAGAGATTGAAGAAGAGGAGAGGAAACTAGAGGAGCTTGAAGCACTTATTGTCAAAATTTAAGCCAAAGGAGAAGGTAAGGATAAAGGTAAATTACCTATTAAATGTTTTTCTTGCAATAAGATAGGCAATTTTGCATCAAGTTGTCTAGAAAGAGTTCCTAAGCCAAGACCTAATAAGCCTAGATTCCAAAGAAAGTATTATTATGCTGTTGATGAAGGTGTGATAGATGATGAAGGCTATGTGCAGGATCATCATGGAAAAAATAGGCCCTTAAGTGGCAAAAAAATCAGAAAAAATAGAGTTAGGCAACTTGACGTAAAAATTTGAATAATTTATCTATATTATTTCAAAAATATGTAAGAATAGAATCTATAGCAACTTGAATTTAGTTTCTAAACTACTAGGTTTCTTTAAAAAAATAAAAATGTATTTGGTGAAAATTTGAAATTTCAATGTAGTGGTACTTAAATTTCAGGGAAAAAATAAGTAGGTGTCTGTCTGACCACCCTAACCACAATAAAATGATAATATTTTCTTACAATATTTTATATATAAGTAGAGGTCTCATGCCCCAATGTGATGCATAATTTTTTGGAATTTTTTTTCCAAGTAAATAATTAATTATGAAATTTTTATTACAACTTTTTAAAAAATATAAAAAATTGTATGTCTAACCACCTTAACTTGGTCAAAACTTCATGAAATTCAAATTTTCTTTTTCTAATCCTATATTATGTGAAGCATAGAATGTGACGCATTTTTTATATTCAAAAAATGTGATACTGTTTGAAAGCTATAGATGTATTTCAATTAGCCTATCAATCAGGACTTTAGTCATAATTTGAATAGAAAATGAATAATAATTACTTATTAAATTCAAAGTAAAGCATAATTTATATTGGTGGAAAGTTGAGAATCTCCTTTAAAAACCCTTTTCGTTTCAACAATTTTGGGTAAAATAAATTCATCAGCCACATACCCATCATATTGCCACTTTTTGGCCCATCATGATCCTACACATACCCTAAATCTAATAGAGGGAATGTAAGTGAGGATGAATGGGTATTTATTTCTATCAAGGAAAATGATCATGTACCTACTAAATATGCTAGTTGCTCAAATGTGGAGAAAGCTCTAGCAGCCAGAGTTGAAGAAAAAGATGAATGGGTGATTGACAGTGGATGCTCTCATCACATGACAGGTGATAAAAGCAAATTTGTGAGCCTAGAAAAGTATGATGGTGGTGTTGTAAGATTTGGTAATGAAAAATCTAGTGTAATATGTGGCAGAGGATCTATTTCTCTTGAAGGTAAGAATAATAATAATGATATTCTATATGTGGAAGGTTTGAAGCACCATCTCTTAAGTGTTGGATGGTTGGTTGAAAAGGGATACAATCTTCAATTCAAGAATGGAAAGTGTAGAATATTGGGGAGTTTCAGAAATGTGATTGCTTCAGGTACAAAAAAAAGGTAACATCTTTCACTTGAATGCTAATGGTAAAATTTGTTTGATTGCTTGAGTTGATGAAAGTTGGTTGTGGCATAGGAGAATGTGTCATGTAAACTTTGACAATATTATCAATATAATTTCTACTCAGGCAGTGAGAGATCTTCCTAAGTTGGTAAAGCCTACTAATACTATATGCAGGGAATGTTAGTTAGGGAAGCAAACAAGAATTTCATTTAAGAGAAAACAACATTGTTCAAATAAAGTGTTGAAGCTTGTTCATACTGATTTGTGTGGTCCTTCTAGAGTTAGAAGTTTACAAGGAGATAGGTACTTCATGTTACTTATTAATGATTACTCTAGATTGATGTGGGTTACTTTCTTAAGGAAAAAATTTGAAGCTCTAGATAAATTCAATATTTTTAAGGCTATGGTTGAGATAGGGACAGATTTGTAGATTAAATGTTTAAGATCAGATAGAGGTGGTGAATTAACTTCCCATGAGTTTAATTATTTTTGTGAAGAGCATGGGATAAAGAGACAATTATCTACCTAGTGGACCCCTCAACAAAATGGAGTTGTGGAAAGGAAGAACAAGACAATTCAAGATGCTACTAGGACTATGATGCTAGAAGGAAATGTTTTGCATATCTATGGGAGAGTAGATGTGAGTTTGATGTTTACATCCTCAACCGAGTACAAGTAAAAGGTGACACTAGTAAGACCCCTTTTGAGCTATGGTCTGCTCATAAGCCTATTGTTAGATATTTCAAAATCTTTGGGAGTAAATGCTATATCAAAAGAGATGAAGATATAGGAAAGTTTGATGCTAGAAGTGATGAAGGAATCTTTCTTGGTTATTATACTAAGAGTAAGGCCTACCAGTGCTACAATAAGAGATTGAGGAAAGCAGTTGAAATTGCTAATGTAAAGGTTGATAAAGAGATAGCTAGACCATGTAGAACCTATGGATATGATTCAAATGATAAGAATAATAGTTCAGTTATAGGAAATAAATTTTAGACTCAAAATCAAGTTCAAATGATTCTGATGAATCAAGAACTACAACAAATTGAGAAGAATAATACATGGATTATTGTTCCTAGACCTAAGGAAAAAAATGTAATTGGAACTAAATGGGTCTTTAGAAACAAACTGAATGAGCAAGGTGAAGTTGTTAGAAACAAAGCAAGACTTGTGTGCAAACGATATTCTCAGATGGAAGTAATTGAATTTGAAGAAACATTTTCCCCTCTTGCTAGGATTGAAGCTGTGAGACTATTTCTTGCTTATGTTGCTTACAAAAACTACAAGGTTTATTAGATGGATGTCAAGTCAACATTTTTAAATGGAAAATTGGAAGAAGAAGTGTATGTTGAGAAACCTGATGAATTTCAATTGACTGATCAAGGAGATATGGTTTTCTAGTTGAAGAAAGCAGTGCATGGACTTAAGCAATCCCCAAGAGCATGACATACCAGATTGGAAAAGTATTTGTTGAAGATTGGATTTAATAAAGGTACTGCTAATAGTAATTTGTATTTCAAGATTGATGATGATGAAGATTTGATTGTTGAAGTCTTTGTTGATGATATCATTTTTGGAGGAGATGATAGTTTGTGCATGAATTTTGTTGATGAGATGCAAAATTAGTTTGAGATTTCTATGATTGGTGAGATGAAATTCTTTTTGGGATTGTAAATTACTCAGCCAGATAAAGGGATCTTTATATCTTAGTCAAAGTATGTGAAAGAATTGCTAAAGAATTTTGGTATAGGAGATTCAAAGCCAGTTGCTACACCTATGGTGACCAAATGCAAGTTAAAACAGATGATGATTCTCTAAAAGAAAACTAGACTAGATATAGATCGATGATTGGAGGATTTCTCTATTTAACTCAAACTAGACCTAATATCATGAATGTTGTATGCATTGTTGCAATATTTCAAGCTGATCCCGAGGAATCTCATGTGACTATTGTGAAGAGGATTTTTAGATACTTTAAGGGGTAGTTGATTTTGGGCTATGGTATCCTAAAGATGATGATCTTACTTTGAGTTATTTTACTGATGTTGATTGGGTAGGTGATGTGAATGATAGAAAGAGTACTAGTGGTGATGCATTTTTCTTGGGTAAGAAGTTGATTTCATGGTTAAGTAAGAAGCAAAATGCCATTTCTTTATCTATTATATAGGAAGAATACATTTCTTTTGCTAACCAATGTAATCAAGTATTGCGGATGAAGAAAATGTTGAAAGATATTAGAGTTGTGTATGATGAACCTATTTCTATATTCTGTGATAATTCAAGTGCAATTAAAATTTCTAAGAATCCAATGCTACATTCAAAGACCAAGCAAATATCTATCAATTTTCACCTTTTGAGAGAGAAGGTGGGTGAAAAGGAAGTCAGATTGGAGTATGTGCCTAGTAAGGAACAAATTACATATATCTTTACCAAACCATTACGTAAGGATACTTTTTAGTATCTCAAAGGGAAGCTAGGGGTGATTACCCCTCCTAATTAGAAAAAGATGCATTGAATTGCATCATTCTATGCATTTAATAGTCATATCTTGATCTAGATTGATGTTGTGGTGGCTACTACTCAGGGGGAGCAGTCAAATGTTTATATATGTGGTTCAAAGCTTGTGTGGAGAAAATAGATCTTTGTCATTGATGTCAAAGGGGAAGAAGAATCATGTGAAAAAATGTGAATTATCTAGGGAGAAGAGTCATGTGAAAGAGTTGAGGAGAAAAGAGTTAGAACCTAAGGGGGATTAAGTGTAAAAGATAGTTGCATTGATGGTGTTTTTCACATCATGTGTTGCCATCAATTCCAAAGGGGGAGATTGTTGGATGTTCATGATATGTGGTTGTCATTGATTTCAACACTATTGGCATTAATGTCTTCAAGGTTTTCTAGATGCTATGGTGCACCTAAATAAACCTCTAAATTCTCTGAATCAATCTACATAAATAAGACAAAGAAAGTTGAAATTAGATGTACAGGTCTACAATTTAAAATGATTTAATTTTCAATTTAATTTATAATTTATCATATTTTAATTGTACTATATTCTGAGGTTGTGCACCTTCTTCTCCAGGACCTGTCTGTACATACTCAACTACAAGATGTGTCTCATGCTATAAAAGAAAAATAATTTAAAACATGTATTAGCTCATATTATATATATATATTCAATTTAAAATTTAAAATTAAATTTATATTGAAAATATATAATTTATAATTGACTTTAAATATAATACAAAATTTAAATCACCATTTGATCTGGAGCCTGCTCTACATGTCCTCTTGGAGGTGTAACTATGTTTGGGTTAGGGCTGAAAGTCGCACTAACAAAGTCCTACAAGATCAAAATTAAAGCATGTATACTTGAATTAGGTTTTATATATATTCAAGTTTGTACATTTTGTGTAGAAATTTTTTAAAACAACCTAAAAATAAGAGGCCTCATGAGTAGCCGCACCATCTAATGTTTTCTCGATGCCCATTCTCATTGTTGTATTAAAAGAAATAGAGGATGCAGATGGTACAACATATTAAATAAATATTGGTAATTATATAGTCAAGAATATATATTTAATTGATATATATATATATATTTGTCTTTAATAGTCATTTTCTAATTAAAGTTTTATATCATTTTTTGTTTCAGGTCTCCCAAAATTAGATGCTTTACAAAAAAGAGAGAAGATACATATATTACAATGGAATTCGAATCTAGAGACAGGTAACTATATATATAGCTCTAGGTACATTTAATTGATAGTATAAATATAAAACTAAATTTAATTCACTATCATTTTATAAAAAGTTTATAATTGATTTCACATCCCCTTAAGCCATTATCTTAAAACCCCTTTATCCATCCTCTTATGTACCATTAATCCATCCTCTTGCATCCCCTTAAGTCTCTCTATTAATTCCCCTTAAGCCATTCTATTAAGACCCCTTAATCCATATCTTTCTCTATCTACCCTTAATCCATCCAATTGTATCCCCTTAATTCACTCTCTCAACACCCCTTAAGCTACCCTCTTAGGACCCATTAATCCATATCCTCATATGTCTAGATCCTTAATCCATCCACTTGCATTGGGCCTTAAGTCACTCTCTTAACACAGCTTAAGCTATCCTCTTAGGACCCCTTAATCCATATCCTCATATGTCTACCTTAATCCATCCACTTGCATCCCCTTAAGTCATTCTCTCAACACCCCTTAAGCTATCCTCTTAGGACCCCTTAATCCATATCCTCGTATGTCTACCCTTAATCCATCCACTTGTATCCCCTTAAGTCACTCTCTCAACACCCCTTAAGCTATCCTCTTAGGACCCCTTAATGGTTTAGAGTTCATCTCCTAGTCTCTAGGTCATATGGTTTAGGGTTTACGGTTTCTAGGGTTCATGAGATGCTTAGAATAAAAAATCTAAATGGGTTAATGGTTTAGGGTTCATCTCCCAATCTCTAGGTCATATGGTTTTGGGTTTATGATTTCTAGGGTTCATGAGATGCTTAGAATAAAAAATCTATATGGTTTAATGGTTTAGGGTTCATCTCCCAGTCTCTAGGTCATATGGTTTAGGGTTTACGGTTTCTACGGTTCATGAGATGCTTAGAATAAAAAATCTATATGGGTTTTAAGAGTTTAGGGTTCATCTCCTAGGATTTAGGCCATATGGTTTAGGGTTTAGGGTTTAAAGTAATTCTCTCAACTCTCCTTAATCCACAATATTGCATCCCTTAAGTCACTCTCATAATTCCCCTTAAGCCATATCATAAGGTTCATGACATGCATCCCCTTAATCCACTATCTTACATCCCTTTAAGTCATTCTATCAACTCCCCTTAATATACCCTCTTACATCCCTTCAAGGCATTCTATCAACTCCCCTTAATACACCCTCTTGCATCCCCTTAATCCACTATCTTACATCCCTTTAAGTCATTCTACCAACTCCCCTTAATATACCCTCTTACATCCCTTCAAGTCATTCTATCAACTCCCCTTAATCCAAAATATTGCATCCCATTAATCCACTCTCTAACATCCCTTTAAGTCATTATATCAACTTCCCTTAATCCACTCTCTTACATCCCTTCAAATAATTCTATCAACTTCCCTTAATCCACTCTCTAACATCACTTTAAGTCATTCTATCAACTCCCCTTAATCCACTTCTTACATCCCTTTAAGTCATTCTATCAACTCCCCTTAATCCACCCTCTTTCATCCCCTTAAGCCATCTTCTTAAAGGACCCTTAAGTCATATCCTCTTACATCCCCTTAATCCATAATCTTGCATCCCTTAAGTCACTCTCATAATTCCCCTTAAGCCATTCTCTTAGGGCCTGTTAAGCCATATCATAAGGTTCATGACATGCATCCCCTTAATCCACTATCTTACATCCCTTTAATCCATTCTATGAACTCCCCTTAATGCATCCTCTTACATCCCTTCAAGTCATTCTATCAACTCCCATTAATCCACCCTCTTGCATCCCCTTAATCAACTCTCTTACATCCCTTTAAGTAATTTTATCAACTCCCCTTAATCCACCCTCTTGCATCCCCTCAATGCACCCTCTTACATCCCTTCAAGTCATTCTATAAACTGCTCTTAACCCATCCTCTTGCATCCCCTTAATCCACTCTCTTACATCCCTTTAAGTCATTCTATCAACTCCCCTTAATCTACCCTCTTGCATCCCCTTAAGCCATCCTCTTAAAGGACCCTCATTACTCCCCTTAAGCCATCCTCTTAGGACCCGTTAAGCCATATCCGAGGGTTCATGAGATGCATCCTCTTAAACCATCCTCTTAACTCCCCTTAAGGCATTCTCTTAGGACCCCCCTTAAGCTATATATCCTCCTAGGTACCCTTAATCCATCTTATGGCAAACATCATTTGAATTTGTATGGAATTTACTATATACTATTATTTTCTTGCATGAAATTTTTTGTTAAGTGACTCATAAAAATTGTAGTTACTTACATTTATTATTTTTGTAGGTTCTCATCAAGCTGGTCTACAATTTGATTGGTGAACTGAAAAATTATTTTATCAAGAGACTATGTAAATATCAATTTTTGGTCTTCACCTAAAATTTGATAAGCTTTAATTGTATCTACATGCACATATATGTTTCATCATGTTATATATTTGTAATAAGAATCTTGATATACATTATATATGTTTGTTCGATGTCACTTTTTAAATATCTTATTCCAATTTTATAGATTATACATTTCATGTCTTGTATTTACCACATTTTATATAATTATTCAATTGTATAGATTATACATTTTATACATACAAGGAGATAGTTTTTTTGTTTATTGATTCAAATATTTGTTATCTAATTGGAAATAAGTTAAAATTACCCGCCCTTAATTTATTATGAATATGATCTAAACTATTTAAGGAATGTTTTAATTTGTCACCTAACCATGTGATAAATTATATATATGAAATTTGATTCTAGATAAGAATTTATATAGTGCATGTAATACTTGAAAATTAGATAAAATATAAATATAGATATGTATGAGTGCATATAATCATGAAAATGAACATAACCCAATCTCATAATTGATTGCATTTATAATCATCATATTAAAGTCAACTAATATAAATAAACACAAATATGATAACATGTTCAAAATAAAACTAGAGATAGATAGTCCATAAAATTTATATGTCAAGTCCAACACATATATTTAAATAAAACTAGAGATGTATAGTCCATAAAATATAAAACCATATTACTTTTAGGCTGATCGGTCAAATCAAGTCTCCTCTTTGTTCCATGTCAACTAGACGTACCTGCATCATGTTGTAAAAGAGTACAAATGATATCTAGAATGCATAAATTACCATATGATCATGTAAATCTATAACTAGCACATTTTCTTCAATGGGTAGCATAATTGTCACTTGAGAAGATGTAAGTGCTTGATCTACTATATCCTACATATTCATATAAAGAAAACAATATGTGAAAACCTTGAATATATATATTAAAAAGGTCCGTAAAAATTGTATAGGAGATTTGAAGTAAAGTTTACAACCTCGAATGATATGACCTCATGATCACACACCCGAGATTTCCCATGAATAAATGTCGATGATGTCTTAGGTGCACAACCCACCATGGGTATCTCATGAAATTCCTACATATAGTTGTACAACAGTTCGTATAGATCATTCACACATGTGTATGCAAATGAAAAAATTACATTAGATCTATGATATTTATTTAATTTAAACTTAAGAAACTTTTGAAAGCACACACTTGAGTTGATGATGTCTTAGGAGTGCTCACCACTATAACTTGTGGTTGGTTAGTACTAGGTATCGTATGACCTCCCTACATCTAGATATAATATATCAATTCACACATGTGTAAAAATTCAAATTAAATTAGATATATATCCACACAAACTATTTAATATATTTTGGTTCATGTACCTATCCAAAAGGTGAGCCCGGATCTACAACACTCAACATATACACATGATGATCATATTGAGTTTCAGGCATCACATGAGCATGCATCTACACAAAACACTTATTGGATTAATATTATGTTATATATATAATTTGATGTTATTATTTACATAAATTTTTCACATTTCAAACTTCAATTAAATTTAAGTTCAAAAGATGAACATACTTGTGTAGGATGATCCTCAAAATATAGTAAATTTAGATATGGCCTGTCCCAGATGCATGTGTGTCACCTGAAGTGGATATCTGAGTATCCCTATCACTTGAGCCTCCATGCTCTCTATTGGCCACTTCAGTGGCTGTGTGTGTAGTCTGCTGAGTGAGTTGTCCTGAAAGTGAACTCAATGCTCCTAATGTTGATAACATGGTCTGCTACTGAAATGCAGTGGGAACACCAAGAGAAGGAGGAACAATAGGAGCAATTGGAGCACATTGCTGAGGATTGACATGTGCTCCTAGTCCATGTTGGGGAATTCCACACCCAACTCCCTAAAATGACCTTATATCAAAATAGTTGGGTTTTTTACCCAACTCAAACTTAGCCCATAAATTTCTCAAAAAGTATAAGGGAACCTCACTATTGCCATGTGGTGGATTATCAAACACCATCCACCATCTGTCCCAAAAATGCGCAGCTATCTGCAGGTGCCTACACCATAAAATTGAAATTCATTTTTTCATGGGTGGAATTGGTTGATTTGTTTGGGGGTTAATAAAATATTGGCACATGGCTTGTTTGGTTATTTTTCAGGTCATTGATTTCTTTATATGACAATCCATCTACATAGAATTGTCTCCTCTCTTCTCTCCATTGATGGAACCTATCTAGGTCCGTATTAATAGATCGAACAAAATTGACAATAGTTTGCATCGTAGATGCAAACTGTGTGAGATGGGGAGGGACTCTATGCTCAATTTTTATGAGATCTATATTTCCTTGAATGACAATGAGGTTTGCTCAGATATTCTCTTGTAATTGATCTTGATCAACTACATGAGGGGGTGTGGGGTTAGGCGATGGAGAATGTGGAGGTCTGCTAGGGTTTCGTTCATGTGGTGGATTGGGATGTACAGGATCTATAGGAATTTATTGATTGGGAATAAAATCCTCTAAATTAAACATTGGATCCATGTGAGAAATGATATGGAAACTCCATGTTAAACAATTAAAAATATATATGAACAAACTAATTAAATAATGCACACAATTTGAAAGTTATTTAAAAATCACATTGAACATGCACAAATTCAAAATATATTTCATTTTAAGACCATTCAATTTATAACATTAAAAAATCCATAACATTAAAAATTCATAGCATGTACACACATTAAATTGAGTCCAATGTGGGGTTGTTAATATGAAGGGTAGAAATGAAATTATGAGGTTTTATTAAAATTTATTTAATCTCATTCATTATTTTCAAATAATACTAAAGCTAAGAATGAAAAATTAATAGAAGACATTGAAAGGGAAACATAGATATATGCTTGTGACCTAATTGAAATTTACAAAATATAAAAAAAGATGAGTGACCAAGCTCTATTCACCAAATTTTGAGAACTTCTTTGATCCCCTTAAGAAATGTCAAATTCCCCCTTAAGACATCAATTTACAATTTAGGGTGATAGGATGGATTAAGGGGATCTATGTGTATTAAGGTCCTAGGACAAAATGGTCTATGGCTTAAGGGAATAAAATTTGGTGGAGTTGCCTAAGGTAACCAAATTTCATTTTAAGGTCCTACAACAAAATGAATAGATGTATTAATCAAGTATGACATAGAATTTAATTAAATCCGAGGACATAAATTGATTTATCTAAATTTTCAAATTTCATGATAAGAGACACAAGTTCTCTATAGTGGTACAAATTAGTTAAGAAGAAATTATAAGTTTAACAATAACATTAAAAATTATAATCTCATTTATTGTTTTCAAAGAATACTAAAGATAAGAATGAAAAATTAATAGAATACATTCAAAGGGGCACATAGATATATATGCTAGTGACCTAATTGAAATGTACAAAATAAACAAAAATGAGCTTGAGCTCTATTCACCAAATTTTGAGAACTTCTTTGATCCCCTTAAGAAATGTCATATTAGGACCCCTTAAGACATCAATTTACAATTTGGGGTGATAGGATGGCTTAAGGGGATCTATGTCTAGTAAGGTCCTAGGAAAAAATGTTCCATGGCTTAAGGGAATAAAATTTGGTGGAGTTTCCTAAGGCAACCAAATTTCATTTTAAGGTCCTACAACAAAATGTATGCCTTTAGGGTTTAGAGTTTAGATTTATAGATTTGATGACATGAAAACATATAGAAGACACATGAACAATTTTTTACAAGTAAATGAGAAACCCTACCACCTAAACTTAGTGCTTTGAATAAAATATGTGACATTCTAGGAATAGCTTCAATATATCAACAATTAGGAATTTTAGATTTCAATTATAACTAAGTTGTTGAGTTACAATGGATTTTGAACCTATTTGGACCTCTAAGCACTCTTGGATGATTTAAAAAGGAAGAGGGGATATAAATTGATTTAGACCCAAATTTTTTTCTAATCATATTATTTTTAAAACTTTTCTATGGCATAGACTCTTCCTTCATATTTATATAAATTCTAGATACATGGGTTTTCAAAAAAGAGCCTAGCTGCCACTAAGTGAGGAATCAATTGATCAATTCAATAAATAAATAATCTTAGAAAATAAACCTTTGGTTATAGAATTGACTTGCATTTATGAATCATCTATCAAGTTTCTCAAAAAAGTAATTTGAATTTTCCATTGAAATGTTCATGCTACAAGTTAACTTTGATACACTAGTTTAGAGAAAGTACAACATTTAGTTTTCCTAATCTAGAACAATGACACTACACATGAGAGTTAAAATAGGAATTATAATACACACAACCTATAGATCTTATGAATAACATGCTATAAATTAAGGCCTAAATATGATCATAATGCATCCTTACATAATTCACAAAGGATCTCATCCAAATAAGAGAAATGGGTAGAAATCATTCATGCTTCACATTTTAATATTAATATTTGATTTAATAACATTTATGTGTCTAGCTCTATCCACATTGCACATAGTCTAGATTAACAAGTATGACTTGTATTTCTATGTTTTTTTAAGAGAATACATCATACAGTATATAAGCTAATAACATTGATATAGAGTGATTATATGCTCATATCAACTAGCATCATGATATATAAACTTATTAAATCAAGCACATAGTTTCACATGAGGTACATTATTTTACTTCACTGGTACACTTTCTCAAGTTAAATTATACAATTATGAAGTTTTCCGAGATAAAATTATCTATCAAATTTATATTATGTGAACATATTATAATTAAATCAATTTGTTGGTTAATATATAGATTTATGCATCAATTGTTTGTACCTCCTTTATTAGTCAATTATGAATTTCATTGGTAGTTTTATGGATCACCAATGACATATGACCAAAGTGTACCTAACCTATGGACTATAATTTTTTATCCCTCCCTACATGTTATGTCATCCAATATTACTACATATCCTTATTTTACCTCTTCTATTATATCACATGCCCCTAATATTGAACTTTTCATCACTTCCACCCTAAATAAACTAAGAACCATGAGTGAGTAAAAAGCATACAAAGAAGGTTATGTCAAATAAAAAATGTAATCTGAACCTCCTTGAGGAGCCCTAATTTAGTTGTTTAGGTTTAGGTTTTAGGGTAAATAGCCCATTTTAGGTTTACGTTTAAGGGTAAATAGGGTTTTAGGTTTACGTTTTAGGGTTTAGGTCTAAGGATTAACCTGTGTAAATTAATTTTTAGGGACCTATGTAAATTTTGTAACCTATGGTTTCTAGGTTTTCGATTTCTAAGTTAAATGTGTCCAATTTAGGTTTATTTTTTATGGTTTTCAATTTCCAATTTAACATTCTTTGTTTCATTGACGTTTTTGGTCTTTTAAATGCAATTAAAAACTATGAAACATTGAATTAAAACACACTAAACAAATAATAACTGAATACTAATTACAAAACAAAAAAACAAGATATAAAGAAAAAAAGCAAGAATTCAACCAACTTGGTGGTCGATGAGGTTGGTTGTGTCAATGGGAGGAGGTGGCTGTCAAATTTTTCTTCAATCAAGGCCTTTGAAATGTGTACACGATCTCCTTTGTTCTTCTTTGGCGCAGACTAAAATGGTGAGGAAAAATAAAATACAGTCGATTATTTAAAAAAAAATTACTTTCACAAAACACATACACATTTCAAAATGTGTACACATTCTAAACGCGTACGCGTTTCAAAATATGTACACATTCTAAACGCGTACGCGTTCCAAATGTGTATGCATTTTTTGTTCGCGTACCCAAAGATGAATGCTTACACATTCAAATTTAGGCTCAGGTACCTGATCCGTAATAGGTACATGTTTCCTACGAAACTTTTTGTTTTTCCTGAAACTTCCCCTTTTCGTGTACCCAACTTCTTGCTTTTACCCATAAATAAGATTTATTTAATTAATCAAGGAGGAATAAAGATAGAAATGAATTAATTAAATAATTAAAATTATTTAACTAATAGAAGACATATGACATTAGAAAATAATTAAATAATTAAAATTATTTAATCATGAAAGACCAAAGAGGAAATGACGAAAAATTTAGAAGTTGCGGGCCTAGGACAATTTTTAGTGTCTACATTTTTCCCCTCTTTGATGCAATGTATTTTATTGTATTGTATCAAAGAAAAATCAGTCAAAAAATTCCCTAGTGACAACAGGGTAGACCCATGCCCCCTTGGAAATTTTTTGCAAATTTTCAAAAAATTTAAAAAAAATTGAAAATTGTTCTAAAAAGTCAAATTAATGATCAAAATGCCATGGTGACAAAAGAAATAAGTTCCAGGACCCTCATGGTAGATGAAATGAAGTTTCAAATCTCTCACAAAGTACATCCAACACAAACCCTAGTCAAACCCTAATTTTAAGAGGTAAGAAATAGAAAATTTGAAGGTGAAAGGGCTCATTTAGACATTTGAAGTTTGAAGATTGAGGAGCTCTGAGGAGAGAGGCAGCCAAGATGTCACCTGTTCCCTACACCAATCATAGAGCATATCATGTACAGACCTTCAGATGACCGAAGGACACAAGAGAGCCAGTATGTAGCCGTAAACCCACTTAGCCAAATTTTTATTTTACACATTTCTAGGCACTAGGAAAATTTGACAGCCAATTGTGTCACTTCTCGTTAGCTACAAGTGCTATCATAATCAACGTAATTGTCTATGAAACAACACAACTATTTAAAACATGCCTAGGGTAGGTTAGGATTTAGGATTTTTCCTGCAACTGTTAAGAATCGATGCATCTATGGTCTGCTAAGATGCAACTATGAATGTGTGATGCAAGTGTCTAGGTTTTTACACAATTGATTAGGGAATGTCGGGTGCTGCCACAATAGTGGTTTACACTTTTTAGGATATCCTGATTTTTGCTGAAATCACATATTTTTAGGAAATATAATGATTTAAGCCTTGAAAAGTTGAATTTAAAGGATTCTAATTGAAGAGGGTTTGATCAAACCACCTTAGACCAAGTCCCTTTGGATAGAACCTTGCTAGTTTTAAACCATACCTATAACAGAGTCTCCTTTACACCTATCAAAATGATGATAAAAAACCACTTTTGATTTACCTTTTGGGGGATCAAATGAATTCATTTAAAATTTATTTTTTTGTATGTACATAGTCCTTGTTATAAGCTTCCAAAAAAGTATAATTTTAATTAAATTTAATTTGATTATTATATTTATTTTTTATTTTTTGTGAATGTAGGTTTTTCACTGAAAACCAAGCTCTTTGTTCTGCACATGTGGAAAAATAGTAGATTATAAAAAAAATTGTAAATATGAGTGCACTAGATATTGAAGTCCTTGATCCAACAAAAAAAATTGAATTTCGATACACACAAAAAAAGTTACGCATTATATGGTTCACCTATATCTGAATTGTAATTGGTTTGACTTCAAAACTTTATTAAGGAAAAAATATTCAATAAAAAACTATGAAACCAATTGGAAGCACTAGATATCGTAGTTACAATTATAAATTCAAAATAATTATAATTTTATCCTTCATGGAAAAAAAGTTATGAATTTTACGGTGAGTGTCACTAAAAAATGTTGTTTACTGAAAAAAACTAGTTTTCGAAGGAGATGGAAAATTAAGTGCAATCTGATTCCAAAATTTTTGAAAAATATATATTTAGAATCTATAGAAAAAATGTCAAAAATCACTAGTTTGCAACATTTTCAAATTCCTCACAATTTAGCCGCTATAGGTGCCCAAAAGTGAAGATTTAGTTAGAAAACATTATTTCAGTGTCCAGTTTGGCCAAAAATTATAAACCAGTATTGTGGGATCACCCTTTCGCAAATGTTTAAGAAATGATGTAATTGTGGTTTTTAGCCACAAATGATTCAGGGTTATACACAATCCAACCTTTGCGATGCATTTGTGAAAGCATGGGTGGCAAGTTTCATCATGTGACACAATTGCTAGGTTTTGTAAAGCAATTGACTGTTAATGATTTTTCCCTAGTTGAAGAAAAAATTTCTCATGCAATTTATGTCTAAGAGGTTTGAATATGTTTTTTGATTGAAATAACACTTATACTTGTGATCACCGGTGCGGCTTGATCCTATCTACACATGTGAGTCTAAACCAACGGCATATTAGCTTCGAGACTAGTTGAATAGCATTGAAAAGCACAAGTTGTGGCATCTTGGGCTTTACCATGTGACTTTCATGCCTGTGATTAGGGCTAATAGTGGTATGTTGACTGTGCTCATTGAGTGGTGGCATTCATAGACATGTTCATTCCATCTACCAACAAGGGAGGTGAAGGTCACCCTCAAGGATGTCTATAGGATCCTATGAATGCCTATTTGAGGTGAGAGGGTGAGAGATGATCTAGGTTGAGGATACCAGACATTGATTGAGTATTATGTCTATGAGGATGTCAAAGACCTAGGGATAGACTGCTATGAGATTATATGGGAGACATTAGTAGATCGGTATGAGTGGTTTGACTGCATTTTGTGTACATTGATAGCTGGGGTTGTGATTCTAGACTTTCAAGGACACGAGTGATGAGGGAAAAAATGGATACCTTTTTGGGATATCACACTTTTCTACTCAACCATTCACTAATGTCCTAGGGGTCCTAATAGGATTGACTAACAACCTCACAAGGTGAGCCAATCCATAATGAGGACCTAGGAGGGGGTTCTTTCAGCTTTAAAGTGTTCACCATCAAGCAAATGCTTAAAAACTAAATGTTTTAAAACACGCTGTGATATGCAAAATGTAAGCTAAATGTAGACAAATGAACATTTAACTCACGAAATCAAGTAATATAAGCCAAATAATTAGTGAAAATGATGAAATTAAGCTACATCAAGTTAGGGTATGCCTACCTGGCAAGTTTGGAGATGTAATGAGGATTATGAAAATGTAAAGAAGTTGTCAAAATATGTTATGGAGGACTAAGATTCCCAAAGTGGCGTATTAGTCCCACTACTATTTTTCAGGGAAAATATAGAGTCTTCGAATGCCAGAACATAATCCTAAAGAATCTCTGAAAAATACTCTATGGAGGACTAAGATGCCCAAAGTGGCATATTAGTCTTGTTCTATATTTTTGAACTTTCTAAATGTGGTCTTGAAAGTTGATGTCTACACTTGCTTCTTCTCTGATCTGAGGTCCTGAAACTTTTAGATCTGGCCTATAGGTGAGTTTCCATGAAGATGAAAACTTTGCAACTTTTCAATCTTGCACTCCAAATGATCTTCAAGTAGATTCAACCTAGATCTAAAAATACAAACACACAAGAGAGGGAAAACTTGTTGATTGTTAGTGAATGGGGGTTTTCCTTGGCCAAACCCCTTTTAGGTAATTTAACCAAATGATGAAATGAATCAAATGAATCATGAAACATGAAATATGTAAATGATATCGCCTTATATGATGCCTTGTGAAGCAAATCTACAATCTACTATGTAGTGGCTATGAAGAATGTAGATCTTGGATGATGTGAATAATGGTTGCAAATAGATCTTCAATGCTACATCCACAATCTTGGCTCAACAACATGAATGGATGCATTAAACCCTTGACATGATGCTTCAATCTTGATCATGAATTCAAATTCTTGATGAAATTCTCTTGAATGCTTGAATACTTGAATTCTTGGATACTTATATAATTGCTTGTTATGAAAAATGGGTGGAGGAACCTTGTATTTATACTTATTCATGTTTAATATCCTAAAATTACACCACAACAAGCTGACTTGTGAAGTCATTAATTAAAGGAGGCTAAATCCCACCCAAATTTGAAATTGAATCCAAAAAATAAGCCAAGGAGAACTAAGATGCCCTAGGTGACGTCTTAGTCCCAAGGCTGAATTCTCGAGGAACAAACTCCAAAAAGGGACCTATTTTGGTGTTTTCAATATCAACGTCCCAAGACCCATGGAGGAAAAAGATGCCCTAGGTGACATTTTAGTCCCACTCCACAAATCAAGGACACACAGACAAAAACTTTAAATTTTCATTTATCTTTTGAGGTTTTTCAGGATTTGTGATAAAATTAAAGAGTTTATTAGGATTGTGGATGAAAAATAGGACCAATTAAGCCATAAAGAAGCCTAAATAAAGTAAGGTGGGCCCAAAAAAGTGTGAAAATTCAAGGGTATGCATTTTACTACACTACATTTAGCCCTCACTTTAGTGAGAGGATGAACTTCCTTCAAACTCACACTAAAGTAGCAAACCATGCAATTAGGAGGGGTTCAAATGCACAAATGTTAGTAAGATAGGATGACAACAATCAAGAGGGATGATCAATCCCCCAAGGTCAAGATCCTTTGAAAAAACAACATAGGCACAAAGGAACACACATGCAGATAATATATGAAGCCATAATCAAATAGCCAACATACATCATCAAGGACAAGAAAAAGGAAAAAGAAAAAGGAAAAAGGAAAAACTGCAATGGATCAAGCTTTGACTGGCTATACAATGTGGTGGACCGATTCTAGGTTGTTTGTCCAAAATAATTTACAAGTGGAACATGATGTCCACTATGCAAATAAAATGCATGCTCACGAGGGCTAGTGGGAGCTAGTTGTCCACTAGGTGAGCTTCAAGGGGCCATATTAAAGCCATACCTCCATGAATTTAATAAGGTACAAAACTGCATGCTCACATGGGATAGTGAAGCTAGGTGTTACTAGGTGAGCCCTAGGGGACCATATTAAAGCCATACCTCCATGACTTTAATAAGGTACAAAAGAAAACACAATGCAACAAGAAAGACAAATGTTCAAAGGGATTTTTGCTTAGTTCATGCAAGGTATCTTCTTAGGGAACATTGTGCTTAATGTTTCCAACAAAGGACAAGTCAAAGAGATATCACGCTCTTGGAGGAAATCAGGCCCAATGAAACTACCAGGAAAAGGACGCATCGCAAGAAGAAAGAAAATCACACAAGGAACATGAAAAAAAATGTAAATGAAATCATTCCAAAATAATGTTAATGTATTCCCCCACTTTAAAGAACTTTCTAACACCACACTGTGAGAAACTACTTTAAAGTAGCAAAGGATAAATGCTAACAATAAAGAGGACATGAGAGCTTATTTGGAAAGCCCTATGCCAATTCATATGTTTCTAATAAGATATGTCATGACAAAGGTAGTATGTCACATGTGAGGAAACTTAAGGCATGTCTTCCACATCCAAAGCTTGCTCTTGTATGTACATGAAAGGTGGTCAACTAGCCAAAGGGACAATGGCAAGTGACATATGAGGACAAGGCTACCTAACCCCTTGCCCCCACTAAGTTTAGGAAAAGGGTGAGCCGAATTGAAGAGAGGAACTAGGTGCATTAACCTAAGGGAGAGAACCATATTCCTTAAGATGTTGAATTTTGTTACTTAAAGCCTTACATTCATTAGTAGAATGACCATGAATTCTATGATATGCACAAAATGAAGTCTTGTAATAATTTTTTTCATTTTCTTGGAGGGAGAGAGATCAGATGATCTTGGAGGAGTCTCATCAAGATACTCTCTTGGTCAAAAGTTGAGGATGTTGGTTTATTTTGTGACAAAGATATCTCTTGCTTAGTATTAGTGGTCATACCTACACAAGACTCTTTAGATTGTGATATTTTTTCTCTCCTTTACTAGAGGGTGTAAAATCTAACAAATTCAAATCATTAGTATTTTGCATGATGACATTTACATTAAGTGGGGATTTCTTTGTTTTTTCATTTCTTGCAAAGAATAACAATCAAGGCCACTAGTGTCTACCAGTTCAGGATGCACCATTGTTATAGTCTGGTTAGAAGGATATTTTGTGATAGTGTTGATATTAAGTGAAGGCTTGTTTGTGTCTTTTTGAGGGACAATAACCAAGACCACTATTCTTTTATTGCATGTGTGGCTCTATAGGGACAAAAATATCTTGTTCTCTAGCATCACATCCCTTTCCACTATATCCAAGTTGTTTCAAAATTTTGTAACCTTTTCCTTAAAGATTCTTCATTTATTTAGGATTTGGTGGTTGTTGATAGTCCGTTTCTTCAAAGTTTGTTGTGTAATTTGTTGTTGTTTCTTCTGAGCTGGTTGAGGTGGATGTTTTTGAAGGGTCTTTCTAATTTTGTGTTGACATTACCATTGTTTCTTTTCCCTTGTCTAAATATTTTTTTATGATAATGTATTCTCCCATGAATGTATGTTTGAAGTATAAGGAACCCCAATCATTTTCTAATAGCTTAAATGTGACTTCCTCAATGTATTTTTCTTTCTCTTTTTGTTACATGGGTTCCACTTGTGTAGTTAGTGGTAATGTTTTCAAGGGATTTTTCTTAGTTTTCTCAAGTTGTAAGACACTATAAGGCTCGAGATCAACGTCAAGTGTATATACTTTGTTGTTGTAGATATACTTAATTTTACAATGGAGGGTAGAGGGCACTGCATGCATCTCATGAATCCATGACCTTCCCAAAAGAATATTATAGGAAAGATCATGAGGCATAACATGAATAGTAGAACTTGTAAGGTATCCTTTCCAACTGTAATAGGTAAAGTGATCACTCCAAGTGATTTCTTTCCCACATAATCAAATCCCTTAATAGATAAAGAGTTAGGTTGAATTCTTTATTTATCAACACCAAGCTTATCCAAAAGGTTCAAACTACACACATTTATTGTTGATCCATTGTCCAAAAGGGTTCATTTTATTCATTTTTTATTGGATTGAGCTATATTATATGAAATGATCATATTGTTTTTGTAGTTCCAAAGCATGGAGCTCACTTTGGTGGAAAAAAATATTAATATTTTTCCTTGAATCAGGGCTGCTATGTCATTTGATTGCACATTAGAAGGTATAGGAACTTGTTGTAAGGCACTTTGAATTATGTTATGATAGTGGGGAGAGGCTTGGATAAGGTCCCATAAAGATATCTTAGTAGGAGTATTCTTAAGTTGTTCGACAAGATTGTACTCCTTTCCATTTTATGAAGGCAAACAAGGGGGACCTAGTAAGATAGGATTAGTCAATGGGAGGGATGTTGAAGGTGTTTTTCTTGGTTGTATATTATTCCTAGTGTTATATATATGAGCAAAAGTATTGTAACTCGATTGTTGTGAAACACTATTTTTAGGTGGTTCAAGGATAAGGAAATGTTTTTTTTTTAACTTGTGGTTTGTGAGAGGGTGGATAAATGATAAGTTTAGGCTCAGGAGAGTACTCCAAGGGATATCTAATGTACATAACCTCAAAAGAATTAGCATTATTTTCATGATCTCTTAGTTCATAGGTGTCTAAGGTTACTTCATCATCTTCATCTAAGGAATTACTATTGTCAATGTTCTCATTTTCTTCCACTATTATGTCTTCCCTAGTGGGAGAGTTTCTAGGGGAACTACAAACCAAATGTTTTTTATACTCAAGGGTTTAGTACCAATGAAACAATTGTGATGGAAGTGGTGCAACAAAGGAGCAATGCATTTGGTCTTACATCACTTGGATCTACTTGTGATTTTTTGTGGAAGTTTTCCAATTCTAGACTATCCTTGACATGAGTTGCCCATGGTTTGTTTTGAATTTAGTGTTCTTGAAAGGGGGAGAAAATGATCTTTTTTTTACATAGTTTTAGGGATAGTTTTTGAATGCATATTGTATACCACTAGGTTGTTTTTTAAGCATAATTTTCAATGGTGATGTCTTGGTTCAGTTTTCATGTTGTGGTAGTCCTATATTCCATTCTGCAATGCTCTTTTTAGACTTATTTTCTCAGATTTGATAGTGTTTTCTTTCCTTGTGACAACAATTTGAATTCTTTTGGCATATGTTTGTTGGTTTATCACCTCTTTGACCTTTGGAATTATTGTCAAAAGGGGGAAAAAAGCATGAGTTACATTCTGGTTTGCAAAGGTTCATGATATTTGCATTGGTTCATGCATGAGTTATATTTTGGTTTGCAAAGGTTCATGATATTTGCATCAGTTCATGATATTCAGATTTGCACACAAGTTCATGGCACATATCATTTACTACACATTATGGTGATATATATTTTATTAGTTTCTTTGGAAGGTTTGACATCAATGCCAAAGGGGGAGTTTGTTGACCTCTTTGAAATTGGTTTTGCATTGATGTCAGGTCAAGTTTTTATCTTGGCATATACAAAGTTGGCATACATTGAGTTATTCTAGTTATTTTTGATGCAGAACATGAAACATAGTTTGTTACTTGGCGAATTATATTTTATGTAATTAAGAAAAATCTCCATGTCACCCATAAATAAATAATTGAATTTATAATTCATTATTTATCTTCAAAATCTTTTCTCGATCTCACAAAAAGATGATTTTTACAATTCATCTTTATAAAGCTTTTGAAAACTCTATAAATACCACTGTGAATCCAAGCATTGGTTACACTCAGATAGACATACAAAGATAGATACATATATGCATTAGAGACAGAAGATTAACATTTTAGCATTATCAGCTTTAGCATTCATAATTTTACATTCTAGCAATCATGTTTAGCATTCATAGCATTTTAATCATATCTTTAGCATAGCATGCATTCATCTTTAATCTCGTTCTCTAGGAAGACTATTTGTTGAGCCTAGCATACAATCTGAGAGAAAGTTGGAATTGACAAAACACTGGAGATAGAGGATGATAGGACAACATCAAAGACATAAGACTGAGTTTGTATTCCTTTTTATTTGATTTTATATTTTGATATAATATCTTATTGGTGTGTTTGATTTATTTTACATATTGATACACTTAAAAATTGATCATATCATTTTCCCATAACATTTGACCCATTTCACATACCATTTCGGATCTTTTCCTAAATAATCTACATACTAAAAATTCATGATGCATCTCATAAACACAACATCCATTTTCCATCACATAATCATTATTTCTTACATTCACAATATCCAAAAACAAACATTACATGCATACATTACATTTCCACATCATTTTTCATAAACATATCATATATCTCATTGCACACTCTCGAAGTCAACATCCTAGGACATCCACCTGCATGACATCATTAGTACTCATCGAAAATCATCATCTTGCATCACATTGTTAGTTATAAAATCATTAAAATACATATCAAAATCCATCTCATAACATATACAAACAAATGCATATCCATATCATATAATCATCTCATAAATGTACAACACATCAACAAAAACTCATAGTTGCTGCATATCATCACTCATCAACAATAAATAGAAATGTCCAAAGTCCAATGAAGCTAAATAGTATAGAGAGATGCATGAGATATAATAAAAAACAATGTACATGCTCTAAAAATGACATACATCAATCAATCAAGGCTGGCTGGTGGAGCCCCTTGATGGAGGTGGTCTAGAGGATGATGGCCTACCACTACCCCCTACATCAGGATCCCATCATGCCCCTATGACCCCTCTACTATGTTTCATCATCCGTGATCTACTGCTGGTCCTATTATGAGACCTAGGGTAAGGCTCTCTACAGTCAGGAGGGCACAACTCCTCATACCCAACCTGGTAGTACTTAGCCTCCCTAGCAATCTCGAAACCCTCTACAATGGACTATCACAAAGATGCACTCTCAATAGTACCCGTGAGTCTCTACGCCACATCCTTCGTCTAAAAGAATCACTCTCTACTATCAAATGGGATACATATGGGTTCAAGGAAGGATGAGGTGCTTATGCCTATGCCTATTTCTACACAAGTTGTGCTTGTAACTATACTACCAAACTCTGAGCTTGAGCCAACTAGCTCTCCAACTATGCTTGTTGCCCCTAAAGTGTCTATACCTGGGCTTGTAGAGTATCTATCTATTCCTGTTGTGCTGTAGAGACCCTGATCATTGTCTGCCACCTGGTACTACTCATCGGCCTTCGGATGACCTGAGTACTACCCAAGATATCTTTCCTCTGTGTCACTGGCCTCTACTCTCATCTACCATCTCTGTCATCCTCCCCATCACCATCATTTGAGCTCTCCTCCTCCTCTCCTCTACCAACTACCTCCTCTCCCCCTACCACATCCTCCTATCTCCTACCCCCTAGCTATGCCACCAAAATTGGTGTTGGCTCATCTAGACATGTGAACCATAGAAATGAGTGTGTTTGATAATAAACAGAGTACTCCTTAGACATGCTTGCATCAACAATATTAGGCCTTCCATCCCATACCTTGGGCTATAAAGCTGTATAATCTATATATTCAACCTAATAAGAAATGCAAGGTCCCCATCTAGGCTCATCCTTGCTTTGTGCATAGTGCGCAACGCCTTGAGGAATCCCCTGTGCGAATCTGAACTGTCTCTATACTCGCAATGCCAAAGATCTCTCTATAATGAATGGGGCCTGACCTATCAAAAACTAGGGTATACATACAAACGACATCTCCAACTGATCTATATCCCATGCATCACAATTTGTGTATGGCTACCATATAACTGAATCCACATCATCTAGGGTCCATCTCCAGTACTCCAACTTTCCTAGCTTGGGCTAAACAAGTGCAATAGAATATTCATACACATATGGCATGCTTGGTGGCCTAGCTCTAGGAAAAATTGGTCTTGTAATTGTAATATGCTCCCATGCCTAGATTTGGGGCATGGTAATACCACAAGACAAGCTAGCTGATCCTCTGTATACCACCTCGTGCAAGTCATGATATAAATGTGCCAACATACAACTCCTAGTGCAGGAGCACCTAGGCTAAACTCTAGTTTTTTATGTTCAATTTTGGCTTGTACCTAACCTTAGCCAAGTTAGGGTGATAATGTGTTCATTTTGGACCTTAGAAGGTCTTACTTGTGTGTGGAATAAGTGAGTTAGTCATTAGGACTAAGGTCACCTTAGCTTAGTCTTTGTTAAGTATCTTTTGCTTTAATTAGCTTAGTAGGTTAACTTGAGTGTTGAGCCTTAAATGTGTTCTAAACACATGGTCATTGTTAGAATATGCCAAGAGGCAATTAGGGGAGTTGATGGCTCAAAATCAAGGAGATTGAGGTCCTAGAAGTTAGGAAGAGGACACAATGATGGGAAGTTGCAAAAGTTGTTGTAAAGTTGCATGACAACATTTGTGAGGTTGCATGCAACTGAGTGGTCTTGGATCCCCTCAAAGTTAGGAGTGTGGGATCGATTACCATCCCTAGAAACATGGCAAAAGGCATCTATGATGCAAGAGGCTCGAGTTATAAGATTAGGAGAATGTAATTAAGAAAGAAGTTTATGCTTTTGAATGAAAAGAACTCTGTTTTTCTAAAAATCCCGTGTGTTTTGAGGTGATAGTGATATCAAATGGATTATATGTACTAATTTGGCATTGGATATGAGTTTATAAAACATATTTAAGCATTCTTTCTTTTGTAAGTAAGTTCATTTGGTTTAGTTTAGGTGTCTTGTGTAAATAAATTAGAGTTTAGGGTGTTTACTATCTTTTTCTGAACAGTCAGTCTTTTCTATGGCTCCCCCATGAAGTCTAACCATGGGGTATTCCCGAGGAGGGATGGATATGTTAGGGGATCCAATAGTCTATAAATATTTAGTAGTAGGAGTCATGTGGAGTCAAGCAAGCATTTTAAAAATCAAACCCTAAGCGAGCTTAGAAGGGTCCAGTTAGGAGTTTGATAGAGAAAATTGGAAGAACTTAGGCAGGGGAAGAAGTATTGTACGAACAAAGTACGGTTCTAGGTGAGATTTTGTCATATATAGGTATGTTATAAGGATTGAAACTTCAACCAATCCATTGAGATAGATTTGAAAGAGAAAGTGGTAAAACCCTAGGAATTAGGCCTACTAGCCCTAATTACCCTTGATTGTAGGAATCTACTATACGGAGGAGACAGGTGTCTGAAACCCTATGAATATTTCAAAGGACCAAAAGGGGTATCTGGAAGTGAAGTTCATTTGCTAGGTTGTTTGGAAACTTTGGGTAGGAAAAGAAAAAAGGTGATTGGTAAGGGCTACAAGCAAATAGGCCTCTTTAAAGCAAAATCTTGGAATCGGTAAGTTAGCAAGTTGAAGGTCCTCAAAGATGGATCTAAATGGATGTAAAATGAATGGTCTTAGTGTCTCTAATACCCTTGCAAGTAGTTCAGTGTTTTGTGAGATGATGGCACTTAGAATCTTCTAGGTGTTGGGAAGAAGTTTGTAAGTTCACATGGTGTTGGTCTTCTAGGGTGAAGCACAAAAGGAAAACTCTTGGAGAAAAGTTGGAGTAGGACTTGGTTAATCATCCAAGCCTAACAAGAACCTATTGGTATCAGGTTCCAGGAAGGAGACAGTGAATAGGTCTTCTAGTAGATTGTGCAAGCAAGCCTTGGAACACCACGTACACCATATTGGTATTAGAGCCTTTGTTTGATCAAGGCTTGTGATTGATGTTGCAACCCACTAAGTCAGTAGGAGAGAACACACCAAAGGAAAGAACCATGGTGACTAATGCTAAGTTAGCTAAGAAGGTAGAAGAGCAAGAGGAGGATAATCGGTTGCTAAGAGAAAGGTTATCTTGAATGGAGAAGCTCTTGGATGAAGTCCAAGAAACAGCAGACAAAGTGAAGGATAAGATAGAACAAAAGGAAGAGCAGGAAGAAAAGGAAAAGGAAGTGGAATTAGAGGAGGAAGCTCCAAAACCTGACCCTGTCCTTGTAGAAGAACCTTTCTTGAAGGCACTGCAGGCCTTAAGTGGCAAAGCTTTGGAAGGGGTGCCACTATTCAGTGGACAAATGGACCCTAATTCAGTTGTGGACTGGATTGAGAGTATTGAAAATCACTTTGAATGTGATGGTATAATAGAGGCCCAAAAAGTAAAGGTGGCCAAGTCAAGGTTGAGAGGTGCAACTCTCACATGGTGGAAATTTGTACAAGTTGAAAGAGAGAAAGAAGGCAAGGGTCCCATAGTTACATGGAGAGGCATGGTAACTAAAATAAGGAAAACCTATCTACCTGATGACTATGAAGTCTAGTTGCATAGGAGAAGACATAACCTTAGGCAAAAATATATGGATGTTCAAACATACACCAAGGAGTTTCAAAAATTGTGCCTCAAATCAAAGGTGGTTGAAGATGAAAGTATTAAGCTAGCAAGGTATTTGAATGGGCTTAAATGGTCTATCCAAGAAGACATGAGCCTAGTGAACTTCAAAACCATCTGCCAATGCTATCAAATGGCCTTAAAGATAGAGGAGAAAGGAAAAAAGAAGCAAGAGCAAACCTCCAAGAGTAGGGGTAAGGGAAAAGACAACAGAGGAAAAAGAGGTGGCTATGGTGGAAGGAGTTCAGAACCAAGGGCCCAAGGAGAAGTCAAATACTCTGAGCAGCAAGAAGGAAGCTCTAGTAGAGGTGGTAGAGGAAGAGGCTCCAACTCTAGAGGAAGAAGTGGTGGACAAGGAAGAGGTAACTACTTTACCAACATGAAATGCTACCACTGCAATCAATTGGGACACCTGACCTATAGATGTCCAGAGAAAGGTAGTACTTCTCATGGAAGTGACAAGAGAACTAACCTGGTTCATGATGAGACTACTACAGTAGACAAACATCCTGAAGTACCATTGAACTCAGAGGAAGGTGAGAACCTCATGATGAGGAGAACTTTGATCAAGGAGCCGGTGAAAGAAGAACCAAGCCAAAGGAAGTCCCTGTTTAGGATAAAGTGTAAGATGATGGGAAAAGTGTGTAGAGTCATCATTGACTTAGGGTCTACTAACAATATTGTGTCAGAGGAGACAGTCAGCAAGCTAAAGTTGACAAGGATACCCCACACCAATCCTTACAAGGTCACATGGCTCAATAAAGGTCAACATGTCTTAGTGAATGAACAAGCATGGGTGGAGTTCTCAATTAGTAGGTACAAGGACAAAGTCTTGTGTGATGTATTACCTATGGATGCATGTCACTTTCTCCTAGGTAGACCATGGCAATTTGATCGCTAAGTTGTGCATGATGGAGCAAAGAACTCCTATACATTCAAGAAAGATAAGGTAACCTTCAAAATTCAATCTTTGCTAGAAGATGTAGAGGTGTAGACAGCAGGTCCTAAGCTACTCATGGTTGGTGAAAAAGAGTTCCTAGAAGCCTTGGAAGAAGGAGAAGGAGTTGGCTATGTAGTGATGATAAAGCCAAGGGAGGTAACCAATGAGAAAGAAGTTGAAAAACTAGAGCTACCTAAGGAGATACAAAAATTGTTGCAGACCTATGAAGGCATTGTAAGTAGTGGTCAACCAGCAACATTACCACCTAAAAGAGCCATAAGTCATAGGATAGACTTGATGCTAGGGGCTACCCTACCAAATAAAGCAACTTACAAGATGACACCTCGGCAAAATGAGGAAATAGCTAGGCAGATTCAAGAACTTCTAAACTAAGGTCTTATTAGAAAGAGCATTAGTCCATGTGCAGTACCCACTATCTTAGCACCTAAAAAGGGAGGAGAATGGAGGCTTTGCACTGATTCCAAGGCCATAAATAAGATAACCATTAGGTATAGGTTCCCTATCCCTAGGATTGAAAATCTCATGGATTGTCTAGGTGAAGCTAGGTACTATACCAAGATAGATTTAAAGAGTGGTTATCACCAAATTAGGATCCATGAGGGAGATGAGTGGAAAATAGCTTTCAAAACTAATGAGGGTCTCTATGAGTGGCTAGTTATGCCATTTGGATTGTCTAATGCCCCCTCCACATTCATGAGAATCTTGAATGAAATCCTTAAAGACTACATTGGCAAATTTGTAGTGGTGTATCTTGATGATATACTAATTTATAGCAAAACAAGAGGAGAGCACCTCCAATAGATAGAGTTTATTTTCAAGAAGTTGCAAGAGGAGAAATTGATGATCAATTTAGAAAAGTGTGAGTTCATCAAAACAGAGCTGGTGTACCTTGGATTTGTGCTATCACATGGCAACTTGAAGATGGACAACAACAAAGTGGAAGCCATCCTCAATTGGCCTACTCCAAAGACAACAACAGAGATAAGAAGCTTCCATGGTCTTGCTCAATACTATAGGAAGTTTATAAGATAGTCTAGTGCTATTTGTGCTCCTATGTTGGATACCATAAAAGGAGGAATGAAGAATAAGTTTGTATGGAATGAGCAAGCTAACCAAAGTTTTAAGTTGCTGAAGGAAAAGATAGCTACCCAACCTGTTTTGGTGTTACCAAGCTTTGAGAAGCTATTCACCATTGAGTGTGATGCAAGCAATGTGGCTATTGGAGCTGTTCTCAGTCAAGAGGGCAGATTGGTGGCTTTTCATTCAAAGAAGTTAAGTGAAGCCAAGAAGAAGTATTCTTCTTATGACCTTGAGATGTATGCATTGGTTAAGGCTTTAAGAAAATGGAGGCACTACTTGATTCCCAAGGAGTTCATAGTGTATTCAAACAACCAAGCACTTAGTTTCCTGAATTCACAAGAGAAGTTGAGTCACAGACACATGAAATGGGTGGAGTACTTGCAAGCTTACACCTTCAATATCAAGCACAAGAAAGGAGCTCTCAACATGGTGGCAGATGCCTTGAGTAGAAGAGTCCTCACCATTCAAGAGATTCAGTTGAAGAGTATGGGAATAGAACACTTCAAGGATCTGTATGCAGATGATGAAGATTTTGCAGACATCTATAAGGTATGTGCTGAATACAAGAATCATTTTCATAGCAAATATGCTGAATATACTTTGCAAAGTGATCTTTTTTTTAAAGGGAATCAACTTTGTGTTCCTAGAGGCTCCATTAGGGAGAACTTGATACAAGAAAAGCATAATGGTGCATTGAGTGGTCACTTTGGGATCACCAAGACTCAAGAACTTGTTCAAAGGCTTTACTATTGGCCAAGGATTAACCTAGATGTTAGGAGGTATGTGGAGAGTTGTATGGTGTGTCAAAAGGCCAAAGGTACTTCTTCAAATGTATGCCTATACCAACCACTGCCTATCCCTACTAGGCCATGGGAATGCTTGAGTATGGACTTTGTAGTTGGGTTACCCAAGACAAGACAAGGCATGGACAGTGTTTATGTGATTGTGGACAGATTCAGCAAGATGGCTCACTTTGTGCCATGTAAAACAACCAATGATGCCAGTCAAATAGCTTCTCTTTTCTTCAAAGAGATAGTAAGGATTCATGGATTAACAATCAACATTGTATCAGACAGAGACACTAAGTTCATGAGTCATTTTTGGAAGACTCTTTGGTAGAGATTGGGCACTAATTTATCTTTTGGATCTGCATACCATCCCCAAACTAATGGTCAGACCGAAGTTGTAAATAGAACTCTTGGAAACCTCTTAAGGTGCTTGACCAAGGAGTATGGTCAACAATGGGATCAGTTGATTGGACAAGCTGAGTATGCCTACAATGATACTATGAACAGATCAACAGGGAAGAGTCCCTTTGAAATAGTCTATGGACTACATCCTAGAGGAGTCTATGAGCTGAGAGACTTAAAGGATGGAGTCAAGGGAAGTGGATATGTTGATGATTTTTCCTATGCAATGCAGGAGATTCATGATACAGTCAGGAAGACATTGGCAGAAAATACCATGAAACATAAGACCAAGATGGATGAGCATAGAAAAGAAGTTCAGTTCAATGTTGGAGACTTGGTGATGGTGCATTTAAACAAGTCTAGACTATAGAAAAGAGTTCCTCACAAGTTGCAGATGAAGAGGATAGGTCCCTGTCCAATCCTAGCAAAATATGGAAACAATGCTTTCAAGGTGCAGCTACCAGATGACAGTGGACTGTCCCCTATTTTCAATGTTGCAGATCTAGCTCATTACAAAGGACCACCACCAGACATGGATCAGAACCTCCATGAAGTCATCCAAGATGTGGAAGAACTTAAATTGCCTTTTGCTACAGTCAAACAAGCTGACAGTGTATTGGATACTAGGGTCTATAAGAAGACTAGAACCAAAGAATACAAAGAACATTTGATTAAAAGGCATGGTCAACTTGATGCTGATGTAGTGTGGATCAAGGAATCAGAGTTCAAGAAGTTGGGCATTGATCTCAACTTGCTCAATCCAAGGGTGAATTGAAATCTTTTGTTTTGGGGAGGATGGTGCAGGAGCACCTAGGCTAAACTCTAGTTTGTTATGTTCAATTTTGGCTTGTACTTGACCTTAGCCATGTCAGGGTGATAGTGTGTTCATTTTGGACCTTAGAAGGTCTTGCTTGTGTGTGGAATAAGTGAGTTAGTCATTAGGACTAAGGTCACCTTAGCTTAGTCTTTGTTAAGTATCTTTTGCTTTAATTAGCTTAGTAGGTTAACTTGAGTGTTGAGCCTTAAATGTGTTCTAAACAAATGGTCATTGTTAGAAGATTCCAAGAGGTAGTTAGGGGAGTTGATGGCTTGAAATCAAGGAGATTGAGGTCCTAGAAGTTAGGAAGAGGACACAATGATGGGAAGTTGCAAAAGTTGTTGTAAAGTTGCATGACAACATTTGTGAGGTTGCATGCAACTGAGTGGTCTTGGATCCCCTCAATGTTAGGAGTGTGGGATCAATCACCATCCCTAGAAACATGGAAAAAGGCATCTATGATGCAAGAGGCTCGAGTTATAAGATTAGGAGAATGTAATTAAGAAAGAAGTTTATGCTTTTGAATGAAAAGAACTCTGTTTTTCTGAAAATCCCATGTGTTTTGAGGTGATAGTGATATCAAATGGATTATATGTACTAATTTGGCATTGGATCTGAGTTTATAAAACATATTTAAGCATTCTTTCTTTTGTAAGTAAGTTCATTTGGTTTAGTTTAGGTGTCTTGTGTAAATAAATTAGAGTTTAGGGTGTTTACTATCTTTTTTTGAACAGTCAGTCTTTTCTATGGCTCCCCCATGAAGTCTAACCAAGGGGTCTCCCCAAGGAGGGATGGATATGTTAGGGGAGCCAGTAGTCTATAAATATTTAGTAGTAGGAGTCATGTGGAGTCAAGCAAGCATTTTTAAAATCAAACCCTAGGAAAGCTTATAAGGGTCTGGTTAGGAGTTTGATAGAGAAAATTGGAAGAACTTAGGCAGGGGAAGAAGTACTGTATGGAAAAAGTATAGTTCCAGGTGATATTTTGTCATATCTAGGTATGTTAGAAGGATTGAAACTTCAACCAATCCATTTGAGATAGATTTGAAAGAGAAAGTGGTAAAACCCTAGGAATTAGGCCTACTAGCCCTCATTACCCTTGATTGTAGGAATCTACTATATGGAGGAGACAAGGGTCTGAAACCCTGTGAATATTTCAAAGGACCAAAAAGGGTATCTGGAAGTGAAGTTCATTTGCTAGGTTTTTTGGAAACTTTGGGCAGGAAAAGCAAAAAGGTGACTGGTAAGGGCTACAAGCGAATAGGCCTTCTTAAAGAAAAATCTTGGAATCAGTAAGTTAGCAAGTTGAAGGTCCTCAAAGATGGATCTAAATGGATGTAAAATGAATGGTCTCAGTGTCTCTAATACCCTTGCAAGTAGTTCAGTGTTTTGTGAGATGATGGCACTTAGAATCTTCTAGGTGTTGGGAAGAAGTTTGCAAGTTCACATGGTGTTGGTCTTCTAGGGTGAAGCACAAAAGGAAAACTCTTGGAGAAGAGTTGGAGTAGGACTTGTTTAATCATCCAAGCCTAACAAGAACCTATTGGTATAAGGTTCTAGGAAGGAGACAATGAATAGGTCTTCTAGTAGATTGTGCAAGCAAGGCTTGGAACACCACTTACACCAACTCCCCTAGGCATATCTTCACGGCTGCCCTATCATCTACTCGATAATCCTCCCCCACCCAACTAATAGTTCCTTTGACCAGTGGTCTGAGTAAAGGAATCCTCCAATGAATGCACCCAAAACTATAGGTAAGGCCAAATATCCCCTCAAATCTGCCCATGGAACCTAATACCTTGCTATATGAACATCCCCATACACACTCCTAAGTGTGTTTGTACCACCTAACTCCTTGTGTTCATAGAACACAAGGGCACCTACCACTAGGATCCGCAAAATCCTGTATACGTCCTCTAGGGTCACTATCATCTCACCCATCCACAAATGAAAAGTATTATACTCAGAATGCCATCTCTTTGCTAGCATGGTCAATAGTCCCCTATTAACCTAAATAGGAGGAATATACAACAATGGTCCCAACCCACATCCAACTATCAACTATACATCTACAGGTGTGAGATCTCATATCTGATCCCAACCTATAGGGAAGTGCTCTCTAATCTAGAGGTTTTTGAAAACCTCCTATTTTTGGTCATCACAAGAAGAATCAATTAGACTCATATCATTGAATCATATCAAAGCTATCTATCTACTTCACATCATACATATTAGTGACCCATATCAAATGACCCATATCAATCAGATTCATTTCAAGTGACACATATCAGACTCATATCAAGTGCATCATATCACCTGAACCATATCAAGTGTTCTATCTAAGGGAATCATATCAGGAAATCAATGCAAAATTATATTCAATCTACTCTATCATCATTTACTATTTTTTTTCCATTTCAAGAAAGAAAATTTATCAAAAATCAACTCATCATCCTATTTGTACTTCAATCATGAATGCAAATATGTTTTCAATCAAACTAATCTACTATTTGTTTTCTATCACAGAAATAAAATTTATCAGAAGTCATATCAATCATTTACTCTTTGTTTTCTAAAGAAAAGTTATCAAGCAAAACACAATCAATCATTCTACTCTTTGGAAACAAAGTTATCAGCTATCTACTCTTTGCTTTCTATTTTTGGAAACAAAGTTAAAAATTCATCAATTATCAGATTTTCTATCATTTCTATCCATATCAACATGATGACAAGACAATTTATCTATCTATTTCCCAAAGAAGCAATAATACATCATTTTCATCAAAATAGTGCATTTTGCCAAAATTTCCCATATGCACCATTCTGCAGCCTCTATGCACTAAAACCCTAAATGCGCTACAGTTTCCCCCTGATGCGCTAAACCTAGATGTGCCATTCTGTGCCCTGAAAGTGTTAAATTAATTCCTCTATGCACTATCTCCCTATATACACTAAACCCCTAGTTGAAAGCGCCATTTCATCTACCCAATGTGCAAAAACCCTAAAAGCACTAATTTGTTTCTTATGTGTGCTAAAGTACCCATCTCCTACCACAATCCTATATGTGCTACAAAAAACATCAAAAGCGCTACTCTATTTCCTCAATGCGCTAAAACGGACTGCTAAACCCTAAATCCACGACAAAACTCCTCAAAATTTGATTGAAATTGAAAATTTTCAAAAGCAAAGAGGTTTGAATAAACTCATCGGTGGTCAATACATGACTGGTTTCTGGTATTAGTGGGCCTACTCAAATCTATGCCTGTGATACGAAATCTCCATCTCGCCAAGTCACTGTCAGAGAAAAAAAAAGTTTCTAAAGTCAAAAGGTGAAAATGACTTGTCCTTTTTACCCCTTTTAGCTTTTAAAGGTTAACCAAGGTGGGTTTTTGTGGCATTTTATTTTATTTTTATCTTTTTCTCAAACTTTGACTTTATTTTTCCAATTGGGGCATCTTTTAATCAATTATCAGGAGCTAAATTACTGCATCCCTCTCAACATCTGAATTTCATCATTAATTCAACATTTTTCTCATCATCAGTGATTTACCTCCTGAGGGGGCATCATTAATTTCAGTAGTATAGTTCAATCAAAAACATCTCAAAGTCAAATTAGAAGGGCATATTAGGCACAATTTTTTTAATCAGGGGCATATCAGTTAAAAGTTTTCTGATCAGGGGAAAAATAAAACACAACAAATTTCAAAAGCAAGAATATTTTCTTTGAAGCAATGTGTTTCACACATCACTTCAAAGAGGGGAAAAATTTATATGCATAAAATTGGTCATGTCTAATTAATCCTGGCACTTAATTAAATATTTATTATTTAATTAATCTCTCTAAAAGTCCTCTACATATGATTAAATTTAATTAATTTAATTATATTGTTCATTCACTTTATTCTTCTACCATGATTAAATAAATCAACTTTATTTAATTATTTCACATTCATATGTCTGCTTGATTAATTAAATAAATACTCTTTATTTATTTTAATTAATTATCACCTTTTGAATTTAATTAAGTCTTTTGATTTAATTAAATATTTCCTTTCTCCTATTTAAATCTTTCTTCTAATTAATTAAATATTTTATTTAATTAATTTCATCCACATGTCATTTCCTTAAAAATTAATTAAATATCTTTATTTAATTAAATACCCTTCATATCTTTTCAAAATCATAATTAAATATTTTATTTGATTATAAAATCTTCCATTTTCTTCAAATCTTAATTAAATATTTTAATTTTATTTAATTAAGAAAAATCTCCATGTCACCCATAAATAAATAATTGAATTCATAATTCATTATTTATCTTAAAAATATTTTCTCAATTTGACAAAAAGATGATTTTTACAATTCATCTTTATCATCTCATCTTATCTCTTCTACAAAAAAGGAAACAAATCCTACTTTTTGTTTTTCTTCTATTTTTCTCTCTAGTCTTCTCCATCTTAGACTATTCGATCTGCTAGAATTATCACATCCGTTGATCACATTAGCTAATCAAAATATTTTGAAAACTCTATAAATACCACTGTGAATCCAAGCATTGGTTACAGTTAGATAGACATACAAAGATAGATACATATATGCATTAGAGACAAAAGATTAGAATTTTAGCATTATCAACTTTAGCATTCATAATTTTACATTCTAGCAATGATTTTTAGCATTCATAGCATTTTAATCATATCTTTAACATAGCATGCATTCATATTTAATCTCATTCTCTAGGAAGATTGTTTATTGAGCCTACCATACAATCTGAGAGCAAGCTTGAATCGACAAAACACTGGAGATAAAGGATGATAGGACGACATCAAAGACAAAAGACTGAGTTTGTATTCCTTTTTATTTTATTTTTTGTTTTGATATAATGTCTTATTGGTGTGTTTGATTTATTTTAAATATTGATACACTTAAAAATTGATCACACACACATTAGTGTGTTTTGACTTGCAAAGGAAAAAGGTGAACTATCAATTTTTGGCTCTTAGAACTTTTATTATGCTTCTAGGGTTTTTCACTTAAAAGGAGAGAGTTAGGCAAAAAGTCTTAAGGGTTCATTCAAATTATGTATTGTGTAATTTTATCTAAGCTAGATGAAGTAAACTAAATGCAATTAACTAATCTAAATAAATGAAAACGAATGCTAAACTAAGATTTACATTATGTTTGAAAACATGTTGTGATATGCAAAAAGTATGAAAGAGTGAATAGAAATGAAAATCAAACCAAACAAAAGACTATTTTTCAAAATGAGTACACTTGGTAAACTGTAGAAGGTTGGAAAATGATCTAGAAGTATGATGAATTTTGAACTTGGGTTGACTGGGACTCATTTTCCGCCTTGGATGAATCAGTCCTAGATCAAGACTTTTTTGCACAAAACCTGTTTTCTGATAGTCAAGGATCTGGAAATGTATCTAAATCCAATATGCACCTTAGGAGAGACTAATTCTCCATGCATGTAGAATTAGTCCACTTTGTGATTTCAACAATTACAAAACTCTGTTCGGCACCTTCACACCTATACAACAATTTCTAACAGAAACCCAATTTTGGATGATTGAAAATTCCTACAAAACACTTTAAAATTTTTTGTTTAATGGGGGGTTTTCCTTAGTCAAACCCCTAGCTTGGTAATTAAACGTTGAATAGAGAAAAAATTGCATAAAACCTAGCCTTAGATGTGTTAAAGCCTAGGAAAGTCTGAATCATGACAAAAACCCTATTCTACTAATGTAGAATAAGACATGCAAGAATTATTTAGATGATGCAAAATATAAACCCTAGAAATCTCACAACACATGAAGAAGAGGGATGAAATGACATGCAAATGAAAAAAAAAAAAGATGCAAACCTTAATCTAAAGATAGAGTAACAATGGAAGATGGAATCAATAGGAAACTAAGTCCTTAGCTGTGATTTAGTGGCTAGTTGCATCTCTTCACCCTAGATTTCTTCATGATTCACCATAGGTGTCCATCATTAACCCTTTGGAATGTCGAATCTTGATCAAAATAGTTAGCTTCAATACCTACAAAACCCTAGTTTGTTGTCCTAAAACTTCAACTTTGTTCATAAAACTTGTGATAGTAGACTTGACTCTAGAAATTGCTCTTGAAAAATGATAAAAAGATTAAAAATATTATGAAAAATGAATAATAATGAGTATTTATAAGCTTGAAAACACCTTATTTTCCTATTAATTAAACCTAAGAGGATGACATTTACCAGAAATTAAAGTTAAATTAATTAAATTCCCACTTGATTTTTAATTTTCCCTTAAAGGGGACTCATTCACAACCCTTGGTGAATGGGTCCCACCAGAGGGGACTCATTCACCTAAGATGGCGAATGGGTCCCACTACTATTGTTTGAAGGTAGGTTGTCAGGGTATGATGCAATTAAATTATTTTTGTTGGGTTTTATGTGATTTCTCGGATAAAACGAGCCTCTAGATTGAAATTAATTGGTCTAAGGGGCCTATAAATGCTATTTTGAAGGGTAATTGATGTAAAGGGACTCAAATGTGGGTCCAATCATGCATGAATTTGTCTCTTTTCTCAAGAGGGTCCAATTTTCTTTAGCACATTTAGCCCCCACTTTAGCACCCATATGAATCTATGTGCATATGTAAGCTAAAGGACTCTAAATAATGCACTTTATTACATAAAAGGATACACATTCAAATGATGAGAGAACGAAGCCCCCAGTGTAATTATCTACACAACCACAACATTAGGAACCACATCTTGCAACATACATTTGTTAATTTCTCAAAAATCCTTATGTCTAACTCCTAGGAATCCAATTTGAGGGTAGATGTATGCCCCCCCTTGATTCTGCTTGCTTTATGTAGGTGGAATCAAGGTAGCAGTCTAGCCATATCAAATAAGAGAAACCATATTGTAGAGAATTTTCAAGTACCATGCTACATAACCATATGCAATTGATGATTTCGAGTGCAGAAACATGATTCCAACGCATCAAACAATTTTGAAAATGGATTACCCTAGCTCTCGTTATGTTGATTTGAAGAATGGCTACATTATGAGTTCTTGGAAAGATGATAAATGTATACTAATGTGTAAAAGTAAAAAGAGATGAAAAGAGGTTAAAAGAAGTAGATGAAAGTAATTTGTCACTTACTATTCATTTTACCTTCTTGTAGCTTGAAAGTGACGAGTGAGAGAAAAACATGTTGATCAGAGGGGATTACGCACCTTTGCAGCTGGATGATCTTAGTGAGCAAGTGGCACACGACGAGTTGCATCATGAGGTGAGTCAATTCTGCAACTTATGTCTTATGATTTTGTAACATTTTAATGATTTTTAGGCATGGATAGGTTAATTTATGGTTCTTGTAAAAAAGTTCGCAAAGTGTCCCATTTGTTCACAAAGTGTCCCTTTTGTTCCCAGAGTGTCTCATTTTTTCGTGAAGTGTCCCATTTCTTTGCAAGATGTCCAAAAAGGGTTCTAAACTATCTAGGGCCATTAGAAAAGCACACTAGATTGACTTTAGCACACTTGCATGATGAAATATGTGAAAATTGAAGAAATTAGGTGAAACTTAGAGCATTTATGATGATTTTGATAGGTTCCCGTCCGGTCGCGACAATGGCTAGGGGAAAGATAGTCGACATTCTTGAGAGATTATGTGCCTATGCTATCAGCGATAGAGGTAGATCATTTATAGTCAATGGGTATCTATTGGGAATATCTTATGCCACCTATGAGATACCATGATGTCGTGCTTATGGCTTTGTGTGAGTGTTGGAATGCAAATACCTGTACCTTTCATCTTCCCATTGGGGAAATGATGATCACTCACGAGGATGTACACCACATGCTCTGAGTTCCTATTCAGGGAGAGTGGGTATATTTACGGGGGGATCGGTCATTCCAGGAGAAGAAGAGAGATATGCAGCATTGTTTAGATGGACCTATACATGATGAGAGAATTAGAGCGTGGATCAAGCTTCCCATGCTATTATATTCATGAGCTCTAGTGGTTAGACGGATTATGATGCACATAGAGCTGATTCTCAATCTAGATAGATGAGTGACACACTTAGATGGAGAACTAGTACACATGATTTGAGGGATGTACGAGTAGAGGACAGTCTATGCTTGCGGCCCTTGCATTCTAGCACACGTGTATTATGATATTGGTTTGTTTTTGTTTCAAGAGATCACTAGTATGGTCCATTCTACACTTCTACAGGTGTGGCGCCTTGAGCATATCACATGTACTAGGCTTGTCAGATACCCTTGTACTATAGCTACATGCTACCATGAGCATTCAACTATCCTTTGTGATGCTTGTGGTAGTACAGAGATTTATAGTTTGGAGGGTGATATTTGACCGGTTAGAGGAGGATGAGATCCTTTGGAGACCTTATCTACTCACTCTATAGTGGCTAGATCCCATAAGACAACTGAGGTGGAAGAAAATGGATGGGTATCTAGTAGGGATTCATGACTACATTATACAACCATTCTATTACGGGTGAGTCATGTGATAGTTTGGACAGGTACAAACACCACAGAGGGCATGCCCCTTCATTAGACAATCAGTGTGAAGTACCCAGAGGCTAGGGGATACTATTCAGTTTATGATAGATCATGTTCATGAGAGTGATTCTGATGATTCAGATCATGACCAACCACTAGCATCTGACATTGATGATTTTGGTAGCACAGATGAGTACACAGAGTGGTGGTCATATGCAAGACCGTCTCTTGTGTTCCCCATGGACTTCCTTATAGGTGATGTAGGACCAGCACAAAATGAGGGTGATGAGCCAGAGGAGAGAGCACAGGAGGTACGGTATAGGTTAGTAGAGATTTTTATAAATGTTATCAATGAGGAGTACCAATCCAAGGCCGATCCTGATTATGAGGACTGAGAGGATGATGAGGAGGAGGAGGATTATGAGGAGGATGATTACTACGAGAAGTAGCCACTCGTGAGCGAGGGTGATGAGGTAGCTATTGAGGATCAACACGAGCATGGAGAGTCATCACAAACTTACAAGACCAGATAATGGGCAGTAGGTACAACACACATCAACACTTAGAGTCAAAGAGAGGCTAGCACATCTTCGATGCCCCCTAGCAAGGATGAGGCTGATTTTCCTCATGCACCTAGAGACATAGGTGATAATATTTTATTTTATGCATGTCTTTTAGTGATTTATACTTTATTTTCATATATATATATCATGATAATGTGTTAATGATTGTGTACTTTGTCTACCTTGTAGGAGGGATGAGAGATTGGAGAGAGTTGTATCATCAGGCTACATTAGAGATAGTGACTACATCCATCAACGAGGAGGAGATGGATCCTGACTACGTGCCCCACCAATCATGGAGGAAGAGCCCGAGTCACTCAGATCTTTTGCAAGGCTATGGGAAGTGTAAAAGAGTGTGAGGAGGTGACTTTGCTCAGCTGAGAGTGAACTACATTTAGCATAGTGCTTAGTAGAGGTAGAGAGACTGTAGGTAGAGCTAGCACAAACACAAGCAAAGAGGGATCAAATGGCAGAGGAGTGGCTTGTAGCTAGTGGTCAAGTATAGGGTCTGGAGTATGCTCTTATACTTAGAAGTTCATGATCACGGTCACACATGACCATCTCTCGACGTCTAGGGATTGGATCACGAGTGCCAGATCCTGATGGGTCTAGCTCTCACAAAACATTTTGACATTGTATATGATAATGATATGTGAAAAATTTGATATATATATATATATAGACATGTGCTTTTGATAGTATGATGATGTTGCTTTTTATGTTGATGTTAAATTCTATGTGATTAATTAAATGACTTAGAGTAAAAGTATTTAATTAATGGCTACATGATTCAACATGATTGATGTGGTCTAGGAGAAAACATGTTTCATTTTTAATATAGATATGACATGAATAATGAGAAAATAATATGTTAAATTAAATACACTAATAAGGATCTAACTTAACACAACAAGAATAGTCTGAAGCCTAAAGAAATTATAAAAGGTACTTATATAATTACCTTAGTATTTAAGACAAACACAAGATTAGTTTTTAGGAACTAAGCAATGTGAAAGTCACTTAGAATCAAATAACTTTAAACAATAATGATTTAACTATCATACTATTTGAAGAGGCTAGAGGTAATACCTACTCAAATGTATTGCATTAATGGGTTCCTTAAGGGGCGTTTCATCAAACTGCATTAAGAGATAAGCACTAGACCCATAATTGGTATCAAATTTGTAAGGTCCCAACCAATTAGGGCTGAATTTATATTTGTCTTCATTGTCAGCACTAGCATTACATTTATTTTCAATAAGAAAAAAATCTTCCTTAGAAAATGATCAAGGGATAACATGAATGTTTTGTTTGTATTATAATTTTTTAATGAGAGCTTGGAGATGTTCAAGAGTGTTAATGCATTGTTTAGTGAGCATCTCAAGTTGATGGAATCGTTGATCTTTATAAGTATCATCATCAAAGATATCCTAGAGAGAAACTCACAAAGTAGGAATTTCTAACTCCAAGGGCATGATCACATCAATTCCATAAACAAGGCTATAAGGGGTATTTTTAGTGGATGATTGAACATTAGTTCTATAAGCCCAAATCATATAGGATAGTTGTGTATGCCAATCTTTATGATGCTTGGTGATAGTTTTATTAAGGATTTCTTTGAGAAGATTATTAGTATTTTTAGCTTGTCCATTGGATTATGGATAATAGTATTGTTAGTGGATGATTGAACATTAGTTCTATAAGCCCAAATCGTATAGGATAGTTGTGCATGCCAATCTTTATGATACTTGGCGATAGTTTTATTAAGGATTTCTTTGAGAAGATTATTAGTATTTTTAGCGATGTTGAATGTTGAATGTTTTAAGAAATTGATAAACTTTGTTATTCTTAAATGGGGTTCCATTGTCTGAAACTATTGCGGATGAGAGTCCGAAGTGAGCAACTATGTGATCCAAAATGAAATGGAAAATTAATTTAGCAATTGTAGAATGGAGAGGAATAGCTTCCACCCATTTTGTGAAATAATCTATTGCAGTTATGATAAATGTATGTCCAGCGGAAGAAGGTGGAAATTTTTTTCCAATAAGATTGAACCCCCATACTAAAAATGGCCAAATAGGAACATTGGCCTAGAGCTCAGAAATAGGAGCATGGATCAAATGGCTATGCTCTTGGAATTTGTGACATTGTTTAATGTAGGTGAAACAATCTTTCTCCATATGTCTCCAATAATAACCCATACGAATAATTTTTTTCACTAACAAACGATCACCAAAATGACCACCACAGGCACAAGCGTGAGCCTATTTGAGCACTAAAGGGATTTTAGAATCACGAAGACATCATAATAGGATACCATTAAAAGATCTTCTATACAAGGCATTTGCAAGGATCACATACTTAGCCACAAGTTTACGTAAACACTTTCTAGTACATTCATTGTGGTAGGCTCGAGAATGGTACCATCCTGCAAATAGTTATATATTGTATCATACCATTCACATGAAGCATCTTGAGTTATTGCCAAAATTTCTTCTAATGAAGTATCAATCAAAGTTTTGGTCATGGGATGGATAATAAAGGTGAAATCTATGGAAGGGTTGAGCGGGGATATGAGAGAATTTGCACTCGCCATTGCATTTGCATGTCGGTTATCTCTACATGGGATGTTATCAATGGTGAATGAGTCAAATTTTTCTAATAGTCTCATTGTAAGATCCTTGTATCTTAATAATTTTCATGTTTAGTTTGATATTTGACATTAATTTTTTTAGTGACCAATTGTGAATCACCAAATATCTTAATATGTTTAACATTTAAAGATAAAGCAGCTTGTAAATCTATGATCAAAGCCTCATAGTCAGTTGCATTATTTTTGCATAGGAAATTTAATTGATAGGATAAGGGAATAGGTTTTCCAGTAGATGGAATGAGAATCACTCCAACATCAGAACCTATTCTACACTTAGATCCATCAAAAAATAAATCCTATGGTTTAATGTCAGTGGTTAAGACATGATCATCAAGAAAAGAATTAGGATTAGGTAAAGCAAAAGGGGAAGGAGCCTTAGCTAAGTGATCGGTTAAGGCTTGGCCTTTAATTTATTTTTGCAAAAAAAATAAATATCAAACTCAGTTAACATCACCCACTTAGCTAAGCGTCAAGAGAGATCAATTTTGTTGAAAAGATATTTAAGAGGATCAATTTTTCTAATTACTTGTATTTCAGCATTTAGTAAATAATTTCGCAACTTACTAGTAGTGAATACAAGAGCCAAATATTATTTTTCAATGGGTGAGTATCATTTTTCATAATCAATTAAGGTGCGGCTAATGTAATAAACAGGGTGTTCTCTATCATGATAATTGTTTGGAGCCAACAATGCTGCAAGAGCATGGGTTGATGTGATTTACAAGATAAATGGTCTATGTGGCATAGCAAGTTGTAAAATAGGTGGAGTGACTAGATATTCCTTAAGACTCTCAAAAGGATATTTACAATCATCATCCCAATCAAAATGTATACCATTTTTAAGAAGATGCATGAAAGGAAATGTGCGATCAACTAAAGATGCAACGAAATAATAGATAGCTTGAATTCATCCTTATAATGTTCACAACTGAGAAATATTCTTAGGAGGTGGCATGTTAGTAGTTGCATCAATTTTCTTTGTGTCCACCTCAATGCTCCTGTGAGAGATGACAAACCCCAAAATTTTACCACTATCTATGCCAAACACACACATTTTTGGATTTAAATGCATGTTGTATTTTTGTATTCTTTCAAATATTGTATGAAGAATGCTCACATTGTCTTGTCGTGCTAATGATTTAGCTAGGATATTGTCAACATAATCTTTGAGAATTTTGTGAATGTAATCTTGAAATATTAATGTCATTGCATGTTGATAAGTTGTACCGACATTCTATAGGCAGAAGGGCATCACAACCCAACAAAATGTTCCCCAAACAATTGTAAATGCAGTTTTTTATTGATCTTGAGGGTTAATAAGGACTTGATTATAACCAAAAAATATGTCCATGAATGACAAGAAATCATGTCTAGCAGTTGAATCTATGATCATGTCAATATTAGGAAGTGGAAAATTGTCTTTTAAAGAGGCTTTATTCAAGTCTCAAAAATCTTTACACATCCTAATATGATTATCGGGTTTCACAATTGTGACAATATTTGAGATCATCCAAGGGGAATAATCAATAGGTCTAATAAAGCCTACATCAAGAAGTTTCTCATGTTCCTCTTTAACACACAAGGCTACGTTAGGGTGCATTTTTCAGATCTTTTGACGAACAGGTTTAGCATTGCTAGCTGGGACAATGTTATGCATTACAATTTTTTGATCAATTCTTGGAATATTAGAATATTTCCAAGCAAAAATTTTAGGAAAATCATGAAGTAAAGCAGTAGTATCTTCTTGTTCTTCGTTATCAAGGCACTTCCCAATATTAATAACTTTATCTTTATCATCGATGTCCATTGGCACATCAATTGTATCTCCTAAAGGGACTGCATTGGATTTAGGACTTTCAGATTCAGAGAGCTCTTTAGTGATATCACTTGCTTCTTGTTCGGTAACATTCATGGCACTAGAATTTTTTTTCATGTAAGTTTGCGAGGATAGAGTATCATAAACACCTAACATGTGTTTCAAAGCTCATCACTATCGACATATGTCAATGAAGGTGGTAAGGTTATATCAAGAAACTCAGGATGTTTGATTGTAAGTTTGTGTTGTGGGTGATGTTATAACATTAATATTCAAGGATGGTCTTTGCATAGCTTTAGTCATTTTAGAAAAAGAATATCCCAATCCATTTTTTGTTTCTTGCGTAGTAAGTTCAATAGGGACACAAATACCTTGCTCATGTTTTCCACATCCTTTTCCACAATAGCCTAATTATTTGCAAAACTTATAGCCTTTTCCATAAAGACATTCTATTTCACAAAATTTTGGTGGGGATTGATAATCTATCTAATCAATTTTTTTTGTGTATGTTGCATTGTCATCAAAATTATAGGAGATAGATGTTTGAGGAGATTGTTAAGAATTTTGAGTGCACATGATTGTTTGTTGATCTTGTTTCTCATCTTTCTTTTGCGTGAGTATGTATTCACCTATAAACGAGGGTGTGAATTCTAAGGTTCCCCAATCATCACCAAATATTTCAAAATTAGATTCATTATCATTATGCTTAATTTGAAGAGGGTTTATATTGGATGCTAGAATTAATGTTTTCAGAGGACTTGTAACCCTTTTTTCAAGATGCAAGCAACTTTCAAGCTTGAGATCTATTTCAATTTTATAGATGCGATCATTATAGACATATTTCATGATATAATGAAGGTTTGAAGCTACTACATTCATCTTATGAATCCATGGTCACCCTAAAAGAAGATTATACGAAAGATCATAAGGCATGGCATGGATAGGATTCTGCAAAGTAACCATTCCAATTGTAATAGGAAAAGTAATTATCCCAAGTGGTTGCTTTGTTTTATTATCAAATCCTTGAATGGAGATGGAATTAGGGGTGACTTGTGACTTGTCAACATCTAATCGAAGAAGGAGACTCACACTACATACATTAAGGGAAAAACCATTATTAATGAGGGTGCACTTGATACCAATGCAATTGAATCAAGCAATTATCATAAAAGCATCATGTTGATTATGCAACTCCAAGGGAGGGAGCTCATGTTGGTGAAAGGTAATGTCAAGATTCATTTTATGGATCAGATCTGCCACATCATTCAGAGTGGTACCATGAGGAATTTTGATTTGTCTAAGAGCGGTTTGAAGAATATTGTAATAATTTGGTGAGTTTCGAAGCAAATTCCAAAGAGAAATTTTAGCGGGAGTATTCTTTAGTTGTTCAACAAGATCATACTCCTTTGTGTGTGGGTTATAATGAGGAGCACTAGGTAGATTGGGTAAAGGTAAAGAGGGTGGGGTTGGTTGTGGCAGTTGTGAGTAGTTTTAGGTGTTATATGTATGATAAACAATAGCATTACTAGGTTGTTGTGATACATTGGTATTAGGAGGGTAAAGGGTGTACCAGGGTTGATTTGAGGGGTGAAGTAGATGTGAGGGTGGGTAAAGGATAAGCCTAGGTTAAATTACATTAACGTCCTTGATGTTAGAGGTCTCACAACAAGCTAGAGTGGATGAGGTGGGTGAGATGAAGTCTTGAAGAGACTCATCTATCAAATGCCAATCATCACTACTAAATGGTTTGAGAGGTAAATTCTCATTGATTAGTTCAAGACGTTCAAGAGAAACATTAGAAGTTGTAACATTCAATATTGTGAGTTTTTCATCACAAACCTTAGTCGATGGCTTATGAGAGATGAATTCTTGGAGAGCTTCATCTAACAAATCAAAGTAATTACAAGCAAAATGTTTGAGGGAAACGTTCTCATTAAGGGGTTTAGTTTTCTCATTGCAAGTATTAAAGGATGAAGTGAGTGAGAGGAAGTCTTGAAGGAATTCATCTAACTTATCAACATCATCACTACTAAGTGGCTTGGATGAGATGTTATTTCAAACTTGAATCATGTGCTTAATTGGAACATTTGATGTGTTATGTAATTGGTTTTGGATATTTGCTAGAGTTTCCTCAATGTAAACTGATCTAAAAGGACTATGAAATATTACTGAAAATGGAACTTACAAAAGTCTAACACTATCCATAAATGCCATGGAAATAAGAGAACTTTATGCTAAGAAAACAAAAATATCTGAACTATAACAGAATGCTAATGAAAAAAAAATAGAAAAGATGCAATGCAGGAAATGAAAATCTGAAACAACTGATTTAAAACTGTAAACGGACCGATTTTCCCTAAGTGGCGAATGAGTCCCAAGATATGAATTTTTTCATATTTTTTGTAAAATTTTAAGTATGTACAATGTAAATATAGAATGAAAATGCAAAGATTTAAAATGATTGAATGAAATGAAATGATAAAATCCAAAGAATGCTTTTACAAATGCAATGTTTAAGAAACCTAAAGATGCAAAACAATGCACAATGATGAAGTAATGAGATCCTAAGATGAAAAAAGAAATGTAAATCAAAATGATGTTATGCTCAAAAGTCGGTTTCACCAAGATGAACCATCAATTTTTGGCTCTAAGGGCTTCTCTTACACTTCTAGGGTTTTTCACCTAAAAGGAGAGAGTTAGGCCAAAAATGCTAAGGTTTCATTCAAATTATGTATTGTGGAATGTTATCTAAGCTAGATGAAGTAAAATAAATGCAATTAACTAATCTAAATGAATGAAAATGAATGCTAAACTAAGATTTACAATATGTTTGAAAACAGGCTATGACATGCAAAAAGTATGAAAGAATGAATAGAAATGCAAATCAGACCAAACAAAACACTATTTTTTAGAATGATTGCACTTGGTAAAATGTAGAAGTTTGGAAAATGATCTGGAAGATTGATGAAATTTAAACTTGGGTTGATTGGGACTCATTCACCACCTTGGGAAAATCAGTCCTAGATCAAGAATTTTTTGCACAAAACCTATTTTTTGACAGTCAGGGATCCAAAAATGTATCTGACTCAAATTTGAACCTTAGGAGGGACTCATTCACCATGCATGGTGAATTATTCCACTTTCTAATTTATGCAATTACAAAACTTTATTCGACACCTTGACACCTATACAACAATTTCTGACGGAAACCCGATTTTGAATCTTAGAAAATTCCTAATGGGGGGTTTTCCTTATTCAAACCCCTAGTTGGGTAATTAAACCTTGAATAGAGAAAAATTTACATAAACCCTAGCCTTAGATGTGTCAAAGCTTAGGAAAGTCTGAATCATGACAAAAACCCTATTCTATTGATCTAAAATTAGACATGCAAGAATGATTTAGATGATGCAATATATCAACCCTAGAAATCTCACAACACATGAAGAAGAGGGATGAAATGACATGCAAATGAAAAAAAAAGAGATGCAAACCTTAATTTTGAAGATAGAGTAACAATGGAAGATGGAATCAATAGGAAACCAAGTCCTTAGGCATGATTTAGTGACTAGTTGCACCTCTTCACCCTAGATTTCTTCATGATTCACCATAGGAATCCATCATTAACCCTTTGCAATGTTGAATCTTGATCAAAATAGTGAGCTTCAAGACCTACAAAAACCCTAGTTTCCTACCCTAAAACTTCAACTTTGTTCATAAAACTTGTGATAGAAGACTTGACTCTAGAAATTTCTCTTGAAAAATGATAAAAATATTAAAAAGATTTTGAAAAGTTAATAATAATGAGTATTTATAAGCAAAAAAACCTTATTTTCCCATTAATTAAACCTAATAGGCTAACATTTACCAGAAATTAAAGTTAAATGAATTCAATTTCTGCTTGATTTTGAATTTTCCCTCAAAGGGGACTCATTCGCCACCCTTGGCGAATGGGTTCCACGAGAGGGGACTCATTCACCCAAGGTGGTGAATGGGTCCCACTACTATTGTTTGAAGGTGGTTTGTCAAGGTATGATGTAATTAAGTGCTATTTTCCAGGGTTTATGTGATTTCTTTGGTAAAATGGGCCTCTTGATCAAAATTAATGGGTCTAAGGGTCCTTTAAATGCTATTTTGAAGGGTAATTGATGTTAAGGGACTCAAAAGTGGGTCAAATCATGTGTGAAATTGTCTCCTTTTTCAAGAGGCTCCAATTTTCTATGGTACAAAAGGTATTGAGAACACTGACATAATGATATGTGTTAATTTTAAACGTCAGTTCAATTATAGTGAAAATATCGACATAATGGTTTTGTCAACACTTTTCCCTAATTGTTGTTATTTTACAAACACACAAGGTCATGGTTAAAAGTTGAGTTAGGGCTCGAAGAAGTTGTACAGAGAAATGGTGGTATTGCAGTTGCAAAGGATGGGTTTAAGGAAGTAGACTTGTGGTTTCAGTTTCTCTAGATAAGTTGACCTTCATTGATTAAGTTGCATCATATTTGTCTAAACATTAGTTGAGGGTTTGTTGGTCTTTGCATTATTGCTCAATTTGTAACTCAGGTTCTTTAATCAAGTCCTTGAGAATTTTTAATATTATCAGCCTTTGAGTTCCATTATGTATGTGCTATCAACCTTAGACTTCATGTTCATTATTATTTCATATAGAGTCACTTTCTCTTTTGTATCTGGGTTTATTGTTTTGTGTCTTCATAACCCTATTGCTAGGGAACACCATAAACATTTCATATGTTATATTCTATTGTTTCTTAGGACATAGATTGTGTCTCAAACCCTTTGCTATTTGTATAATGAAGAACATAGGGCTATGTATTATTTTGGTATGGGTTTTGTATAGTCTACATACTTTGTCATTCCACAAGGTCAACTATATGTAAAGGGTTGTTACAAGTGTTTTGTATGTTAAATGTTGACTTGATAAAAGCTGTTTGATATCTAGTCTACCTTTCAAAAATAGTTATTTAATGTGATGAAAGCAAACACATCATGGTGAGAAAAACGGTTATGATACTTTTAGTTTTTTATGATGACAACTGGCAACATTTGGGGATTTTTTTATTGTTATAAAAATAGTGATATGTTACTGTTATTGGCTCAGTGCTTTCTTAGAGATATCATGTTGAGTTTATTTTGAAATGTTGTTTTGTAAAACTCTATGTAAAACAATGAAGTTTATAATTTGATACATTTTGTGTTTTGAGGATTTTAATTTAATGAATCTTTAGGACATTGAATGTATTAAGATGGAAAGTAGAAATGTTATGCAATGAAATAGAGTAATCCTCTATAATTTGTTTATTCATGATTCAGAAAATGTTGTAAAAGATCATGTCAGTGAGACAACTTTGATCTTTGGCCAGTGAGGCTATGTCTTGCTAGTGAGGCATTTTGTAGCCAGTGAGGCTTATGTTGCTAGTGAAGCGTTTTGTTTTTCTAGTGAGTCATTTTGTATCTAGTGAGGCATTTTGTGTTGCTAGTGAGTCATTTTGTAGCCAGTGAGGCTTTGCTAGTGAGGCATTTTTATTAAGCCAGTGAGACATTTTACTAAGTGGTTTTTCATTCCTATGAGGGTTTTCCACTCATAAAAAACAACTGTGTTATGGTGTGATTTCCTTCTTCTGATTATCTTTGAGTTTGCTCAAGTATTTCACATTTAATTGTTATGATGTTACATTTAATAAATGAATGTTTTTATCATTGAAATAACATGAGCATAAACTGGTGCAAATTGATTAAGTCAAATTGAAGATCTACGTATACTCTTTGTGATGAGTTAAGTTTGATAGCTTTACATACATGATGTTACACTTGATAGTTGAACTATTCTAATCTTGCATTTAATAAGATCAAAGTTTTAAAAGATTAATTCAAGCTTATTTGAAATTTTTCATACTAGTGATTCACCCCCCTCTCAGTGTTATCATACTCCAACAAAACCTCTCATTCCAAAGTTTTCTTAAAGAGATAGCATTGGAAATATGTGATGCTCCACAAGATGAATCAAAACTGTGAAACCTATACATTCAAAACTCATGATCTTATGTGCTCAAAGCAATAATCCTCTTTGGATGGTGCAGTTCTCAAATAACTACATCATGTTGTGAAAACTCAACGATCTTCACATTACTAGTATAAAAAAAATGCTAAACTAAAAAGAAGATTAGTTAAAATCTTAGGAACATAAATAACATCCTCAATACTACCCTCTACCAAATGTATTGTACCTGACACAATAAATGAAATTTGTGAAGAGTTTCCCACTAAAATTTGATCAGTGATGTCACAAATAAATTCAAGAACATCCTATGAGTGAGTCATGTGATGTGAGGCTCTTGAGTCAACAATCCAATTGGTTGTGGATGAATCCAAAACTCTAGCTATAAGTGCATGATACTTTCTAGGTTTGGGAATATCAATGTTATGTTTTTGCTTGTCCTCTTCATAAAGATACAACCCTTAAGTATATTTTTTCTATCATGATTCTATCATCCATAAAGTACATTGTACTCTACTTTTATTTTTAGATTTGGAAGTATTCTTTTTCTTGTAAAGAGGATGTGGCTTGTGTGTTACTTTTTTTCTTTTGCTTAGATGATTTCTCATTTCTTGAAGTTGATTTTTCCTTAGGTTTTTTTGAAGAAATTTTCCCTTTTCCCTTAGATGATTTGAAAATTACTACTTGAATTTTGGAAGAGGTAATAGCATCCATAGAGATTAACTTATATTGTTCTCTTGTGAGTCTATCATAAAATTATTCAAAAGAAGGAATTAAAAATTTTGTACCAAGAGCATCCATTGCATGGTAAAAGAAAGAAGAAAAGAGGTGATAATCACCTTTTAGATTTGAAAAAACCAAGATTACACACTCTTTATCTATTTTTATTTTACCACAACCCTTTAAGTCAAGAAAGATAAGACTTAAACTAGACCAAGAAATCTTCAATACAAGGGAATGAATTAGGAGGAAATATTTTTAATTCAATATCTAGTTGAAGTATTTTAAACTCATCAAATTTAACAAAGAGATCATTAAACTTATCCCACATTTTCTCAGGAGTTATACAAATAGCAATGTAAAATTGAAAAATTATCAAAAATAAGAAGACCTATTATATATCCACTACCTCATCTAACTTGTTTCAATAAGTAAATTGTTCATAATCTCCAATAAACTAGATATTTGTTTTATATTCACCATTTTCCATAATCCCTTAGATTGAAGAAGTTGTACTTTAATTTTTCATGTGCAGAAATTATGTGGAGTTAAAAAATTGATTTTAAGATCCATTATGCACACAAAACAAGGCACTTGATTTATGCCTTAAAAACTCTCTAAAATTGTATTATATCAAAATATTGACCCTTCAAAAATATACAAATAATATTTTACATGGTTTTGTTAAGTTTGGATGCCAAATCATCCATTTGTAACTCACATAGAGTTTTACATATTGGAAAAATAGGCTAGTTGAAACTTATGTTGGACTACAATATAAAATGCTTGAGAAAGTCTAATGAGTTTGATTTTTTTGTCAAATTTTGACAAATAGGGTGAAAGTTATGCTCCATCAAAAATTGGGCAACTAACACTAATTTTTGAGGTTAAACATAAAAAAAAAATCTTGACAAGCAGACTTCACCATTGCGACGATGACAAAAATAAATTTTCTTTGACTACAAATTTAATAAACCCCCTATGGTGCAAGTTATTGCAAAATAAAAAATACCCCCCATTGTACTTCAGACGATTCCAAAGCTAGTAGTAAACAAATGCCACATAGTGGTGAGTACTTTCCCTTATAACAATGTAGTAATGATAGTAACAAGTGCCACATAGTGGTGAGTATTTTCCTTTGAAGAATTTGAACCATAGATTTTTGTGTCAGTATGGACAACTCTAGCTCTTCTAGGGGTTTTCACCTAAAAGGAGAGAGATAAGACCCAAAAATGCATGGGGTTCATTTCATTAATGCTATGTGCTATGTTGTCTAACCTAAATCAAGTAAACTAAATGAAATTGACTGATCTAGATGGATGAAAATGAATGCAAAAGTGCAATTTAAGCTATGTTTGAAAACACATTATGATATGCAAACAACTATGTAAATGAAGGAATAATGCAAAGCAGAAAGTACAGGGATGGATCTAAGTGCACCTAGATGAAATGTGATGATTCTGGAGTGTTCTGAATGCTGATGAAAATTACTAATTTTTCATAGTGGGACTCATTCACCCAGGGTGGAAAATTAGTCCTCTTGGTAAAACAGTGTCGAAAACCGGTTTCACACAGTCGGGATCTAGAATCTGACAGAACTCATACTTTTAGTCCTAAGATGGGACTCATTTGCCACTGATGGTCAATCATTCCTCTCCCAAATTCTAGAAAATAAGAAGACAACTCTGCAACACCAGATCTGGAAATGTCTACTTGTTGGGTTATCAAAATCAGTTTCACAAGAAATAGACAAAAAACTCTCTTCAAGCTTGAAATACACTTTAGTTGACTTTTCTTTCCACTTTTCAACAAATAAATAATTGATAAATTTGCATATATAAGTTTGAAAACACACATGCAAGAAGGAAAAATGGTTGAGGGTTAGCAAATAGGGGTTTTCCTTGGTCAAACACCACTTGTAGTAATAAAACCCTTAATAGAATAATGAAATGTGAAGGAAAGATAAAATAACAACATGAAACTGCTATTAACTCACCAAACCCTTCATAATTCAAGTCTAAAGTAATGTCAATGGATGCTTCAAAGTAATTTTAATGTTGCTTGAATTGATGTTGTAAGATGCTTGAATGCTTCTATGGCATTACTTGAATGAATGTGATTGTAGGAGATGTAAAATGAGGTGAAAATGCCTATTTATACAATATTTTGTCGTAGTTAACTATTAATACTTCATCACAGGCTGACATCAAGTGACTTTTAATAAAATCCTAAAAAGAAATTTAAAATATTTTGAATTGGCCAAGGGGGACTCATTTTCCACCTGTGATGAATGGGTCCCACCTAGGACCTAAAAACAAGTGTCAGGAATTAATTTTCATTTAATGTTATTTTTCAAGATAATATCCAAAGATACACTTAATTAAATCATATGAGACCATAAAGGGGTCAATTAAGTCATAAGAAGAGATAAATAGTGAAGTTGTTCCTAGGAAAGTGTGAAATCTAAGTTACAATACTTTACAACACTTCAAAATAGGACTTGATGATGTAGGACTTGATGATGTGTAAAAAGGTGATTTTTAGGTGAATTGTAATGAATAGAGTCTAGAAGAATGTAGAAATGTCTTATAACACCTTCACAAGACATCATTATTTGAATTTTAGTACCTAAATAAGCATGTTCAAGCCATGCTGCAACATAAAATCAAAGCAGAACATATCAAATACCATGAAACAAGACCTAAAAGGCCATGAAAATGACAAGGGGCCATTTTTCTATGACACATTTAGCCCCCACTTTAGTGAGAGGATGAACCTACTTCAAACACACACTAAACTAGCCATGAACATCGAGGGGAGGGTTCAAATGTACTTACATTAGTAAGATGGAATACAACAATCAAGAAGGATGATCAAGCCCCCAGGATGAAGATCCCATGGGAAACTAAACATAAGAACATAGGAACACACAAGTGGTGAAATGAATTGAATGAAGCTTCAATCACTAATCCAACTAGTTGTGGATAAGGTCTAGGCTAAAAGAGGATACGTACTCACTCTGGGGCCACATAACTAGTTGTCTGTGGGGTGAGAAGGCCCAAAAAGGTAAGATACATACACTAGTTGGTATACACTCACAAAACACAAAAGTGGCTAGGGGAAATGTCATGATGCTAGGTGGGCTTCCCACTCAACCATGTTAAAGTTATCACCATTGATAACTTTAACAGGCCATTGATAACTTTAACAAGGTGCCACAAAGACAAATGCTTATGAATGAAAAGACAAAGGTACCATAGTCATGTAAGTTGTGTTATGCAAGGTGGAAAAATGCAAAAATATAAAATGAAAAAATGTAAAGGATGTTCAAAGGAGTCTTGTTAAGATTATGCAAGGTTAGTCACTTAGGGAACATTGTGTCTAATGTATCCAAGAGAGGACCACTCAAAGAATAGTATATTCACAACTAAGGGGATGTAGTGCATCGCATCAAACCACCAAGAGGAATGCAATATGCTAAGATAGATCACAGTTATGAAAGACATCACACCCAATGTCATCCACAAAGTAAGAAATACATCACAAAAATGACAAGGCTTCATTAGGAACCAATAATGCAGATGAATTATGGTCATGTATGGCCCCCACTTTAAAGTAATTGCTACACATTATTTTGTGACCAATTACTTGAAAGTAGAGAAGAAAAAAAAAGAAAAAAAGTAAACAAGACACAAGAGCTAACTTGGAAATCCCTATGCCAAGTCATATGTTTTGAAGTTAGGTATCATCATGTCAAGGAAAATGAAAAACAAAGAAAGGGATTTTCCCCCCAGAAAAGAAAGCACACCAAACACATAAGGGATCTATGGATTTGGGGTCAGTATGTTCGTTGCTGCAATGTTTTTATGAAAGAGCTCAAAATTGACATCATTCCCCAAATACACATAGAACTGGAGGAATGACACAAAGAGAGCAGAAACAAAGGAAAAATATAGTCCATTTTGAGTCAACAAGGAAGAGACATTTCGGTCTTGATGCTTTGCATTGTCCCCAAAAGGAAAAAACTAGTGAAAAGAAAGGAAACAAAAAGGTGAAAGAAATGAAAAAGCTTTTGGTCAACATGAAGGATACATTTTGGTCTCAATGTTTTGCATCATCCCCAAAAGGAAAATCCAAAGCAAAAGTGAAAAATACAAAGACCATTTGGATCAACATGGAAGAGACATAGGGCATCTTTATGCTTTGCATCATCCCCAAACAAAAAGCACAAAAGAAAAAGTGAAAAAGACAAAGACCTTTTGGGTCAACATGGAAGAGACATAGGGCATCTCTATGCTTTGTGTCATCTCCACATCGAAAACAAAAAACAAAAGAAAACACAAGGATGAGGAATGACAATTAGAAGAATAGAGATATGAATAGAAGTGTACAAAGAGAGGGAACATCAAACACACATCACGGGGTCCAACACGATACATACATAAAAGAAAAAAATATAAGAAATATGAAAAGGTACAGCAAGGTGAATGGAAATCAACCATCTAACAATTCATCTGCCTCCCAATCATGATCAGTGTAATGTGTGTGTGGTTGACTGTCCAAAGGAAGAATTGCAAGTGTTGAACTAGGAGTTGTACCAAGTTCTTCACTTGATGAAGAGGATTTATCTTTTAAGCTCATTATGGGTGAGAATAAAGAGTTTAAATTATTGTGTATTTCTTCATCAATTTTGGTAATCTCCACATCATCATTATCATCAAGATTAATGAAAATGGGAGGACAAAGGTTGATTTCTAAAGATGGATGTATCAAAAGTTTTGGCTGTTGTCTTTGTTCAAGTTGTTGTAAAGGGTGGTTTGGATTATCTGATGGTGATACAAGAGAGGTAGGGTGGTCATCTATTGCTTCTATCAAAGGTGGAGGTGGATTGTCTTTTTGTTCTTCTATGCTAGATTGATGAGCGAGGAGATGACAACGACACCAATGTTCCCTAGCAACATGATTTCAATTAATGCAGTTTTGGAGTTGTTGAGGTGTAAGAGTAGATTGAGTCAACATACATTCATCTACTTCCAAAGAAGGAAGAACAAAAGAAGGAAAAGAAGATGTATCAACCACTTTCTCTTTTTCTTTGTATACTTGTTTAACATGAGGAGGTATGATAGGATTAGGTTCAATTTCTTTTGGTCGTTTGGATGATGGAAGAGAAATTTCTAAGGGTGGTTGTTCAAAAGGTTGTATGGCTTGCTCAATGTATGATTCAGGTTGAAGCATGGTTTCATCTATGATGGGAGGTGCAGAAGTGGATGGGGACATGCCACGAAGAGATAATTTAGTTATTTTCTTGGCTTTGAACTTTTGATATGCTATGAAAAAGAAGTCCTTTCTAGGAGTGATGGGTTTCATTGGTTCAAGCCAAAAGGTTTCAAAAGAGAAATTACCTTTGGAAGATAAAGGATTAAAGCCACTACGTTGTACGATGAATACCTCATTTCCATGTGGAAACTTCAAACACTTGTGAACAACTAATAAGACTGCTTTCATTGAGCGAAGCCAAGGGTGGCCTAGCCACAAACAAAATAGGTCAGATTGTGGAATAATTGAAAATGTTACCTACAAAGTTCTAGGTCCTATTTGTAAAGGGAGTGTGATCAATCTGATCGTAGGGTGTGTGAAACTAGTATGTGTCTTGATCCATGCAATCGGTTTATTATAATCGTGTTGATATAGTTCATGTAATACAAGAAAAAATTTTGTGATCACGTTCTCACCACAAGTGGGATCTATTAATATCCCATTAGTGGGCGTATCATAGATTATGCCAGCTAAGTAGAGAGGACCATGAGGAGGTTTTTGTAATATGTCTTTAGTAGAAAAGGTGATATCAAGAGATTTAGTGGTTTGGCCATTTCAAGGGATAAGGCTTATTGCACCCATGAGTATATCCATAGGATGATCTTGGGTAATAGTTGGAGTTTTATCGTGTTGTTCATGATTTGTATCAGCAATCATTACATTAGGATTTGAAGGTTCACTTGCCTTGACAAATAGAGTAGTGTGTTTAGGCATAGGATCAGTGAAGGTTTGTAAATTCTAGTTAGGGGGTGCAACAAACTTATTTCGTTTATCATTAACACCCATAATGGTTAAATGTCCTGAATTAATGAGGTCTTGAACTAAATGGTTTAGACCCTTGCAATGTTTAGTGTCATGTCCATTTTGGTGATGAAAATACCAATAAGAATTAGGTTTGAATGTAGGTGGTAATGGCTGATTTGGATCAAGTGGTCAAACGGGTGGCAAAGTGAGCATGCATTTTTTAATTAATTGGTTCATTGTGTTATAGAGGGTGTTGGTTAGGGAAGTGAATTATCTGTTGGGGTCCCCATAATGATAAGGCACGGATACCTTAACAACCACCACTTGATTTTTATTTTGTTGGGTTTGTTGTGGTTGTTGTTGAGGAAGATTAAAGTGTAAAAAAGCCTCTATTTGGTTTGCAAATTTTTTATTGTTATTGTTGTTTTGATTGTTGTGTTTAGGTTTGTCAGCTCGGTGAGAAGTGGATTTTGAATCATGAATTGAAATCGAGTTATGATATTCACACAAGGTTGTGCATAAATGCATAAACAAAGGGAATTTAATCATAGTTAGCTTATCTTGAAGATGTGTGTGCAAGTTTTTGATAAACATCTTTTGCAGATGTGCATCAAGAATCTTGACATTGATTTTGGCATATAAGGACTGGTAACGTGGGAGATAAAATCTGTGACTTTTTCATCTGTGCTTTGTCTACATTGCATGATGTCAACCATTATTTTCTTAGGTGTCATGTGAACTTGGAACTTACTTATGAAAGAATCTACAAGTTCATTAAATGAATGGATGGAATGATTAGGAAAGTTGGAGAACCACTCTAATGCAATATCTTTCAAGTTTCTTGTAAAAATCTTAGCTAAAAGTTGCTCATCAAGGAAAAAATCACTACACAAGGTTGTGTAAGTATTAACATGATTGATAGGGTCTCCTCTTCCTCCATATTTCTCAAACTAAGGCATTTATATCCCTTGTGGCATCAGGGTATGTAATATTTCTAAGGATAAGGGGCTGCTACAGACATGATATGTGGGTGAAGTAGATTGACCTTGAATAATATTGGAAAGTTGATGTTGCATGGAAGAAATGGTAGTAAGAAGTTGTGTAATGATGAGATTTGGGTACATGTAGATTGTGATGGGAGAGAAAATGGTGATGGAGTGTAAGGGATGTTAGGTGAAGTGAAAGGAATACTAAGGGGTGTGAAGGTGGTGGAAGGGACTTGTGATGCCACAAGAGAGGTAGGAATGTTAGGTGGAATTGTAAAGGAAGGAGCCACATAACTAACATGTTGCATAGTTGTAGTGACCTGCAGATTGGTATAATTTGGTATAGATGATATGGTTGAAGGGGGAGGAATTGAAGGTCCTCCTTGGCTTACAAGAATTTTTGCGGATTGGGTATTGGAAGAGGTATGTTTACTGTAAATCTCAGCAATTTTCTTCATCACTTGCAAGCCTTCATCACTTTCAATCAAACGATGAAGATTAACAATGGCAGGTATGGCAATTTGGGAAATGTTTTCAAGTGTCAAGTCTTCTTGTAAATGTGAAATTTTTTCATGAAGACTAATGACCTTGTCTTGGGGAAGGGATTTGTTTTGGGTGCAAACATTCATTGGATGGAAGGGTGAAGGCATCAAAGTGGTATGATCAATGTCTAATGCACCGTTTTCTATACTAGGAGTAGTAGCTCATGAGATCCCAAGGTCCACAATGAAAGTGCTATCGTGGGAAGCCATGATTCTATAACTTCTTCTCACTAAAGTATTATCAACGGGACACCAAACACTCATACAAGTACCACAAAGGAGGGGTTGAAGTCAAATGTAAGGTAATCTATGATGTCTAAATGCAAATAACAGAAGGAATACTAATTGTAACAAAGAACAAACTATAGAAAATAGAACTGGAGGAAAATGCCAGAAATATGCTAGAAATACTATCTAAAAAGTATAGAGGTACTGATTCGCCCAGGGTGGCGAATGAGTCCCAGTATGCAATTTTTTTTTGTTTTTCATAATTTTTAAGATGATTTAAATGCTTTAAAAAATTCAAGTATAGATGTAGAATGTAGATTTTTTGGTTTGTTTAATGAGATGCAATGCAAAAATGAAATCTAAATGAAGTTTTCTCTAATGCAATATGAAAGTCCTAGAATGCAATAACAAAGCAATTTTCTAATTGAATGCTAATGCAAATGTAAACTAGGATGCAATATGAGAATGAAATAAAAAATATAAAGTGTTCAAAAGTTGAGTTCACCAAAATGAACAATAGATTTTTGGGTCACTATGGACAAATCTAGCTCTTCTAGGGTTTTTTACCTAAAAGGAGAGAAATAGGACCCAAAAATGCATGGGGTTCATTCAATTAATGTTATGTGCTATGTTTTCTAATCTAAATGAAGTAAAATAAATGCAATTAACTGATCTAGATGGATGACAATGAATGCGAAAGTGCAATTTAAGCTATGTTTGAAAACACATTATGATATGCAAACATCTATGTAAATGAAGGAATAATGCAAAACATAAAGTACATGGATGAATCTGAGTGCAATTGGATGAAATGTGATGATTCTAAAGTGTTCTGAATGCTGACAAAAATTATTGATTTTTCATAGTGAGACTCATTCACCCAGGGTGTCGAATTAGTCCTCCTCTTGGTAAAACAGTGTCAAAAATTGGTTTCTAATAGTCGGGATCAAGAATCTAAAAAAACTAAAAATTTTAGTCCTAAGGTGAGACTCATTCACCACTGATGGTGAATCATTCCTCTCCCAAAATTCTGGAAAATCAGAAGACAACTCTGCAACACCAGATCTAGAAATCTTTGCTTGTTAGGTTACTGAAATCAGGTATGTGGGAAACGGAAAAAAAATATCTTCAAGCTTGAAATACACTTTATTTGACTTGAAACACCTAGTTGACTTTTCTTTCCACTTTTCAACACATAAATGCTTGATAAATATGCATACTTAAGTCCGCAAACACACATGCAAGAAGGAAAAATGGTTGAGGGTTAGCAAATAGGGTTTTTCCTTGGTCAAACACCACTTGTAGTAATAAAACCCTTAATAGAATAATGAAATGTAAAGGAAAGATAAACTAAAAACATGCAAATGCTATTAACTCACCAAACCCTTGATAATGCAAGTCTGAAGTAATGCCAATGGATGCTTCAAAGTAGTTTTAATGTTGCTTGAATTAATGTTGTGAGATGCTTGAATGCTTGTATGAGATTGCTTGAATGAATGAGATTGTAGGAGATGTAAAACGACGTGAAAAATGCCTATTTATACAATCTTGTGTCATAGTTAACCATTCATACCTCATCATAGGATGACATCAAGTGACTTTTAATAAAATCCTAAAAAGAAATTTAAAATATTTTGAATTTGGGGCCAAAGGGGACTCATTCGCCACCCATGGCGAATGGGTCACACCTAGGACCTAAAAACAAGTGTCAGAAATTAAGTTTCATTTAATGTTATTTGTCAGGATAATATCCAAAAATACACTTAATTAAAGCATATGAGAGCATAAAGGGGCCAATTAAGTCATAATAAGAGATAAATATTGAAGTTGTGCCTAGGAAAGTGTGAAATCTTGTTACAAGACTTTACAACACTTCAAAATAGGACTTGATGATGTATAAAAAGGTTATTTTTAGGTGAATTGTAATTAATAGAGTCTAGAAGAATGTAGAAATGTATTACAACACTTCACAACACCTTAACAAGACATCATTATTTGAATTTTAGTACCTAAATATGCATGTTCAAGACATGTTGCAACATAAAATCAAAGTAGAACATATCAAATACCATGAAACAAGACCTAAAAGGCCATGAAAATGACAAGGGTCCATTTTTCTACTGTAAAAAATTGCAATAAAATTATTTGTTCTTGATGTAGAGGGAGGTAAATAATGCATTATCTAGTTGATAGATGAGTTGGCACATGATATAATGAATTAGAGGTAACCTAGTAATAATTTGATATCAATAGAGTCTTACAAGTTTAATCTATTCAAATGTTACTTGATAGTTGGTTTGTAGTTGTTAGGTTTTATCTTGACCCCAAGTTTGATTTGTACTAAGTATAGCTATGACTACCATAGTTGAAATCGAGTATGCTTGAGTCAAAATAATTGTAGTATATAGAGTAAAATAATTTTTAAATAATTTTAAAATAAATAAGATAAATCTTAAATAAATGAAAAAGTTCATGAATGAAATCTTTTTAAATAATATAAATTTATTATTTACTTCAAACTTATTTGAAGCTAAATTTTTATTTAATTTGTTCTTATCCTTTAACCTTAACCCTAATTCTAATCCTAATGCTAGCCCTAATCCTAACCCTTGATATATTCTTAATTCTAACTATAACCCTAACTCTAAGCATAATTAAAACCCTAACTCTAATTCTAACCCTAATTGTAACTTTGATTGTAATGGTAACCATAAGTTTAATTATAATCCTAATTCAAATTGTAACCCTAAAACTAATTCTATTACAAGCATAACCATAACCCTAATTATAACCATAATTCTAAACCTAATCCTAACCCTAATTGTAAGTCTAATCCTATGTCTAATCTTAACCATAATTATAAACCTTAAAAATAACACTAACACTATTGTAATTGATTGTCATTGATGTCAAAGGAGTGTGAAATTTATGTTAAAATATTGTGATTGGTGTCAAAGGAGTATGAAATATATTTTTAGAATATTGTTATTGATGTAAAAGAGAATGAACAAGACTATTGTCAGTGATGTTAAAGGAAAAATATTAGAAGAGTATAATAGAAAATATCTTGGAGGTGATGGGGAACACACTCATTAAGAATACATCATTTAGTGAAGAGGTGTGATTTTTTTTCAAAGGTTAATAAGTTTGTGTCTTTTTTTTAAAGATATGTCCCCCTTCATAGAGGCAAGAATATATAAAAAGAGGAAGAATTGTGGAGAAAAAGAAGCTACATTATACAAGAACAAATAGATTTGAAGGAAGAAACTAATAAAATATCATTCAAATGAAACCATTAAGGGGAAATTTAAAGAGGAAAAAAAAGTGTTTTAAGGAAATAATTAGTCTTAACAAAAAGACACATCCTTTTAAAGAGTTACCTATTTTCAAAGAGATGCAACTCTTCATTCAGATGTAAAAGTATAAATAGATGTGTGTGAATTATAAAGGAAGATCTATTAGTTAAGAGAAAAGTGTGTGAAGGATACAAATATATATTATTATGGATATGTGTGAAAAGGAAAGGATCAAGTATGAAAATGAAATACTTATTATTTAAGAGAAGTCATGACTATTTGAAGGGTCGTTATCTTTGAAAGGATGCATCTCTTTCTAGAAATATGAAGATATAAAAGGGAATAAGAAATGTGTGAGAACTGTGGAATAAATGTAATATCATACAAGAAGATTTGTGAAGGGAAGTGTGTGAGACACAAAAAAATATATCGTTCAAGAACATTAACATTTAAGAAAAATAATATATGCAAATTTATGTGAAGATTTTGAGGAGGAGAATGCAAAATGATATTATTGAAGGCTATTTGTAAAAAAAAATATATTCTCAAGAAGACAGGGTTCTATTGAAGAGGTTGGTCCCTCATTTTGGAGAGGTTGGTGCCCCATATTGACAAGGTTGGTGCCTCATATAAAATAGATTGGTGTCTCTTTCTTAGTTGTGCTCAATTGTGGGGATTAGTGTCTCTAGTGCGTTGGTTCCTACAAATTCTAAAAAGTGGGGATTGGTGTCTCCAATGGGTTGATGCTCACAAAATTTATAAGAGGGGATTGATGTCTCCTATAGGTTGGTGCCTACAAATATTTAAAAGAGATTTATGGGAATGTGCAGGATCATCATGGAAAAAATAGGCCCTTAAGTGGCAAAAAAATAAGAAAAATCAAACTTAGGAAACTTGATGTAAAAATTTGAATAAGTTATATATATTATGGGTATGTGCAGGATCATCATGGAAAAAATAGGCCCTTAAGTGGCAAAAAATTTAGAAAAATTAGAGTTAGGAAACTTGACATAAAAAATTGAATAAGTTATCTATATTATTTCAAAAATATGTAAGAATAGAATTTGTAGCAAATTGAATGTAGTTTCTAAACTACTAGGTTTATTTAAAAAATAAAAATCTATTTGGTGAAAATTTGAAATTTCAGAGTACTTAAATTTCAGGGAAAAATAAGAAGTGTGTCCACCCTAACCACAATAAAATTATAATATTTTTTATATAATTTTATATATAAGTATACGACTCATGTTTGGATGTGATGCATATTTTTTTATAACTTTTTTCCAAGTGAATAATTAATTATGAATTTTTTATTATAACTTTTTAAAAATATAAAAAACTCATGTTGACCACCTTAACTTGGTCAAAATTTCATGAAATTCAATTTTTATTTTTTTAATCCCATAGTATGTGAAGCATAGAATGTGATGCATGTTTTGGATTCAAAAAATATGATACCATTTGAAAACTATAGATTTTTTTCAATCAACCTATCAATTAGGACTTTATCATAATTTAAATAGAAAATTAATAATAATTATTTATTAAATTCAAAGTAAAGAATAATTTACATTGGTGGAAAGCTGAGAATATCCTTTAAAAACCCTTTTTGTTTCATCAAATTTGGAAAAAAGTCACCACATACCCATCATATTTGCCTTTTTCCATCATGATCCTGCCCATACCCTTATTTAAAAAATATGTAAGAATAGAATTTGTAGCAAATTGAGTGTATTTTCTAAACTACTAGGTTTGTTTAAAAAAAAAGAAATTTGTTTGATGAAAATTTGAAATTTCAATGCAGTAGTACTTAAATTTCAAGGAAAAAATAATAAGTAGGTGTCTGTTTGACCACCCTAACCACAATAAATTTATAATATTTTTTATAAAATTTTAGATATAAGTAGAGGACTCATGTCTTGTGTGATGCATATTTTTTTTGTAATTTTTTTCCAAGTAAATAATTAATTATGAATTTTTTATTACAACTTTTAAAAAATATAAAAAACTCATATGTCTGACCACCTTAACTTGGTCAAAACTTCATGAAATTCATTTTTTTCTTTTTTTAATCATAGATTATGCGAAGCATAGAATGTGATGCATATTTTGGATTGAAAAAATGTCATACCATTTGAAAGCTATAATTGTTTTTCAATCAGTCTATCAATTAGGACTTTAGTCATAATTTGAATAGAAAATGAATAATAATTACTTATTAAATTCAAAGTAAATAATAATTTCTATTGGTGGAAAGCTGAGAATCTCCTTTAAAAACCCTTTTCATTTAATCAATTTTTGGTAAAACAAAAGTCATCAACCACATACCCATCATATTGCCACTTTTTGGCCCATCATGATCTTGCACATACCCTTATATAAAAATAATATTTTTCTATGGTTTTCCTCAAAAGGATTTCCATATAAATCATGTGTTCTTGTGTTACATAATTATTAGATATTATTTGAATTATATTGTGTAATTGTTATTATTGTGGTTGGTAGTTTGAAAAAGTAAAATATTGTATTACACTGATTCACCCCCCTCTTAGTATAATCATACATGTGCTCATCAAACACCAACCCTAACTCTAATTATAATTCTAAATCTAACCTTAAAACGAACTCTCATTTTAACCCTAACATTGAGACAACTTTTAAAGTGTGATTAAGAAGAGCATCGTTTAAATTTTTCTAGCGGTAATTGTAACCCTTATTCTACACCTAATTCAAAATTTAATTCAAATTATATCCCTTATTCTAATTCTACCCTAACCCTATATCTAATCATAATTCTAAGCCCAACTCTAGTTCTAACCCTAAGTCTAACCCTAAGCATAATTATAAACAATATAATATAACTAAATACTAATATAATACAATATAATATAATAATAATATAAATAATTAAATAAATAATAAATATAAATGATATAAATAAAATATAAATAATAAATCCCCCACGGGTTAGCGGAGTTGGTCTAAGTCTTGGTTTTGCTCTCAGAGGTCTTGGGTTCGACTCCCTAACCCGTGACTTACCCCAACACACACCCTTGGGGCGTGTGCTAGTTACCGTGTGGCCCTAGGGGACTAGTCTCGCCTCCAAGCTCATCCCATAAAGGGAAACCGTTGGGCTAGAGTCCCTGAGGATACCCCTGTCAATAAAAATGAAAAGAAAAAGAAAATATATATATAATAAAATTAAAAATAAATTAATGTAAATATAAAAAAATATAATATAAGATCAATAATATAATATAATAATATAAATAATACAATATAATACAATATAATATAAATATAAATATAAATATATATTATATAATATATAATATTCAAAATAGATCAATGATACAACATTTTGAATTGATTACATCTAACACTTGAACCTTGATTAAATATTAATTATATAGTGTTAAATATTAATTAAATGCTTATGCAGGCCTATGTACTATGTAGTTTTGGTATGCATTAAATAAATTACAAAATACAAGAAGACATTGTGCTTATGATTAGTAAACTGGAGAGTTCATAATCTCAGTCATATAACTTCCACCCCCAACAACCTCTAGGCATAGAGCCCTCATTTTTCTCTTGATAAAGACTTAGCTTAGAAGATGCTTCACCTCTTATCCTAGGCATGAAGTTGGATCACTACTGAAGGGAACAAAGGAGGAGGTCCCATGAAAGAGATCAAAATAATCATGACACTAAACATTGAAAATGTAACATCCTTAGTGGAGGAAATTATATTTTAACAAATATTTTAGGATCAACAAAAAAAAACATGAAGAGGACTAGAGAGGCATCCACTCCATCTAGCAAACGATTTCAATCAACTGAAGGTAAATTTAATTACTATAAATTGACAATGATTGCAATGGCCAAATAGAGATACATCAAGAGATGAAAGAAGACAAAAGCTACAAAAACATCATTGTCAACAAATGACAAAAGAAATTCACGGGTTGTGGGTTCGAAATGTACCTTTGGCAGAAGATCTAGAAGGAGGTTTCTAGTGATGTGTTACCTACCCTTCTCCAATTATCATTACAAAAAACCTTAAAAACCTCAAAGATCTCCAAAAGTCAAATTCAAAGCCGAAGCCTCCCAAAACTCCCCCTCTCAAGGATTTAAACACAAAACCACTAATGTTCACAGGGAACAAAAAGCTTTGAATTCTAGTGGATCACCATTAAGGAAAATAGAGCCTACCTTTCAAAGCTAGATGATCATTAACAAAAATAGCAATAACAACAATAGTAATAATAGGAAGTTGTAGCAAAAACAAAGAACTGGCTACAAATTTATTGATGGAGAGACAAAAAAAGTTAAGATTTTTGTGTGTGGAAAAGAGGGATCATGTATTAATTTTAATTTGCACATATAGGTTTTGGTTAAGTGCAGTAATTTTTTGGTGCAAAGTAAGTTGAGAAACACACTTTTCCTTTCTTGTTGGAAATCATGGAGTGTGTTGACATGGATATGTATGTTGGATATATATGGATAGGGATTCTATAGATTTGAAGCATAAAATCATGAGAGAGACACCTTGTGTAAAATTTTTAATAAAATTGCACAAAACAATTGATCTAGCTAGAAAAGAAAGAACAAAACTTGTAGAACATAAAATTTTAGAGCAAAAATGAATGCAAAATTTCTAATTATTAACATTGAAAAAATTCATATTTTACAAGGATAAAAACAATCACAGGAAAGGAAAACCATAGAGGAAAAGTAGGGGAAATTTGGGAAAGAGCAAAAAATGTTTCCTTTGTTAGCTTACAATAAAGCAAAGCAACAAAAATTATCAAAAAAATAGGAGGTTACTATGTTAGTTGCTATGTGTAACATAGATTTTAGGAACTCAAAATGCTTAGCTCCCTTCCTAAGATTTTCCACCTAGAAAGAGAGAGATTTGGGTTCTAAAATGCTTATGCACACTCAAATTAGGATGTATGCAATGTAATATGATGTAAATGAACTAAACTAAATGCAATTGACCGATTAAAATGATCTAAAATGAATGCAAACGTGTAATTTAATTTCTGTTTGAAAACACACTATGATATGCAAACAACTATGAAAGATGAAGAAATAGAAAGAAATATGCAGAACAAAAGGTACAGGATCAAATTTGAGTGCACTTGGAAGTTGTGTGATATTTATAGAGTGTTTGTAATGCTGATAATTTTATTTTATTTTATGTAGTGGGACTCATTCGCCAAGGGTTGCAAATCAGTCCTCCTACTATTGAAAGTGTTGGGAACTAATTTTTGACAACTGGGAGTTGATTTCTGACAAAATGTAGATTTTTACATTTTAGGTAGGACTCATTCACAAAGGGTGGTGAATCATTCCTCCCCAAGATTTCTAAAAATTTAGGAGACAACACTGCTACTCAAAATCTGGCAATGTCTGAATATTAGGCTGTCAGGGTCAACTTTGCAAAAAATGGGTTGTAAATGCTCAAAATTCTTGAAAAGATGATGATTTGACTTGAAGAGCCTAGTTGACTTGAATTCCACTTTTTGACACCTTTAAACCTGTTAAATCTACAAAATAAAGCTACAAATACACATGCACAAAGGGGAAAAATGTTGGAGGGTTAGTGAATAGGGGTTTTCCTTGGTCAAATCCCGCATTGGTAATTAAACCCAATAGAAATGAATAAAATGTAAAGGAAATGATAAATGAATAACATGCAAGTATTACAAACTTACCACATCCTTGAATATGTAAATCTGAAGTGATGCCAATGGTTTCTCCAAAGTGCTTGAAAGTGCTTGAATTGAAGATGCAAAATCCTTGAGTGCTTGAATATATGCTTGATTGAATTAGGATATTGTAGGAGATTGAATGCTTGAATGAATAGTTTTTGTAGGAGATGTAAAATGAGGTTAAAATCACATATTTATACAAATATTGTGCCTTAGTGTCCATTTATGCCTCATCACAGGCTGACATGAGGTGAATTTGAGTAAAATTCTAAAAAAAAATTTGAAATATTTTAAATTTAGGGATAAGGGGGACTCATTCGCCAACCTTGGTGAATGAGTCCCACCTAGGACCCAAAACAAAGTGTCTAGGAAAATGTTATGTTTAATTTTTTTTTTTGGGATAGGACCCAAAAATACACTTCATATAAGCATATGAGGGCATAAAGAGACAAAATAAAGCATGAGAAAGGTGTAAATAGTGAAAATGTGCCTAGAAAAGCATGAAATCTTCTTACAAGACTTTACAACACTTCAAAATAGGACTTTTTGATGAGTGAAAAGGTGGTTTTAAGGTGGATTGCATTAAATAGAGTCAAGAAGAATGTAGAAATTTCTTACAACACTTCACAACACCTTCACAAGACATCGTCTTCTTTGAATTTTAGCACCAAAATAAGCATGTTCAAGCCAAGATACATCATAAAATTAAAGCAACATAGTTCCAACACTATGAAACAAGACCTAAAAGACCATGAAAATGGGAAGGGTCCATTTTTTGATGGTACATTTAGCCCCCACTTTAGTGTGAGAAACTTGCTTCCTCATACTAAAGTAGCCATGAACATCAAAGAGAAGAGGGTTCAAATGCACTTACGTTAGCAAGATGGAATACAACAAACAAGGAGGATGATCAAGCCCCCAGGATGAAGATCCCATGATTGACTAAACATAAGGACAAAGGAACACATAAGTGTTGTGAGGAATTGAGTGAAGTTTCGATCATCAATCCAACTAGTTGTGAAAAGAGATATAGGCTAATTCTTTGAAAAATAAAATGTGTACTCACTCTAGGGCCACGAAACTAGTTGTTTGTGGGGTGAGAAAGCCCAAAAATTAAGATACTTATGCTAGTTGGTATGCACTCAAAAACATGCAAAAAGGTGGCTATGGGTAAAAGTCATGCCGCTAGATGGGCTTCCTGCTCAACCATGGCAAAGCTATAACCATTCAATAACTTTAACAAGGCACCACAAAGCCAAATAAAATGTAAATATTGGTTTAAGTTTTATAAGATAAGAAAAATAGGGTGGCTCCATAGGCATGCAAGTTGTGTTATGCAAGGTGGCCAAACAAATAAGACAACTCCATAGGCATGCAAGTTGTGTTATGAAAGGTGCCCAAATGAGAATGTCATGTGTAATATGTTCAAAGAAGTCTTGTTTAGTTTATGCAAGGTCAGTCACTTAGGGAACATTGTGTCTAACGTCTCCAAAAGAGGACCAATCAAAGAATAGTATACCCGCAACTTAGGGGATGTAGTGTGTCACATCAAACCACGAAGAGGAATGCAATATGTGAGAAAGATTACACTTATGAAGGACATCACACCCAATGTCATCCACAAAGTGACAAACCCATCATGTAAATGACAAGGATTTACTAAGATTGCAAATGAAATAATGGTAATGTATGCCCCCACTTTAAAGGAATTGCTACACATTGTTCAGTGAGAAATTACTTGAAAGTAGAGAAGAGGTAGAATGAAAGACATGAAAGGTAACTTAGAAAGCTCTATACCAAGTGATATGTTCCAAAGTTAAGCTACGTCATGTCAAGATGAAGGAGAAAAGAAAGGAAAGAAGGGAGTTTCCCCCCAAAAAAGAAAGAAAAGAAGGGAGTTTCCCCCCATAAGGGATATATGGATTTTGGGTTAGTATGTTCGTTGTTGCAATTTTTTTTATGAAAGAGCTCAGAACTGTCATCATTCCCCAAATACGCATAGAACTAGAAGAATGACACAAAGAGAGCAAAAGAAAAGGAAAAAAAAGTCCATTTTGAGTCAACATGGAAGAGACATTGCGGTCTCAATGCTTTGTATCATCCCCGAAAGGAAAACACAAGCATAAAAGAAAAAAAATTGAAAAAGCTTTTGTGTCAACATGAAGGAGACATTTCGGTCTCAATTCCTTGCATCATCACCAAAAGGAAAACACAAAACAAAAGTGAAAAAGAGACAAGGACCATTTGGGTCAACATAGAAGAGACATAGGGCATCTCAACGCTTTGCATCATCCCCAAAAGGAAAACACAAAAAAAGGTGAAAAAGACAAGGACCGTTTGGGTCAACATGGAAGAGAAATAGGGCATCTTTCCGCTTTGTGTCATCACATAAAGGAAAAAAAAAAAAAGTGAAAAGAAAAAGACATGACAAGAAGAATAGAGATACACATAGAAGAAGTGTACAAAGAGAAGGAGGCATCAAACACACGATATGGGGGAACATGATGCACACATGAAAAGAAAAAGAAAAATAAAAAGGAATATGAAGAAAAGAATAAGTAGGAAAATTTAAATCATCCATCAAGTCATTTGCCTCCCAATCATGTTCACTGGAATGTGAAGGCGATTGACTGTTTAAAGGAGGAATCACAAGTGTCAAACTAGGAGTTGTACCAGGTTCTTCACTTAGCAGAGAGGATTTATCATTTAATCTCATTGTAGATGAAAATAAAGAGTTCAAGTCATTGTTTATTGTTTCATATATTTTAGCAATCATCACATCTTCATTGTTATCATCAAGATTAATAATGACTGGAGGACGAAGGGTGTTTTCTAAGGATGGATGTATCAAGGGTGTGGGTTGTATGGGTTCATTTTATTGTAATTTTTGGGTTGAAATTTCATGTGGTCAGTCAAGATAGGGAAGATGGTCATCTATTCCTTCTATCAAGGGTAAAGATTGAATCTCATGATTGGTTTCTATATGAGCAAGGAGATGATGATGATGCCAACGTTTGTGAGAAAAATGGTTTCATTTAATTCTGTTTTCGAGTTGTTGAGGTGTAAAAGTGGATTGAGTCATCATAGGTTATTCTACTTCTGAAAGGGGAAGAGCAGGAGAAACTAAAGAGGAAGGATCAACCACTTTCTCTTTCACTTTATACACTTGTTTGGTACGAGGAAGTGAGGCAAGAGTTATTTCTTGTTCCCTTGGTCATTTAGACAATGGCTAGGAAGTATCAAGAGGAGTTTGTTCAATATCAGATTAAGGTGTAATCATGGTTTCATCAATGATAGGATGAGTAGAGGTGGATGGAGATGTATCACGAAGAGATAATTCAACAATCTTTTTGGATTTAAAATTTTGATAAGCAATGTAAAAGAATTCCTTACGAGGAGTGATAGGTTCCATGGGTTCAAGCCAAAAGGATTCTAATGAAAAGTTACCTTTGGAAGATAAAGGATTAAATCCATTATGGTGTATGGTGAATACCTCATTGCCATGTGGAAAATTTAAGCACTTGTGAATGACTAATGGGACTGCTTTCATTGAGCGAAGCCAAGGAAGGCCTAGCTACAAACTAAATTGGTTGGATTGTGGAATAATAGAAAACATTACCTCCAATGTCTTACATCCTATTTGTAAATGTAGCATGATCAATCCAATCGTAGGGCATGCAAAACCATGATGTGTTTTAATCCATGTAGTCAGTGGATTATAGTTATCTTGATATAGATCATGTAATACTATAAATTCTTCTGTGATCACATTTTCACCACAAGTAGGATCTATTAATATCCCATTAGTAGGTTTATCATAGATTTTTTTGGCTATGTAGAGAGGACCATCCAAAATTTTTTGTAGTATGTCTTTAGTAGAAAAAGAAAGATCAAGAGATTGAGTGGTTTTTCCCTTGCAAGGTATAACGTCTATCCTAGTGACAAGTTTATCCATAGGACTAGCTTGGAGAACAGGACGAGATGTATCAAGTTGTTCATTATGTGTATCAATAGTCATTAGATTAGGCTTGGATGGTTCACTAGCCTTGATGAATGAGGTAGTGTGCTTAGGCATAGGGTTGGTGAAGATTTGGAGATTTTGGTTAGGGGGTGCAACAAAATTATTTCCTTGATCATTAACACCCATAATGGTCAATTCACCTAAATCAATGAGGTCTTGAACTAGATGTTTAAGATGCTTGCAATGTTCAGTGTTGTGGCCATTTTGATGATGAAAATTGAAATAAGCATTAGGCTTGAAGGTAGAAGGTAGGGGTTGATTAGGATCAAGTGGTCAAATATGTGGTAGTGTAAGCATGCATTTTGGATGAGTTGGTTCATTATCTGATGGAGGGTGTCAGGTAAAGGAGTAAAATGTTTGTTTGGATCACCATAATGATAAGTCATGACTGTTTTAGAGGTAGCCATTGAATTCTGAACTTGTGAAGTTGGTTGTGGTTGGGGTGAAGGAGGTGAACTAAATTGAAAGAAGCCTCGGTTAGGTTTGCAGAAATTGTGTGTTGTTTTGGTGTTGATTGTTGTTTTCAGTTTTGTCAATTCAGCTAGAAGTGGATTTTGAGTAACGAATTGAAACAAAATTTTGGTACTCACATAAGGTTGTGTACAAATGCATGAATGAAGGGAATTTCATCATGGTAAGTTTATCTTGAAGTTCAGTGTGCAAATTCTCAATAAACATCTTCTATAGATGTGCATTTGGAATTTGGACATGTCAACTTGAGCATATAAGGACTGGTAACGAGAGATGAAATTGATTACTTTTTCATCAGTGTTTTTTCTACATCACATAAGGTCATCCCATTGTCTTTTTAGGTGTCATGTGCACTTAAAAGTGATTAATGAAAGCTTCTTCCAATTGATTAAATGATCAAATGGAATGATTAGGAAAGTTGGAAAACCATTCTAACACAATATCCTTCAAGGTCCATGGAAAGAGTTTTGCTAAAAGTTTATCGTCAAGGACAAAATTACAACACAAAGCAGTAAAAGCATTGACATGGTTGATAGGATCTCCTTTTCCTCCATATTTCTCAAATCTCGACATTTCTATTCCTTGTGGCATCAGGTTACGTAAGATTTCTAATGATAAGGGGCTGCTATGAACAAGATACGTGGTTGGATTAGTTTGAGATTGACTAATGGTGGAAAGTTGGTGTTGCATGGATGAAACAATATTAAGGAGTTGTGTCATAAAGGGATTAGGATAATGGGGTTGAGGTGGAAGGGAAAATGGTGATGGAGTGTATGTGATGTTAAGGGAAGTGAAAGGACTAGTAAGGGGTGTGAATGTGGTGGAAGGAGGTTGTGATGCCACAAAGGATGTAGGAATGCTAGCGGAAATTGGGAAGGAAGTAGCGACATGATTGGATTGTTGTAAAGTTGTATGGACTTGCAGATTGGTGTAAGTTGGGATGGAAGCTATGGTTGAAGGAAGAGGAACTTGAGATGCTCCTTGGGTGACAAGAATGTTTGTTGATGGAGTATTGGAAGAGGCATGTTTATTGTAAATCTCAGCTATTTTTTTTAGCACTTGCAAGCCATCATCACTTTCAATTAAGCAATGAAGATTCTCAATAGTAGGTATAACAGTGGTGGAAATGTTTTCAAGTGACAAGTCTTGTTGTAAATGTGCAAAGTCTGAATGAATGTTAATAACCTTTTCTTGCGGGAGATACTTCTTTTGATTGTCAACATACATAGGATGGAAAGGTGAAGGCATGGAAGTGGTATTGTCAGGGCCTAATGCACCATTGTCTATACTAGGAGTAGGAGCTCATGAGATCCCAAGGTCCACAATGAAAGTGCTATTGTGGGATGCCATGAGTCTAGAACTTCTTCTCACTAAAGTATTATAAATAGGTCACTAAACACTCATGCAAGTACCACAAAGGAAGGGTGGGTGGAAATATAAGCTAATCTAAGAATGTAAAATGCTAACAATAGAAGATCCGCTAACTGTAACAAAGGTGCAAATACAAAAAATAGAAATGTAGGAAAAAGCCAGAAACAATGCAAAATTAGTGTCTAAAATGTGTAGAGGGATTCATTTTCCCTAGGTGGCGAATGAGTCCTAGGATGCAATTTTTTTTGTGTTTTTCAGAATTTTAAGAATGATTTAAATGCTTTTTAGAATGCAAAAATAGGCACAGAATGTAGAGTTTTAGTTTTTTCAATGAAATTGAATGCAAGAATGAAAACTAAATGAGTTTTTCACTAATGAAAAATGAAAGATCCTAGAATGCAATAACAAATCAATGTCCTAATTGAATGTCAATGCTAATGAAAACTAGGATGCAAGATATGAATGCAATTAGAGATTTAAAAATATTCAAAAGTTGGGTTCACCAAAATGTGATAGAGATTTTGGGACCATGAATGCTTGCTCTCTTTCTAATATTTTTCACCTAGAAAGAGAGAGATTTAGGCTCCAAAAATTCTTATGTAACACTCAAATTAGGATGTGTGCAATATGATATGATATAAATGAATTTAGCTAAATGCAATGGATTGATTAAAATGGCTCAAAATGAATGTAAAAGTGCAATTACAACTATGTTTGAAAACACATTATGATATGCAAGCATGAACTAGAAACTCAAGAAGATGAAAACATAAATGAATGAAATTGAACAAAACTTAATGGTCCTTCCATTAAGTTATGTTAATTTTCATGGTGTAAATAGTGAAAATGTGCCTAGAAAAGCATGAAATCTTGTTACAAGACTTTACAACACTTCAAAATAAGACTTGTTGATGAGTGAAAAGGTAGTTTTTAGGTGGATTGCATTAAATAGAGTCTAGAAGAATGTAGAAATTTCTTACAACACTTCACAACACATTCACAAGACGTCGTTCTTTGAATTTTAGCACCCAAATAATCATGTTCAAGCCAAGATACATCATAAAATTAAAGCAACATAGTTCCTCTCACTAAAGTGGGGGCTTAATGTGCCTTCGTAAATTGTATCATTTGCTTGACATGGGATTAATTCATAATAAATAGACTTAGTGAGGTCTTAAATTACAAAATGACTGAAAATGAATGCAAAAGTGCAATTACAACTATGTTTGAAAACACATTTTGATATGCAAGCATGAACTAGAAACTTGGGAAGATGAAAACAAAAATGAATGAAATTGAACATAACTTAATGGTCTTTCCATTAAGTTTTTTTCAGTTTCATGGTGTAAATAGTGAAAATGTTCCTAGAAAAGCATGAAATCTTGTTACAAGACTTTACAACACTTCAAAATAGGAGTTATTGATGAGTGAAAAGGTGGATTTTAGGTGGATTGCATTAAATAGAGTCTAGAAGAATGTAGAAATGTCTTACAACACTTCACAACACCTTCACAAGACATCATTCTTTGAATTTTAGCACCAAAATAAGCATGTTCAAGCCAATATACATCATAAAATTAAAGCAACATAGTTCCTCTCACTAAAGTGGGGGCTTAATGTGCCATTGAAAATTGTACCCTTTGAGATGGGATTAATTCATAATAAATAGACTTAATGAGGTCTTAAATTACAAAATGATTGAAAATGAATGTAAAAGTGCAATTACAACTATGTTTGAAAACACATTGTGATATGCAGACATGAACTAGAAACTCAAAAAGATGAAAACATAAATGAATGATATTGAACATAACTTAATGGTCTTTCCATTAAGTTCTGTTCGGTTTCATGTTGTAAATAGTGAAAAATTGCCTAGAAAAGCATGAAATCTTGTCACAAGATGTTACAACACTTCAAAATAGGACTTGTTGATGAGTGAAAAGGTGGTTTTTAGGTGGATTGCATTAAATAGAGTGTAGAAGAATGTAGAAATGTCTTACAACACTTCACAACACCTTCACAAGATGTCGTTCTTTGAATTTTAGCACCAAAATAAGCATGTTCAAGCCAAGATAAATCATAAAATTAAAGCAACATAGTTCCTCTCACTAATGTGGGGGCTTAATGTGCTATCAAAAATTGTACCCTTTGCTTTGTTGGTGTGAATAAATGTCTAGTACCTAGCTAATTCACTCACTAGGTAATTAGGGGACATATTCACATGGTTAAGTTTACTTGGGATATAAGATTCTTTCTAGAAGTCTTAGTTGGTTTTTCTAGAACTTATCTTATCTATCTATATTGCATGATTCCTAGGTAGTTAGTTGTATCATGTCATAGGATTATGACACTTGCCATGATTTTGTCTAATCCTATCTCTCAACCTTGCCTTTATAAGCAAGGAATCTCTTGTACATTTGCATTCAAGCTTATTGAAGCATATTCAACCATTAATCAATCTTGCATTGTGAAGCAAGCTTTCTTGCCATTCTCTCTCTTGTGGAAGTGGTTTTGGTCTAGCAACAGTTCCTGGGGGTGTTGGGGAGTCACCATTTACTCCCACATGGTATCAGAGCTCTCCAGCTATTGTAGATTACTTCCCAGATTTGAGGGTATTGTGTTGGCTTGAAGATTTTTGCTGGGTGTAGATTGGGGTTTCAATAACCTCACGGTTGAGCTTAGAAGGCTCTGTAGATGATTTTTTACTATAAATTCATCCATTTTGGGTATATTTGTTTTTGAGGAAAATTTTTTTTGCTGGAACAACATCTCAAGCGGTATGATTTTTCCAATTTTGTAAAAAAACTATTTCTGAAAAAAAAATTGTGGGTATTTTATTGCATATTTTGGGGGAAAATATATTTATTGGGCTATTCAAATATTTTTGGCAAAATATTTGTAAAAATTGGGGCACAATTACTATATTATCAGACAAAATATTACAAAATATTGTCGAGTTTCTTTATCTACAAAGAATATACTTTCTCCTACATCATCAGGACCTTGTCCTCCGTTGGTCACCGTCGACATACAAATAATGCAGGCGTATTTCATGGCAGCATATTCCATCCTCGGCTCTTGTTAGATTGGCATTCTTTTTCACTAGCCTGTCCACTAGTCATCACATCTGCATCAACGGGGACAACCTTTTATCGGCGATAAAAGCATTTATTTATCACTCCATCGACTGGTACAAGTTCTTCATTGGTGCTAGTGTATAGGTGTCAGATCTTTGTCTAGTACAAATGGCTTCTTTATATTCATTGGAGCACTCAAATTTTTCTTATGTCAGCAATTTAAATTTCTACTAAGTTTTTTAAAAAAAAAAAGACTTTTCTCTAGATATTGCTTAGGTCGATGGTTATTGTATAAGCCCTGGTCAGTGATTTTTTTAAATCTTGTTGCCTACGCCCAGTCATGTTGGTTGTCATTTTGTCTGGCGTACCTTCCTCATCGGCCTTGGCATTTTCTGATCCAACATTAGTGCAGGGTCTTGTTGGCAGGTACTGGTGGCTTTCATCACATGAGACACATTGGCAATCTCACCGACCCATAGCTCCTTACTATAGGTCTATCCACGGGTACAATTGTGTCAGTCACTATTGTCGTATGACTAGTCAATGGTGGTATGAATGTTGAATTCAGCCTAAGTTTTTTTTAATACAAGGTTTTGTTTTATAAATAATCAAATGCCAAAGCCAACAAATGTATTATAACTTGGCGATGAATTTATTTTTTATAATATTCATGCCTGAGGTCATATGGGTGACCGAAGTATAGCGCCTAGGTACCCAATTTTTGCACTAATTTGGCCTTTCAGAGTCTGTCTTTGCCCCCCAGAGTGCCTTTTATAGGCCTCTTTTAAATTTTCTCATAACTTGGGCATATAGAGGCCATTTTTTAGAAACAAGATATCATCGGAAAGCTAGAAGTGTCAACTTTTTAGTGGTGGAGATATTTTGCTTTTTTGTACCATTTTTTCCAAGTTGAAGATAAATCTTTATTTTTGGCTTCCATGCTCATATCTTTGTAAATGGGTTACTTAATTACTTTGGAGAAATAAAACTATAGGCAATGGAGTAATTTAATTCTCACCCATCTTGGTGAGAGGAATCTATTGTTCTATTTGTTTGATAAATTTCCTTGTCCTAGTGCAGCTAATGATTATTGCATTTCGAAAGGCTTCAGGGCTAGTATCTTTAGAGCTATTTTTGAAAATGTAAATGATGACATTTTGGAGACACTTATTCACTTCAAATGTCCTCATGCTCTTTGGAGTCACATTAGAGAGGTATATGGAGACCATGATTCTTCTCCATCTCTTGAAGATCCTCTTTCCAACTCCAATGTGTTTTTTCATTCTTTAGAATTGATAACTCATGCTTGTGATCCTTTGGAAGAGATTGCAAATGCTTCAGAGATTCTTTATTCTTCATCTTCTGTTGATGATTCATTGAGTACTACCAGTGATTCATTGCAACAAGTATCTGAGAGTCTTCCTTATTAGGATTCCTATTTGATAGACATTGCTTCTTTATTTGTGGAGTCTCACATTTCAGACATGGAGGACCAATTTGAGGGTTTAGCTCTCATATTTGATTATAGTCATGGATCAACCATTGACACTTCATGTTTTTCTTCTGAATTTGTTGAACATCAGTTTGCACTTGTTCCTAGTTTGTCACAGTTTGTTGTGATTGGGCATGTACCTGATTGGATTGTGACATCATCATCTTCATTATCCAAGAACTTGGCAACACATGAGTAGATTTCAAAGACACAATCTTCATACATATGGATTCCTCTTCCTATCACTTCCTATCTAGAATAGGAAGCATTCTTGCATTTGTACATGGTGTATCTTTTTCCCAAGGGGAGAAACATTGTTTGTAGGCATTGGATTATGTTTTGTCTCTAGACATTAACCATACTTGTAGTGATCATATATTGTAGGGGGGATATCTTATATCTCTATTTCCCTCTTATGGGGGGTTCATTGATTGTATATACATGATGGTTGTAGTCCTTGGGGGGTATAATTGAGTCCTCCATACAAAATGTTTTCTTTCTTTTATTTTTTCTCTCTTTTGGAGAGGATTTTTGTCCCATTGGGTTTTCTCCTTTTCTTCGCTTGTGAGAGATTGCATTTGCATTTGCATTGTAAATGGGTACCTAACATGGCCTAGTAGCCAGGACCCATCCTCATAGTCTTTTAATAGTTTTAATAATAATATTCTCCCTAAGTTTCACTTAAGGGGGGTATTGGTGTGAATAAATGTCTAGTACCTAGCTAATTCACTCACTAGGTAATTAGGGGACATATTCACATGGTTAAGTTTACTTAGGATATAAGATTCTTTCTAGAAGTCTTAGTTCGCTTTTCTAGAACTTATCTTATCTAGCTATATTACATGATTCCTAGGTAGTTAGTTGTCTCATGTCATAGGATTACGACACTTGTCATGATCTTATCTAATCCTATCTCTCAATCTTGCCTTTATAAGCAAGGAATCTCTTGTACATTTTCATTCAAGCTTATTGAAGCATATTCAACCATTAATCAATCTTGAATTGTGAAGAAATTTTTCTTTGCATTCTCTCTCGTATGGAAGTGGTTTTGGTCTAGCAATAGTTCCTGGGGGTGTTGGGGAGTCACCATTTACTCCCACATGCTTGACATGGGATTAATTCATAATAAATAGACTTAATGAGGTCTTAAATTTAATGAAACTAAATAGAACTTAATGGTCTTTCCATTAATCCCTTCCTATTTTCATGGTCTTTTAGGTCTTGTTTCATAGTGTTGGAACTATGTTTCTTTAATTTTATGAAACTATCTTGGCTTGCACATGCTTATTTTGGTGCTAAAATTCAAATAACTATGTCTTGTGAAGGTGTTGTGAAGTGTTGTAATAAATTTCTACATTATTCTAGACTTATTTAGTGCAATCCACCTAAAAACCACCTTTTCACTCATCAACAAGTCCTATTTTGAAGTGTTGTAAAGTCTTGTAACAAGATTTCAGAATTTTTTGGGCACATTTTCACTATTTACACCTTTCTCATGCTTTATTTTGTCTCTTTATGCCCTCATATGCTTATATTAAGTGTATTTTTAGGTCCTATCTTGATAAACAACCTTAAACATAACATTTTCCCCGACATTTTCACTCAAAACCAAGTGTTAGGGAAAATGTTATGTTTAATGTTGTTTGTTGGGATAGGACCCAAAAATACACTTAATATAAGCATATGAGGGCATAAAGATACAAAATAAAGCATGAGAAAGGTTTAAATAGTGAAAATGTTCCTAGAAAAGCTTGAAATGTTGTTACAAGACTTTACGACACTTCAAAATAGGACTTGTTGATGAGTGAAAAGGTGGTTTTTAGATGGATTGCATTAAATAGAGTCTAGAAGAATGTATAAATGTCTTACAACACTTCACAACACCTTCACAAGATGTTGTTCTTTGAATTTTAGCACCAAAATAAGAATGTTCAAGCCAAGATACATCATAAAATTAAAGCAACATAGTTCCAACACTATGAAACAAGACCTAAAGACCATGAAAATGGGAAGGGTCCATTTTTTGATGGTACACTATGTTGCGCTAACACCCCCCTTAAGTCTAACTAAGGAGACAAAAACTTAAAGAGAGGAAAGAGAGAAAACCCTGTCGGAACAAAACCCCCCTAAAAAAAACTAACTGGGCATGTCAGAAAATATGCCATAGTATCCTTCACCCCAAGAAGGTCTCACAGAGAGAGAAACTTCTTCTTATAGTGAAAGTCTTCATGAAGATGTTGAAATTTTGTTCAGGAGTGGGACAGTACTGCAAGTTGATGAAGAATGCCTTAAAATAAAAGATGACCCAGTGTCTACAAGAAACATGTATTCCCTTGGGAAGAAACAAATCCATAGGATGATGAAGAAGCCACTCCATGTCCAACTAAAAGGAGCAAGGATGAAGTCTCAACATGCATGTCTCTAAAAACTAAGTAGGAGTCTCCAAGCTTGAATAAACCACAACATTTAATCATGGTCAATATTAACCAAGAAACATGATAAATAAAGAGAATGAGGAAACTCATGAATTCCAATCTCCAAAGACAATGAATATAGGATAACAATTGCACTGAAATTTTCATCAAGAAGGAGAGAAATACCCCCTCAAGTGTCTCATCCAAATTTGTAGTATGAGACTCCACAAACAATTTAGAAATCCTTGTCAAATATTCATCCCACAAAGAAAGATCTAAAAAATCATGATCATCATGTTGAATAGAATCACTAATAGCTAAAGAAGCAAGAGGTGGAGGATTAGGAAGCTCAACACTGGTCTCTAGAATACCAAGGTGTAGATGACCAAACTTCTCCTCACAAACACAATTCAAAATTGATGAATGAGTGTGATATGCAGTCAAAGGAATGTTATCTACAATTGAAACAAAATGTGAAAAGGAATACAAATGAGATGAGTGATAAACCATCCCAATAGAAATGATATCCATAGTCTCCAAGTCCCTTATATAGAATCCATCAAGAGTGAACTCAATTGTCTTACCTTGTTCACTATGAGTAACTTGATACATGGTGCAGGGGCACCATGTCGAATCTTGTAAATATGCACAATTTTGGTCTTGTGATAGGTTTTGGTGTTTGAGTCTTATTTTGTCATCAAATAAGGTCATAATAGACCATGTCTAATATTTAAGTCATCTAGGGGTCGGTTTATGTTAATGATGTCAAATATTGTAATCTTGTAATGTTGTCATATGCATAAAGTGCAAAAATGCAAGAACTTGGAATATCAACGGTCATGTAACTCAAAAGTCAGTTTTGGTTATTTGTGTTAGTTTTTTGTAGGAGGGAAAAGTTCAAATATGTTGGAAAAATTTGAGAGAAAGGCTCGGTTGAAGATTTTGTTGAAGAAATCAATAAGAAACTCTTAATTTTCTGTGTTTTCCTTGCAATTTTTTGGTAATTTGTTGTTGTAGGAAACTGTATGACTTTGTACAAGTTTTTTTTGATCTAAAAGGAACTAAAATTGATGGATATTTGAGTTAACTTTAATATGGCTTTTGAGTGACTGAATTTGATCAAGTTTTAAGGTTTTTAGAAGCATTATTCTGGGAATGGGTCTGTAACACCCTATTTGAGGGTTTGAAAAAGAATAAAATGTATTAGTCACCTATTCCACCATTGTATTTTCTTGTAACTTGGTGTTATGGGTGTATTATGGTTGTTTTAGATGTTAGAGTGGATTTTAGGAGTAGGGAAGGCAAGTTGAGTGATTTTGTATGATGCCCTAGTTTGGTGGCTTGAAGTTAGGGATGATTGAGAAACTCTTGGGCAGAGATTTGTAAATGTTAAATGAGCATGGGAAGACATAAAATGAGGTGTCTGAGGTGTTGGAAAGGTGAACCAAGGTGTGTAGTTGATAGTTTCAATAAACCCTTGTTGAACATGCCTAAATTGGCATAAGTGAGGGTTTTGTGTCTTGATGAATTTTTAGTTGTGTCCACTAATAAAAGTTGTGGTTTCAGGCTATTTGAGGCCTATGGAGAATATTGGAAAAGAGTTTTAGGATTGAGAAATATTTTGGAGGGATGATGCTTTGGAAAAGAGGGCTAGTTGGGGCTCTATCCAATGTACCAGTCAATTTTAGGAGAATGTGTTCCAAAAAAATGGTATGAATAATTTAGATATTTCAAAGAAGAGCCTAATGATTATTTGAAAAGGTAAATAGGTTGTGGGTCTTCAATGTATTTGGAAAGTTGTGGACAAAAAATATTGGTTGCTATGATACAAGGAGAATGAAGTGGAATTGTGAAAAGTTGATAAGATAGGGTTGTAAGGGTAGAAAGTTTGTTTGAGTTTGATCAAATTGTGATTGTTTTGAAGTTTTCCTTCCTACTCTACATCAAGTGGTATCAGATCATAGGCATTAGATCTTTTTGAAGGTGAAAAATTGAAGATTGAAGAAGGAAAGGTGGGAAGTTGAAAAGGAAAAATTCCTCCTAAAGGAAGTGTAGTACTTGCAAGAGAGATTAAGTTGTTAAAAGAGTCACACGAAGAAATATTATCCAGATTTGTAGCATTGGAGACAAAGAAAATAAGAGGAAGGGCCATTGAAGAGGAAAGTGACCAAGAGGAAGAGGAAGAGGGTGAGAATGAGAACCCTCCAAGTGGAAGATTCCAAGATGATGAGCTGGACCCTGATGAGAGAAGAATGGTGAAGATGTTGAAGGCTATAAGAAGAGATGCTTCTGGTGAGAAAATAGATGTACCAATGTATAATGGTAAGTTGGATGTTGAAGAGGTGTTAGAATGGATAGATACACTAGATAATTACTTTGAGTACAAGGAGATTGTTGAAGATTAGAAAGTAAAGTTTTCCAAGACTAAGTTAAAAGTTCTTTCTCATACATGGTGGAATTATGTTCAAGAGGAAAGAGTGAAGAAAGGGAAAAAGAAAATTAGTTCATCGGATAGGATGGTGTCAAAGATAAAAGCCAATTTTTTCAGGTGATCATGTTATAAAAACTTTCAAGAAGCTGCAAAGCTTGAAGAAGAAAGATAAGGATTCCATGACATATACTAAATAATTTCACAAGTTGAGTATTAGGTCTGGTCATATTGAGGATGGAAATGAAAATATTTCAAGGTATATGTGTGGTTTGAGATTTCAAAATTAGGATGAGTTGAGTTTGGCTATGCCTAGGATAGTTGAGGAATGTTTTCAATTGGATGCTAGGGTAGAGGAGAAACTAAATAGAAGACAAGAAAGACAAGGAAGAGGTACAAGGTAGTCCTGCAAAGAACAAGAAGATGCAAGCAAAAAAAAAGACCAAGTGGCTGATCAAAGAGGTGGCTTTAGAAGTTTATGAGGAAGATTTGGTGGAGGTAGAGGTTCAAGTTCATTTTCAAGAAGGTGTTACCATTGCAATTAGTTTGGCCATCAAGGATGGAAGCGTCTAGAGAAACAAGGTTCTACTTCAAGTGGTGGTGATAAAAGATTTAGTTGGTGCAAGAGGATGATTGTGAGAGCATTCATTCTCCTAATCAATTGGGAGAGTCATTAATGATAAGAAGAACACTACTAAAAGAATCCAAGGAGAAAGAATCTACAAAAAGGAGGACATTATTCAAGACCACCTGCAAATGCAAAGGAAAGGTATGTAAGGTAGTGATAGATTCTGGAAGCACTGATAATATGATGTCTAATGAAACGGTTGATAAAATGGAGTTAGAGAAAATTATTCATGAAACACCATTAAAGTGTCTTGGGTGAATGATGATCAGTCTATTTTGGTTAAGTATTAAGCTTTGGTTGAATTTAACATTGGTGGATACAAGGATAGGATACTTTGTGATGTATTTCCCATGGATTGTTGTCATTTATTGCTTGGAAGACCATGGAAGTTTGATAGACATGCCATATATGATGGAAGAGATAATACTTATCAAATTGAAATGGATGGAACCATTTTTACACTAACACTATTGTAGGAAGATGTTAAAGACCAAACTAAGGCAAAAAAAGTGATAATGTTGGGTAAGAAGGAGTTTGTGAATCTAGAGGAAGAAAAACATGAAGATTTTGTAGCCATCTCTAAAAAGGAAGATGCTATGACAGTAAGCTTGAAGAGTTATTCAGTATTGGAAGGTAAAGGTGATGAGATGATGACAAATTTAGGTCAAGAGAAGGTCAAGGATGAATTGATTGTGGACATGCAAGATGGGTTAGAAAATCATGTTGGGATCATGGTAGGAATAGTGATTTGTTCCTTGGTTGTAAAAGAGGTTAGAGGGCAGTCATATTTTGTCACTACAATGGTTTATAAATCTAATAATATAGAGGTTATTGGAGAAGATAATCTGAAGGAAAGATGAAAGTAAAAGGTGAGGTGATTCAAGGTGTTTGGAAAGAACAACTAGGTGAGTTCAAGAATGCAACAAAGGTCGAGAAGAAACAAGTTCATAGAAAGGTTGATAAAGGTATGTTTGCAGGTTTGAAAGTAGGTTTAACTTCATTTTCAAGTGAAGAGAAAGTGAGACAACAACCATCAAGTGGAGGATAGTCTTCTCAAAGAAGGAACCGGTCAAAGAAAAGAGGCAACATCCATGGTTCCAATACTTACTTGACTAATTGGAAGGGGTCACCAGATGAACATGTAGATTGGAAAGCATTAAATAATAAGATAAATCATGTTTTGATGCAATACAGTCCTCAAGGGACTTGAGATCTTTTTCTGGCTAGGTCTATGGTGCAGGGACACCATGTTGAATCTTGTAAATATGGAAATTTTTTGTCTTGTGATAGGTTTTGGTATTTTAGTATTATTTTGTCATCAAATAAGGTCATAATAGACCATTTCTAATGTTTAAGTCATCTAGGGGTCGGTTTGAGTTAATGATGTCAAATAATGTAAATCTTGTAATGTTGTCATAGGCATACAGTGCAAAAATGCAAGAAGTTGGAATATCAATGGTCATGTAACTCAAAAGTAATTTTTGGTTAGTTTTGTTAGTTTTTTGTAGGAGGGAAAAGTTCAAATATGTTGGAAAAACTTGAGAGAAAGGCTCAGTTGAAGATTTTGTTGAAGAAATCAATAGGAAACTCTTAATTTTATGTGTTTTCCTTACAATTTTTTGGTAATTTGTTGTTGTAGGCCATTGTATGACCCCGTATAGGTTGTTTTTTTATCTAAAAGGAATTGAAATTGATGGATATCTAAGTTAACTTCAATTTTTATTTTGAGTGACTAAATTTCATCAAGTTTTAGGGTTTTTACAAGCATTCTTCTGGAAATGGGTCTATAACACCCTGTTTGAGGGTTTGAAAAAGAATAAAATGCATTAGTCACCCATTACACCATTGTATTTTATTGTAACTTATTGGAATGGGTGTATTATGGTAGTTTTAGATGTTAGAGTGGATTTTAGGAGTAGGGAAGGCAAGTTGAGGGATTTTGTATGATGCCCTAGTGTTAATTCATTGAATTTTGGCCTAGTTTGGTGGCTTGAGGTTAGGGATGATTGAGAAACTCTTGGGCAGAGCTTTGTAAAGGTTGAATGAGTATGGGAAGACCTAAAATGAAGTGTTTGAGGTGTTGGAAAGGTGAACCAAGATGTGTAGTTGATAGTTTCAATAAACCCCTATTGAACATGCCTAAATTGGCATAAGTGAGGGTTTTGTGTCTTGATGAATTTTTAGTTGTTTCCCTTGATGAAGTTGTGGTTTTAGGCTATTTGAGGCCTATGGAGAATATTGGAATAGAGTTTTATGTTTTAGAAAGTGTTTAGAGGGATGATGCTTTGGAAAAGAGGGCTAGTTGAGGCTCTGTCTAGTGTATCCGTCAGTTTTAGGAGAATGTGTTCCAAAAAATGGTATGAATAATTCAAATATGTGAAAGGAGAGCCTAATGGGTATTTGAAAAGGAAATAGGTTGTGGGTTTTCAATGCATTTGGAAGGTTGTGGACAAAAAACATCGGGTTCTATGCTACAAGGAGAATGAAGTGGAATTGTAAAAAGTTGATATGATAGGGTTATAAGGGTAGAAAGTTTGTTTGAGTTTGATCAAATTGTGATTGTTTTGAAGTTTTCCTTCCCACTCTACATCAATAAATAGAAATGATAATTGATGTTAAAGAAGGAACACAAAGTACATCATTAATAGTTTCATCCTCCATATCAATAAAATCTTTCCCATATACCTTCATATATATATTGTTACCCATAAAAATATTAGGTGAATCACAAAACAAAAATGAAGAGAGCATACCTTTAGAAGATACCATATGATGAGAGACACTTGAATCTAGAATCCATCTACAAGACAAAGGATGTGTAGATGCAATGAGTGCATATCCTTTCATCTTGTCTAATCCATGCGCCATAGTGGCTGACCATGATTCTGAGGAAACTATAGTGGATGTAGAGGATGATGTTGAAGACATAGATGAAGGAAATAAGATGTTTCAACTCATCAATTATCTTGGTATAACACTTATTCTCATCATGTCCTAAATTTTTGTAACATGCAAATATTGGGAATTCCTTATTTTCTTTGCCTTTATATTATTGATTGGGTTTTGAATTGTTCTTCCCACTTGCATGAATAGCAAGTGCATGAGATTTGGAAGATAATACTTGCTATTCTAGGGATCAAAATAATGGAGACCAAAGAGGAAGAGGAAGATTTGGATGAGGACCGGGAAGATGAGGCTTTCATGGAACTTATTTCTAGTGTGGGGAAGAAGGACATAGAGCCTATGAGTTTCCTCAACATCAAGGAAGGAAAAATGGAAGAATTGAGGGTAATGCATGAGTTACACATGTAGACAAAGATGCCAAATATTCTCATTTTGAGGATGCAGAAAGAGGAGAGGTTCTTGTTACTAGAAGAGCCTTGTTGAATGAGGAGAAAGAACCAAATCAGAGGAAGAATTTATTTCACACAAGATGTAAATGTGAAGGTAAATATTGCAATGTGATTATTGATGGAGCTAGTACTAATAACCTTGTTTTAGAAGAGATGGTTGGTAAGTTGAATTTGGAGAGAAGAAGGCATTTGAATCTTTATCAAATTGCTTGGTTGTAGAAGGACCATAAAGTTATGGTAAATGAAAAATGTAGATGTTAAAGTTCAAGATTGAAAATTATCACGATGAGGTATTGTGTGATATTATTCCTATGGATGTTTGTCATATGTTGTTGGGTAAACCATGGCAGTTTGATCGGTAAGAGATGCATGGTGAACATGCCAACACCTATTCCTTGACAAAGGATGATGTTCGTCATAAGTTGAAACCCCTTAAGGAGGCAGAAGAAAAGGTATGCAATAATGCAAGGATTTGTTTGGTTGATGGAAGAAAGTTCCTAGAAGGTACGAGACACAAGCATGTGTTTTGTATTGATCCCTAGAGTTGATAAAGAAGATACTAATGAGGTACCTATAGAGGTTTCAGATTTGTTGAATGAGTTTTAGGATATTGTTTCTAATGATGTACTTGAAGGTTTTCCTCCAGGAAGGAAGATTAGCCACAAGATGGACTTGATTCTTGGAGCCATTTTTTCAAATAAGGCAGCTCATCATATGACTCCAATAGAGAGTGAAGAATTGAACAAAAAAGTACAAGAGTTGTTATGAAAGGGGTTGACCAGAGAGAGTTTGAGTCCATGTGCAATATCTATAGTACTACCACCAAAGAAGGATGGGGAATGGTGGATGTGTATGGATTCCAAATCCTTCAAAAAGATCACCATTAAGTATAGATTTCCCTTGTCGAGGATGGATGACATCATGGATTGTTTGAGTGGAGCTGAGTACTTCACAAAGATAGATATAAAGAGTGGTTATCATTAGATCTGGATTAGAGAAGGAGATGAATGGAAGAACACCTTCAAGATCAAAGAGGGTTTGTACGAGTGTTTAGCCATGCCTTTTGGGATAACCAATGCACCAAGCACATTCATGTAGCTCATGAATGAGCTATTGAAAGAATTTTTGGTAAATTTGTCATTGTTTATTTGTATGACATTTTAATTTTTAGCAAGACATTGGAGGAGCAATTAATGAACATCAAAAAAGTTTTTGAGAAGCTATGAGAGGAGAATTTATTGATCATTTGAAGAAGTTCAATTTTGTGAAGAGAGAGTTGGTGTAACTAGGATTCGTTATCTTGATAAAGGGTCTTAAGATGGATCTAGAGATGGTGAAAGCTATTGTTGAATGGACTACACCAAGGAGTACTATAGAGGTGAGATATTTTCATGGTTTGGCAAGTTTTTATAGAAATTTTATCAAAGGTTTCAGTAGTATTTGTGCAAATAAGATGTATTTTTTTATGATCAGAAGTTTTATGCTATAGTTTAAGATTTGAAGAAATAGAGAGACAATTTTTTTTTAAAAGAGTTTATTTTATTTATTGATCATCATGATTTACAATATTTAAATAGTCAAGGGAAATTGAATCAAATACATTTGAAATGGGTTGATTTTTTGTAAATTTATACATTTTTTTGAAGCATAGGAGTGCAAGATCTAATATAGTTGAAGATACCTTAAGTAGGAGGAAAAATTTGTTAGCATAAATGCAGATTGAGGTTTTTGAGTTCAATGACCTCAAGAGCTTTTATCCCGAGGATCCTGGTTTTGTAGAGGCTTGAAGAGCTTGCATGGAGCCTATCACTTTGGATAGGATGAGATGGTTGGATTTTACAATCATAGATGGTATGTTATTTCAAGGGAATCAATTGTGCATTCCAAGGAGTTCCATGAGAGAGAACCTGATCAAGGAGAAACATAGTGGAGGATTAGTTGGACACCTTAGTCGAGATAAGACCATTGCTATTGTTGGTGAGTGTTACTATTGGCCATAGTTGCAACACGATGTGAAGAAGTTTGTGCAGAGTTGTAGAGTATGTCAGATGGTGAAAGGAACAAGTCAAAATACTAGATTGTATCAACCATTACCTATACCTGAGAGGCCATGGGAGGACATTAGTATGGATTTTGATCTTGGTTTTCCAAGGATAGAGAGAGGGAATGATTCCATATTTGTGGTGGTGGAGATATTTTTGAAGATGGCACAATCCATTATGTATCATAAGACCATTGATGTTGTTCATTTTGCATAATTATTTTCTAGAGAGGTGGTGAGACTACATGGTCTACCCAAGAGCATAGTTTTAGATTGAGATACCAAGTTTTTTGGGTATTTCTAGAAGATATTATGGAAGAAATTGAAGATTGATTTGAATTTTAGTTCTGCACACCATCCACAAAATGATGAAAAAATAGAGGTAGTGAATAGGAGTTTTGGTAACCTACTAAGATTCTTAGTAGGAGACAAACCCAAGGAATGGGATTTGATTTAACAACAGGAAAAAAATTCTTATAAAAATTTTGTCAATAGGAGCACTCATAAATCACCATTCTAGAATGTATATGGGAGTAGTCCAAGAACTACTTCTGAACTAAGAAAGATGGATAAGGGGGAGAAGAGTAGTGTTGAGGATGAAGATTTTGTTGAATACCTAAATAATTTAAATGAAGAGGTGAAGAAACATATCAATAACATGAATTCATAGTATAAGGATAAGAAAGATAAAAAAAGGAGGTATAAGGAGTTCTAGGTAGGAGATGAAGTCATCGTTCATTTGAAAAAAGAGAGGTTTCTAGTTGGTGCATACAACAAGTTAAAGATGAAGAAGTTTGGACCATGTAAAATCCTAAAGAAACATGATTCAGGAAATGCATATGAGATAGAGATACCTTATGAAATTCATATTTCATCCTTGTTTAATATTTTAGATTTATCATAATATCACATAGGAGGAATTGATGAAGAAATAATAGAAGCATAGTGGGATATTCCAACACCTACTTTAGAAAAGGAGATAAAAGAAATTTTGAATAGTAGTGTGGGTAGAAGCACAAGAAATAGACAATATGCAGAGTACTTGGTGAAATGGAGAGGAAGTCTTGTTGAATATTCATTGTGGTTATTTGAGATTGAGGTGAACCGTCTTGGTTTCCCTCTAACTCTTGAGAAGTGACAAGATCACTTTTCAAATTACCCTGAGTGTCTAATGCAGGAGCATCCAGGGTGTAAGAGCAATCTTGCATCACCCAAAAAAATGTTTTTTCTATTCAATAAGGGCTAAATTTGCTAGGGTTACTATTTTTAATAAGCTTACATTTATGCACAGTTGGGCATGAAATCTTACATAGACCTCCAAAATGGTAAATTGAAGCCAATGGAGAAGAATTCACTTCCATATCATTTTTCATTTGAGAGATTAAAATTTCAATGTTCAAAAATCTTGTTAAAATACTCAAAGTCAATTTTAAAGCACTTAGAGGCTTCAGATGGGCCTAAAAATTGGTAGAAAACTAAAGTAGTCTACCTTTAGAAACTAATTAATGAGGATGCACCTTCTCGAGATATTTTCAAAGATATATTATAATTGAAAATCCAACGGTCGGATCAAAATTTATGACCTCGCGAAGTTGTACTACAAAAATTAATAAAATTTCAAAATATCTTATTGAGGAAGTTACACTTTGCAAAAGATAGTAGGGTGGTTACACCTTCCAAATAAAGAATTTGAATGGGGTTATGGTGAGGGGGGTAGAGCAGTGTAGAAGGTGGCTCAGATTTGTAGATTTGTAGGTTTATGTAATCAAAAATCCCATGTGATGGAAATTATAATGTTGTAATTTAATTTTCATTTCAGTGATAATAGAAAATATTTTCTTCTTTCTTGCATTTTATTTGCATAATTCTCTATTGTTGTGAGTTTTAGATTGTAAGGGGAGTACCCTTCATCACATGCATATCTCTTAACACTTATATATATTATAATACACCTTTCATTATTATAATATATATATGTAGATATTACATATAAATATCAATTACAATAAGCTTCAAATATATACATTAATATATATACATATATATATATATATATGTTATCATTTAATATTTATATATAAATATATATGTATATATATGTTAATGTATATATTATCATCAAATTAATATAACTCTATATATTGGTGCATATATATTTATATTAAATACATACATATACATACAAATGGTCGTATGGCGCATATTACATATCCACACATGGGTGTACATAGGAATTTTTTTCTATGCTTGCCCATACATGCATATGAACATATGTATGCGCCACTACTTATATACATACATTTATACTTAATACACACACACACAGATATGAATATCTATTCATAACATACAACTATCTCAAACAAGCAACAAAAGGTATTTAACACTATGAATCAAATCAAAAATACAATCATAAAGAAATCACAAGCAATAATTCCTAACCTACCTATCAACCCAAAAGGATAACAACATGGTTCATCACATACCGACATTGACTCATCAAGGTTACCCTACTTGATGCAGTACGTGTGCGTAGTTACTTAGATCATGGTCATGATAATGGTTTCCATGCCAACTTCTCTTGGATGATACTCTCCCCCCTAGAGGATTCAAACCTATCCTAAATCCAACTTAGTGCAACAAGAAAAAAGTTAACTGATAACATAAAAATAATATTCATCTCATTTCATATTGTGAATGGTGATCCTAGACCTGCACAAATACAAAGAACAAACACATAATTAGTTCCGTATGCAATTTTAAATCAACATTCCCCATGAAATCCATTTGAAATGCACAAAACAAGAAATAGAATGAAGAACACAAATGAAAATTTTCAAATCCTATTTAATGCAAGCAAACTATCAATCCCATGGGGGAATTGGTGCCATTTTGATGTGGAAAATGGCCCTTTCGCAATCCCTTGTAAGCTTGAATGATGAATTCATGAAGATTTGATGCTCCTTGGTGAAATTCCTACATAACCTAGCTATAAAACTTGAAAACTTGATGCAAATGGATGAACAATGGATGAGAAAATCCAAACTCTCAAGATAATGACTTTGCATAAAGTTGAAGATCCAAAATCCAAATAAGAGCCTCTTATTTATAGATGAGAAAGATGGAGGATGAGGAAAAATGGATGAATGTGGGACAAAAGACCAACCAATAGCATAATGCCACTTGTCAACATGCTAATGGACAAAGGTTGAGCACATTTTGATGAAAGTGTACATAAATGCTATTAGGTGGAATTTCAAAATTGATGTTCAAATGACATGTTGGAGGGAGAAAGGAATGAATTAAATGCCACTTGGCTTAAGTAAAAAGGACATGTAGGAAACTTAAATGCCATGTTGGATGTACAAACCTTTTGGAGCGATTTTTCAAACTTGAAGAATATTCCCCTTTTTGATGCCATGTTGAGAGAAAATAGGAGATTTAATAAATCAATTAAAATTATTTACTTGTGCAAGTTGAAAAAGCTAAAGGATTTGATGGATTAAGATTAGGATTAATCAAGATTTGATTAATTTAAAGGGAGATTAGCTGATGTGACAATTTGATTTAGATTTTTGGATTGATTTGAATCAAAGTTGAGAGGAATATGAATTTAGATTTAATTAAAGAAAGATTTGATTTATTTAATTAAAGAGGATGATGTTAGATTCAATCAAATAAAGATTAATTTATTTAGTTTAATAGAATGACTTTAGAAATTAATTAAATAAAAATTAATTTATTTAATTATAGAGAAGAATATGATGATTTAATCAAATAAAGTTAATTATTTAATTAAAAGAGGACATTAGGATTAATTAAACAAAATAATTTTTTTAATTAATAGGAGGGAATGACTTAATCAGATAAATTTGATTTATTTAATTAAGAGATGAAATGTGATGAATTTAATCAAATATAGATTATTTGATTAAATGGTTAGCAAAGGAGATGATTAAGGATGACACGGTGTTAGTAAAATAAGGATCAAGTGTATAGGATGAATCGATAAAATTTTCATAATGTACCCACTATATTGGTTCAAAGAATAAACTACCGAAATCAAAATTTAAAAAAAAAATGATTTTTTTGGGATGCCCCACTACTTCCTTGGCGAGAAGAAACATGTCGATATACTAGCCCCTTGAGAGATCAGACGCAAATTTGGATTTTTGGGTGATCTCACGAAAAAAGAGGACAAGGTGCCTTAGGGGTCCATAAAGGGTCCAAAATGCCAAAAACATACAAAAAAATGAAAAAACGATGCAAAATGACCTTCGGTTAGGAAAAAATAGGATCGAGAATCCAAAACCCTAGCTGGACGGCTAAACAAGGTAAAATAAAACCCTAAATTTCAAGCTTAAATAGGCCTCGAGGGACCACTTCCAATTCATTTGCACATTCAGCCTTTAGAGATTTAGCATTTTTGAGCTCTGGGCACTGTTCAAGATGGTAAAAAGAGTGCTTCCATGACACATTTTAGAGCAAGTGTGAGTGGACTAACAGCTACTAGATGTAGGACCAGTGGTATGTGATCCTAACCCAACTTGATTTTTCATCTTCGATATGCATTAATTAGGGTCAAAGTTCAACTGAGTCAAGCGCTACTATTTGGCACCACTGAAAGTGCTAAATCGGTGCCTCGCGACCTTAAAGTGTGCTGCTATTGAGTATGGCACTATGGTGGTGGAGTTTAGAAATTAGGTTTTAGACATCAAAGTGCACTACATGTGTGAATAGTGTTGTGGTGGTGCAATTAGTAATTTAGGGTTTGGGGCCAAGCTAGCGCGTGATCAAACTACAATATGACGACGCAGTTTGGAACTTTTAGGTCTCTAGTGATAGAGTTTGGAACTTTAAAATAGTGATTCATTTGAAAATAGTGACACATTTGTTGTTTCGGTCATGAAAACTCCAAATGGGATCCCAATTTTTTATGAAACTTGACACTGTTGCTTTACTGGTGTAGGAGGATGTTGCGATTTTGCTTTCACAGGAGCACATGTCCTCGATTTTGAGAAGATTGACTAAGGAGCCTAATTTGCATGAGACGCTCTATGAGCACCTTGGGGTGATAGGACTATGGTATGTCACCTATTCCCAAACCATTAGGACACACCTAGAGATGATGAAAGAACTGGTGGGGATATGGAACAGTGAGACATCCATTTCACTTCCCTACAGGAGAGATGACAGTGACCCTGGAGGATGTCTGGCGCATTCTTCGATTGTCGATCCATGGAGACTGAGCCATCTATGATGTGGACGCTGGGAGAGAGGCCTACTACAATGTCATGGGCCTTAATGAGATCATTTTTGCTGAGGGACAGATCAAGCTAGAGCGATATAGGAGAGCAGTGCCCACCTTCTAATTGATTGTTGTTATGATCATTTCAGGCCTTGTGGCACCAAATTGATGCAGCTGATACTTCAGTTTGGGATGGGGTCTTTCTTGGGAGTGGATGCTCTGATGGAGAGAGTGTTTTTCATGGGGTCCAATGATATTGGCCTCCCTTTACCATGATCTACATGAGTTTTCATATTTGGATGGGAGGGCCATCGGGTCTGGCATTACACTTTTGCATATCTGGGCCTGGGAGCACATTGTAGTGCTTCACTCACGATTCAAATTAGTTTCCATGGAGATAGATGATCTAGCAGTCTGGCGATATAGGGTGGTTTGTCTTTTACTGATATAGGAGCTACTGATATTCCTCACTAGAGGAGGGTGATCGATGAGATGACAATTTTTACCTAGAGGCCTTGGCTCGGTATGCCCACCTAGTATGATGATGTTCAATAGTTGTTCTTTGCCAGACATGATAGACTTATGCAGTGTAGGGAGCATATGATGATAGAGTGTTACCTACCAGACTAGGTTGCTAGACAGTTTGGAGATGTGCAAGACTGTCTTGATGACTAGTACATGGTGATATTTGCACGTATTACGAGGGAGACCACATGGGGCTGACCGATTCTAGTCAATGATACTGTGGAGATATTTTGATAACTAGTAGCCAAGCCATGGCCATATGATTAGGGGCTGAAATATGTTGGTGTCACACAAACATATAGAGATTGGTTTAGGTCATCAATCAGACTGATAGTTCTAGGTGCATTGCTACCACAATAGCGAGCCTGAGGTTGATCAATAGGGTGGGGGCAGGGGCGAGGAGGCAGATGAGATAGAGACAGAGGTAGAGAGGAGGTGGACCACCTCCACACCAACCACACTAACATCATGATTAGAGGGGGCTAGGACATTAGGGGAATGACCACCAACAAAGGGACAGAGACAGGCAAGGAGATGGGCCCAGGGACCAGCAGCAGCAACCCCCACCACCGCCACCACCTTAGTCAGACTAGAGAGATTCCCTTATATAGAAGTTACAAGCATAGGTTGCTAACTTGACAGTCAAAAAGGACTAGGTGAAGCAGTAGGACTAGGACCTGATAGCAAAGTGAGACCAGGCCATCCAACAGTGGCAGGTTGTAGAGCTGCAGGCAACACAGGAGATGGGTTGATGACAGTAGCTTGAGAGTATGGTTGCATCCTCCTTTAGGAGCACTATGTCTATGTAAGAATACCATGATTCCATTAGAGAGGCTAAGTACTATCAAGTGCATTATCATTAGGCAGTGCCTTGAGCGGCTCAGGTTCCAGATTTATCACAACAGATTAGATATAAGCCTCTAAAGGGTCACGGGGAGAGGCAGGGTGGTGAGGGGAGCAACCAACAGGGCTAGCTCATACTTTGATCAGAGACACCATTATTTTTTAGATCCATGGGATCATTTTTTGATAGCCCTATGGGTGATTGTATTATATTGATTGATATACACAAACATTTGATCCTGATTCATGTACCATGATAGTTGTATATCTATTTTGATGATATATGATATGAGATGATTCAATCATGAGATGTGCTCTATTCTATTTATGCATGATGGATGGATGTACTTAATTTTCTATATGCGATGATATGACATGTGATGTGATGATGTGATATGACTTCATTTTATGTGATGCAATGTGATGAAATCCAATGTATGTTTCTATATGATGCTATGATTTGATGCAGTGATCATGCAGATATTTATGGATGGATGTATTTATTTTTAGTATCTTTCTATGCACTTTTTATGATGATATAGATGTGAATGTTATGATATGCAAATGTTTTAAAACTCTTAGACTAATAGATCTATATTATGCACCTAATGGATGATGATGATGGAATGTATGAAATGCTTTTTTTATTTTTTTAGTACTTTTTCCAACATGGATGGATGACATGATGATGCATGTAATATGATGTGATGATGCTTTCATTATGATTCCTATTTGATGATACAAATGAATGATATGATGATGCTTCTATGATGATGCAAATGGATTATATGATGATGCTTATGTGACAATGCAAATGGATAATATGATGATGTATATGATATGATTTATAATGCCTATGTGATGATACTTTCATTGTTATGCAATGGATGCAAATGTATGGTTTATGAGATGCTTAGAATAACCAATCTATATTAATGATGAAGTAAAATGCATGTGTGATGATTAATGTTTCCTATATGATATGATATGATATGCATTATGCTGATGGTTTGTGGATCCAAGATGGATGCATTAGTGATGATTCTGATTAATTGCCATCATACCATGTTAGCATGGAAAGAAGACCGAAGAAATAAGAGAATCCAACAATTCAACTTATATTAGAGTGATGATGATGATGATTTTCTTACTAGGAATTGGAACCTTAAAAGGGACATTTACCTTATGTTTGATAATGCACATAGGCACCATGTATCAAGGTATAAAGAACCAAGATGGCGTTGCACCTAGTGTGATGGAATTTGACTAGACAATCAGATAGGAGTACTCCTGTTCACACCTAACACACAGAACCTCATTTAAAATGCAGTTCATATATTCCAAACATCTCAGACCAAAACATAGAAAGGAAAGCCTTCCTATGTGGTCAACAAGACACCTAAAACACCCTCCCTACACCCAAACAAAGCATGCTTGACCAAGGTTATATTACAAGAATATCCAACAAGCACAATAGATAAAAGATAATGATCGTTGCCCCGTTTCTTTCTCTTTAAATCCCTTTGTTTGGACATCATTGAGAGGTAATCAAAATGAGCACAAATAAGATAAGTCAAAAGACAAAGATAAAGTAAACAAACAAGCTAATGTTCTTCATACCACTAGCCAAGACTAAACTACAATGATACCTGATGTTGATGTTCATTGTAGGAAGGATGCATCCTCGAAGATGATGTTATCAGATGATTGATTTGGGACTGATTGGATCATAGGCTATTAATACCAAGAGTTGACCAAATTTTTTACTTACTGACCTAGACTTGAGACCTTGATGCTTTAGTTTTCACTTTTAACCTACTAGACTTTTTTCCAACTTTTTTACCAAAAGTTGAGGGTGATGATTGATTTATTATGAGTGATGTTTATTTTGTGTGAAAGGGAGATGGGGATGGATATATTTTTTAAAATATTTGGATGTTTTTAAAATATTTTGAGGTTGTTTTTGGTATTTTCTAGATTTTACAAATATTTTGAGTTTCAAAATTTCCAATGTTTTGGGGTTTTTTGATATTTTGACCAAGAGACTAACCTAAGGACCTATCCTAGGTGCCTCAGGGGCTAATCAAAGATTAGCCTTTCCTACATTATACACACAAAGACAACGTAGTTTGATTGACATAGACTCGATTATTGATGAAATATGAACAAATGAATTGCCAATTTATTATGACAGACTCCTAAAGGACTAACCTAAGTGTCTCAGAGGAAGATCAAAGATCAACCTTGCTTACGTTCAAAGCACAGAGACCCGTAGTTTGACAAGACAACTTTGTTTTTGACTTTTTTGTACTGAATTTTTTACTTATTTTTTGGATTTTGATATGTTTTGAATGTTTTTAGATTTAATGATTTTTTGATGTTTTTTGATATTTTGATTTTTTAATGTTTTTTGGATATTTTTTATTTTTTGATTTTTTGGATTTTTTTATTTTCTAATGTTTTTTGATTTTTTGATTTTATGATGTTTTTGGATTTTTTTATTTTAGGATGACTTCAAGAATATACACGAATATGATCTGATGAGAACATGCCCCCAACGTGATGCAATAGACTACTCCGATAAAGGAAGAACAAACTGACCTTGAGAATGGGCCGAATAGTACTAGGAGGGATCATGACACAAACACAGGACCAAGCTATGATGCGAATGCAAATAGGTGATGGATGGATGAATGATGGATAGATGATGCATAACAAGTCATAGAGATTCTGGTGGATGGAGAGTGCTTATTTACACAAGGAACCTATTTTCCAGGTTTTCACTATAGGACAATTTTTTTCTCTTTACTATTTTTCAATCCTTTTTTTGATATATTTTTTTTTTTGAATTTTTATGTTTTTTGATTTTTTTGTTGTCACCAAGATGCCTGTTTGCTAGGTTTTCATTAGGGTGAACATTTTTTCAATACATTTTCAGTTTTTTTTGTATTTTTGGTTTTATACCTCGAAAGATTAGGCATAAATTTTTTTGAGATGGGAGTTGTTCATGGGCTCCTACAGAGGCTTTCCTTCTAGTGTTGATAATTGATATGCCCCTAACTTGTAGTTTATGGTGATGACGAAGGGTCTCAACCAATTGGGTTAAAAATTTCCCTTACTATTTGGATTGGGGACTTTTTTTATTTTCCTTTAGCACAAGCTCTCCAACTTGGAAGGTTTGACTCATGATCTTCTTGTTGTAACTCTACTTGAATCAGGTTTGGTAGACTTACAAATGGTTTAAGGTATCCATATGCCACTCATCTCGTAATTCCAGCTCATTCAGTCGTGATACCCAGTATTCTTCATCTGTGATGAGATTCTATAGTCATATTCTCAGGGATAGGAGCTCGATCTCAATAGGGAGTATGACTTATGATCCATAGTCCCATAGGGTAGGATTCAACTATAGATGCTAGTCATGACCAATGATATTGACTATTTTCTTGAGGATTTTTAGGATCATGGTCTTGTTAGTAGCTTCTGCTTTTCCATTGTCTTGGGGATAATACGAAGTGGAAAAGCGATGTTGGATTTTGAATTTCTAGAATAGGTAAAGAACATCCTGATTTGGTGTCCCATTATCTAAGATAATGGCTTGAGGGACACTGTGGTAGAATATTAAGTAGTTTAGGATCAACTTAGATATCTTCTTTCCAATAATGTAGGTCATGGGGATGGCTTCCACCCACTTTGTGAAATACTCAATGGCGGTGATGATAAACTTATCTCCACTGGATGAGGTGGGGGTAATTTTTCCAATGATATTGAGCCCCCACTGTGAGAATGTCCATGGTGTAACAATTGGGTGGAGCTCTTGAGCTAGTGCATGGATGAGGTCCCCATGTTGTTGACATTGTAAACACATTTTTACATAATTGTGTGCTTCCCTTTCAATTGTGGGCCAATATCGCCCCATCCTCAACAATTTCCTAGCCAAGGTCATACTACTCGAATGTGAGCCACAAATGCCATTGTGTACCATGGTTAAGGCATTAAAAGCTTCCTTGGTGTTTAGGAAACATAACAAGGTTCCTTCAATGCTTCTATGGTAAAGGGTATCTCCTAGGATGAAAAAAAAGGATAATTTTTTGACAAAGGCTCTCTTGAGGTTTGGGGTTATATCTGCGGGAAGGACTCCTATTCTCAAGTAAGTGTATATATCATGATACCAGGGATCACTAGGACCAATGATTTCACACACAAATTTAGACTCTGGTACCATGAATGTAGGAATGAGAAGCTTCCCTATGAGGAATTCTTGTTTTGGGATGTTGCACAGGATCTCTAGGAGTGATCTGATCGTAGCCATTGCATTTGTTGCTATGTTATTTGCTCTTGGTAGTTGCTCAAATGTGATATCAATGAAGAACTCTTTAAGGATCTCTACCAATTTCTTTTAGGGGGTAAAATTATCATCTTTTGTTTGATACTCATTGTTTACCTGGTTGATTATGAGCTACAAGTTTCCATAGACCTTAAGTGCAATTATCTACCATTGTACTATAATTCTTAGCCCTATGACAAGAGCCTCATATTTTGTGATGTTATTTGTGCACAAAAATGATAGCTTGTATGATTTAGGTATAAAATACCCCTATGGGGTGATGAATAAGATCCTTGTTCCTAACCCATGTTGCATGTAGGATCCATCAAACTACATTTTCTAGTGATCTGCTATACTAAGGTTGAAGATTGATCCGTCAGGGAATTCTAATACAAGTGGATTTTCTACATATATGGGTGCTTCTACCAGTTGATATGGAATTTCTTGCCCTTTGATAGCTTTGCATTCCACATACTCAATATCATACTCTTTGAGGATCATAACCCATTTAGTCATTTTTCCGGTGAGCGTGGCTTTAGATAGTACTAGAGGTACTTAAGAGGGTCTATTTTTTCAATGATCCTTATCTAGTGTGCTAGCATGTAATGTCTATATTTTTGAGTTGTGAATGCGACTGCTAGGCAAGCTTTCTCAATGGGTGTGTAGTTCAGCCCGTGTCCCACCATAGTTCTACTGATGTAATAAATGGTTCTCTCTTTCCTAGTTTCATCGTGTTGTGCTAGGAAAGTGCCAAGAGCTCCTACTGTTGCTGATATGTATAAGATAAAGCATTTCCCTAGAATGGGTGACATGAGGACTTGTAGTGTGAGTAAGTATTCCTTGATCCTGTTGAAGGCATAATCACACTTCTCATCCCATTTGTATGCTACCCCCTTGTGGAGTAGATGAGAATACATGATTTCCTTGTCTGCTAATTGTACTATGAATTTGTGGATGAACTAGATTCATTGTAGACCTCTTAGTTGCTTCAATGTTTTGGGTGCCTCCATTTCAAGGATTGTTTTGACTTTGGTGGGGTCTACCTCGATTCCTCTCATGGATACAATGTACCCTAGCAACTTGCTTGATTGTACCTGAAAGACACGCTTTTTTGCATTTAGTTTGACCTTGTACTTTACTAGTCTATCAAAAATGGAACTCAATGCCGCTATGTGATCTTGTCATTTCTTTGACTTGGCCAATATGTCATCCACGTAATCCTCCACAGTCATGTGAATCATGTCATGAAAGATTAGTGTCCTAGCCCTTTGATAGGTTGCTTTGACATTCTTTAGCCCAAATGGCATCATATTCCAACAATATGTCCCCCATGGGCAAGCGAAGGTTGTTTTGTGTTGGTCTTCCTTTGCTATTGTGATATGATTATAGCCTGAAAATCCATCCATTAATGATAGCATCTCATGTCCTGCTATCATATCCAAAATCATATCAATGTTTGGGATAGGAAAGTCATCCTTGGGACATGCTTTGTTCAAATCTTTGAAATCTGTGCAAATACAAATACCCCTAGTGGGATTTGAGACAGGTACAAGATTGGAGACCCACTCTAGACAATCTATTAGCCATATGAATCCTACATCTAAGATCTTTTGTAATTCCATTTTGACCAACAATGCTATCTGGGGATGCATTTGTCTTAGCTTTTGTCTCACTGACTTTGCTTTAGGATATATAGCTAGGTGGTGAACCACAACCTCTAGATCAAGTCTAGGCATGTCAGCATAGGTCCATGCAAAGTTCACTTTCCTTTCCCTTAGAATGTAGCCAAGAGTTCTTGTTCTTCTATTAAAAGAGACTCTGCATAGAATGTTATGTGTGACATCTCTTCTATTCTCAAGTTGACTGGATTGCACATTTTTCTAGAATCGTTGACTTCTCTTGATGAATGGCACTGAGAGGAAGATTGAATCCTTCATACTTTGGCACCTCAGAGATGTTTTCACCATTGGATACGTCCTTTATTTTTACTTTTTTTTCAGTCAAAGAGTGCCACAGTGTGGATTTCACTCAAAGGCCTAGAGATTGTTCTCATGTTTTCACTTTTGCGACTGAAGGATTCAATAATTTCCCTATAATAGGCATGTGTGTCTAGTATGATGTCAAATCCATCTTTGTGATCTCCACATGGTATAGTATCCCATAATCCCATGAATTCTGAGAGCACCTCATTTTTTTCGAATGTGTCTAGAACTAGTGGTCCTTGGTCGTAATCAATGAGTTGGGGATAGAATAAGTTTATTTCATGGGTTTGGGTTGTTGACTTAAAAGACAGGGTACTAATCATCAAATGAGAGTAATCCTCAAATAGCATGGGTAAATCTGTTATGAAATCCTCCTCATCACTACTACTACAGACATTGGTTATGTCGAAGGCAAAGTTATCTATGACTCGACCTATGGATACAGGTAATCAAAGAGTGGATGCTGATATCTAAGGGGGAGTTTTGACTATTTTAACCAGGGGACCTCTTCCATGTATGGTCACCTTTAGAGGGGTACATCTGAGGCCAATATTTCTCATGCGTTTCTCAAGAATGAGTGGTACTAGGAGACCGTTGTCATTTTGTCCAAGTTTCTTATTTATATCATAGCCTATACCAAGCATCATTTTTAGTCCTTTTCTACTTTCATCCATAGGAAGATTAGGCATGGGCCTTTCATCTTGGTATAGAAAGCTTGATATTCTCTTTCATCTACTACCTCTCGACTTAGGTCTCCCCAACATCTGAATCTAGAAGGGTCTGCTCTAAAGGTTTGGGATGATGTTTTGGGTAGTTGGGGTTGCCTATGAGACCTAGGAGATTGAGGTAACTCTCTTATCACACAAGCCTTTCATCTTGGACAATAACTTTGATTTTAGAGATATCAAGGATGGCAGGTTTCTTTGTCTTAGAAGTGGAGGCCAAAGTAGTCGGGTCTACATATGGGGTTGTGGGGCCTTCATCATTCTTTGGAAAATGGGGGATTTTATAGTATTTTTCTTCTAGACTCTTGCAGTAGGCGAAGGGCTTGGGATCACCATAGATTGTGACCTCTTGGTTTTGATATGGGAACTTGATGCACTGATGGAAAGTTGATGCAACTGCTTGCATCCCATGGATCCACGGATGCCCCAAGAGAATGTTAGAAGGAAAATCATAATGGCTAGCCCTACTTGAATAGGGAGTTGGATGGTGCCCTATAACACTCTTTCTTGATCATCATAAGCTTTGATAGTTATGCCCTTTTCATTTTCAATGGAGTCCTTAGAGAATCCCAGATTCTTTATGTGCTTGAGAGAATAGATGTTTAGACTTGAACCCCCATCCACCAAAACCATTTTGACTTTTTTTTTATGAACCACCTGGACCTCAAGGTGGAGTGCACAATTGTGAGATGGTTGAGTGGGGAAGTATTGATCAAAAAATGTGAGGAGATTTGGGGTGGTAATGTTTCTCACAATAGCTTGGAACTAGTCAGCATGAAGATCAGCAGAGACGGTAGATGAAGCCAATGCTTCCTCAAGGATATAATTTCTATGGGTGGATGACATCTTTAGTAACTCCATGATGGAGATCTGAGCAAGAGTTCTTTTCAACTAGTCTAAGGAATTGTAGCCATTGGGAATAGATCTTGGATTTGAGGTGGATGCCCTAGGTGGCTGTGATGACCCAACAATGGTGACTTTGTCACCCTGTGTGGTGATGCCACAATCAACTTTGGCTCCCTTGATGCTAACAACAGTGACCCATTAATCTAGGGATATGACAACATGATCATACACATGGTTCACATTGGAATATTTTTGCTTTCCATTGTCGTTCCCTTTGTTATGATCTGAAATTAGATTTGTGTATATTTTAAGGTCTTGATTTCCAACTGGTTGTTCGACGTTTATGATCTTGTCATCAATGAGGTCTTGGATCAGATTTTTTAGCCTAATTCAATTGGTTGTTGTGTGCCCCTTTATTTTATGAAAATCGCAAAGGTGATTCTCATTGTACCATGGTGGTTTCACGTGGGGCTCTTGATAATTCTCATACTTGGGGATTTTGATGAGATTCTCGTTTACCAGTTTCTTCATGATGAATTTGATTGATTCCCCAAGGGATGTATACTTTCTCTTGGGGGGATATTTGTCTTGCAGAGGTGGTCCTCCTTGATTATTTAGATTGTTGACTTCATTATTGGGTGGTTGTTATGATACCATGTTGGTTTGTGTTTTGTTTTGATTGTTGTTTTGTGGTTGCTGGTATGATTGGGTGTTTTGTTTCAGAGCATTGATTATGAACTTGGCATCAACCACACCATCATTAGTGAAATTTTTGTTTCTCACCCACGTGTGAGCTTTCTCATTATAGCTAGTGGAGGGGCAATTGTCTTGATGTTTTGGATATGCGGGTGTCCCCCCTTGTGCAATAAGGGCTCGTTCGATGTTGAGCGCCTTAGGGATCAAATGGTCGTATGTAATGATACATTGCATCTTAAGATGGAATTCCAAGGTTTTCTCAATATTGGTAATGATGGTGTAAACTTGTTGTTCCTCTAGCATGGTCCACTTACTCCTGTTGGCCTTGGATCACCATCTTTGTAAGAAGGAAGCGAATGATTCCCCCTTAGCTTGTTTAAGAGAAAATAGTTCCTCTAGACTAACATCCATGCCAATGTTGAATGTGTAATTTTTTAGAAATGCATCTATAACCTCTTGGAACTTTTTGATGCCAGGAGGAAGGTGAGAGAACCACTCCATGGTAGAACCAGCCAAATTTCTAGGGAATATCCACATTAGATAGTTATCGTCATATGTGACCTCCATGCAATGTACTTAGAATTCCCTGATGTGATCCTCAGGGTTTATCATCCCATGATATTTATCGAATTTAGGGATTTCAAACCCCTTTTGGAATGGTACCACTACAAGAATCATGTCGAATGGATAGGAGCACAAGTTGCTTGGTGTTTTTGTTGTTTTTGATGATTGGAGATTGAGCACTTGCTGTGAGAGCAATTTTATTTGTGTTGTCACATTGTCTTGCATATTAGGGGGTGGAGTGACTGTGTTTTAAAGTGGTCAAGGTGTTTGAGTGATAGGTGTCTAGTTTTGGATGTGTTTGTGGGAGTTTGTTGCAAGCTCTACTATGTGATCAAGGCTTGTTGATATGCCTGCATTTGTTGTTGGTCTTGTTGTTGTTATGCCAACAATGCTTGTTGTTGGGCTAGTAATTGGGCGACTTCTTGTTGTGATTGGTACTATTGCAGGGCTTGCTAATAGTCTTGCTATTGAGCTACTTGTAGCTGTGCCTGGTATTGAGCTTGTGCTTGCACTTGTTGAGCTTGATATTGGGCTTGAGCTTGATCTTGTGCTTGTTGGGCTGCTTGTGTAGCCTGGGCATCCTACACAACTTGTGCGGCCTATGCGGCTTGAGCATCTTGAGTTGCTTGTGCAACTTGGGTGGCTTACTATTATTGCAACAAAGCTTGAGCTCAGGCAACCTATTGTGCTTGTTTTGGTTGTTATGTAGCTAATTTCACTTGTGCTTGTTGAGAAACTAGTTGTGCATCTTGTTGGTTTTGAATTTGTTGAAGTTCCTTTTGATAGGTAGCTTGTTGAGTTGTTTACAACATGATGCTATATTGGTTGGCCACATTTGATCTTGGTGGTAGTGGTGGTGGCAAATTGTGAATGGTGTTTGTTGTTGTGATGAGAGGTACCATTGTATTGATGATAGGGATTTGTGTAGTGGATGGTGTGACTGATATGCTTGGTCCTTGGGAGACCATGTTTTGAGATATTTGTGGGGTGGTAGATGATGTGTTGATTACTTTTGTCACTTGGATGGTTGCCACCTCTTGTTGTGATATCAATGGCAAGATGGGAGGATTTAGTATGATGTTTTGATTTATGATTGGAGGGTTTTTTTGGCTCTGTTGATTGATGGTTGGTAAAGGGGGAAGGCCTAAACCAAGGGGTGGTGTGGATGTTAATGGAAAATGTGGAAGTGGTGGAAAAATGGGTGGTGTATTCCCTTGAGGAAATGATGATGATGAGGGGTCAAAGATGCCTCCTTGTTCAAATAATCCACCTTCTCCTTGTGAGGTCATAGGGAGAGAGCTTTGTGTGTTGAGAGGGTATGCCAGTGTTGTGTGAAAAGAGGATGGATTGGTGGGATAATGAAATGTGAGTGAAACATATGGGTGCAACAGAATCAATGGGACAGATTGACCGAAGATGGTATTTGCATCCAAATATTGGTTGTTCACAAGGGGATGTGTTTGAAGTGCATGAAGCAATGAACTTCCCTTGTTGAAAATTGGTTGAGTTGGAGCAATGGATGATGTGTTTTTAGGGATGGATTGTGTGATACTTTGTAATGAAGATGGTCTGAATGAAACTGGTGGCATAATCTCAAGATATTTCTCCACAAGAGTGCTCAAATCATAGTCGGAATGGAGTTTAGCCCCTTCTTTAGCCAATTCAAGCATGTATTGGGAGGGATTGAGTCTCATCATGGTATTGACAATCCTGTGAGTTTTAGGATTTTGGACCATCTCAATGATTTCATCTTGTGTCATCCCTAAGATATTATTGGCGACATCTTCAAATTGACCTTCCTCTTGAGGATTTTGTGATGATAGAGGAAGATTAGTTAGGGGATTGCTTGATCCAATGGGATTCATTTAAGAAGTGGTTTTTCTTAAGTCACTCGAAGTTGATGTTTCTTTGTTGGTTTCCATGTTCTTCTTGTGTTACAATCTAGTTTGCACCATAAAATATGGATCAATTTTCAAGAATGTGTGAGATGAACCTCTAATTCTTTAGATTGATCTAACTTTAGGCACAAAAGATAAAATATAGGAAGATTAAGTATCAAAGTGTGATGATGAGATAAATGGAAGATGGATGATGTGAATGATTGAACTCTTGAGAAATCTTGAAGGAGATACTAGATTTTGGGATTTTGGATTTTTTATTTGATTTGATTTGATCTTGACTTTGGCTTGATTGGATTTGATTTGGATAGTGAACTCATAAACTCTAAGAGGTTGGATGTTGTCCTAGAGTAAACTTGTACACAAGATGATAATTTGACTAAGTGTGTAAAGAAGGATTCATCTAGACACACCTAACCAAACAAGATGATTCTGGTTTGATTTGATTTTGGATTTTGGAACTCATAGACCCCAAGATGCTGGATGTTATCCAGGGATCTAGAATTGTTCATAAGGATTGATAATTTCAATTAAATATGTGGAGAAGGATGCATCTACACACATCTAACCAAACATGATGATTTGGATTTGATCTAGAGGATTTACCAAAAGCCTAGCATGAATGATTTTTTCAAGATTTCTAAGAGTTGTTGGTGAGATGATTTTTGGATTTGATGTTTGAGGATGGATGAAAGTGATTGGTTTTTATTCTAAGATGAACCTAAAAAGTCTTGTTTACAAGACCTCGGTGTTGAAGAACCTGCAATACTTCCTATGTGAGATACTCAAACCTTTGAAAGAGACTTGGATTTTGACAATAGTAAAATGAATACAAATTTGGATTGTTTCTTGATGCAGGTTTGTAAATGTTGAATGTCAATCTTTCCCTAAATTCATAAAGCATAGACAAACGTTTCTTGTGAGCTTTTTGACTAAGATCTTTGGACTTTGGTTTTCAGATTTTGATCTTTCGGGAAATCATTTGGAAGAGCACATGTGTGGGGTTCAATTATTTCTTAGCTTTGCTTAATGAATTCCTTTTACCACAAACACTCTCTTGATTAGATTTTCAAACTAGATGTCTAATGTCCTAACTTCTTATCATCCCACAAAGTGCATTTTGTGGAAATCAAGGAAATCAAGGAAAAATTTCCCTAATGTTGACTTTAGTAAGAGAAAATTGAGATGTAAATTTAAATACTTAGAAGCCTCTAAGGATAGAATCCCTAGGGAAAGCAATAGCACTTAAATTTTGTCAAAGACATTTGATCCTCCTAAAGGGTTTGAAATTTGATGTTCATGTTGAATGCTTGTTTTCCAATGTTTTAGATCAAAGCAAAGTGTTTTGATTCCAAAGTGATGCACAATCCTAGGATAAAATGAGATAATATTTGTTGAGTTCCAACTTGGATAAATCTACTTACGCCTACTCTTAGCAGATGATTAGATGCTTAACCACACTAGCTCCCTACCATGACACACACTTCTCAAGTCATCCAAGCATCAATACCCATGAAAATCACATGACATACTTCTCATCTCTACTAAGAGCCGTAAAAATGTGGGATGGATTCATAATGACCGTTCTTGCACACCAACAAATTTTGGCCTTCTAAACAAGAGGTTCTAGTACATGAATTTTGTTCATGGGGGATCATCCATATGGCAAGAGACCATTGCTTCCCTTCTTGTCAGAACAATCCTTGTTATACTTGAACTTTCCTCAAGTACCTGCACTTATATACTGGTTGGAAGTCGCTTGGATTTACCATGTTTCTGATTGGGTCATTTCCTGGGGTGATTACTTTTTCCCAGGCATGCCCTATGAGCATAAACAAAAGCAAGCAAGCACATCCGTAGTTCGATCAATATTTTTTGAGAAACAAAGAGATAAACACGTGATATACTCCACTCACACTCACAAGATTTTGTTCAATTTAAGAATCCAAATTAAAGTGTGGAGGCAATCACTTATACAACTTAATATCACAAAAAGCCTTTTGATTCTCAAGATTGTCATGAGGCACGAGAGAAGCACATACGTCTTTTAGATGATATTAGTTTGGATAAGAGATTACAAAACATAAAGGCACACATTGATTTTAATCCTTCAAAGCAAGAATTGGTTTCTTTTTAAGCACCAAAAGGACATGTGAAATTTTCTTGTTCAATTGTTAATTCCAAAAAAAAATCTAGTAAGTTGCCTAAGGTTCTTTTTAGCCCCTTTGTTTTGTTCTTTTTAAACCCAAATTGAAATCTATTGAGTTCTAAGAACTTGAAGCAACAAAATTCTTAGATTTGGAATTATAATTATTTCCAAAAAAGTGTTTAAAAACACTTGATACAATAGAGAAATGATGTCATAATAAAAATTCATCCTTGCTCCTTCCTTGCCTCCACCTACAAAAAATGATTAATCCAAGGAATGCAAAGACAACAAACAGGTTAACAGTCCAAAATAATCAAAGAAAAAAAGTACATGTCAAAATAACTTGAAATTTAACCTTTTACCCCACCCTAGTGGTGTAAACCGCATATGATTCATAGTCTAGAGGAGTCAGCGATGCTGTATGGAACCATTGGGACTAACAATGATGAACTATGTAGAATCCAGTGACCATGATTGTGGCACTATTTTGACCAGTGGCAGAGTTTGGAGTTTGGATGGCTAGTCGACGGGAAAATGGTCAAGCATCACAGTTTGAAATTTAAATATCTTGGCTAGAATGGCTCAACATCGATGTTTGGAATTTTTTGGTGTCACTATATGGTGCCACTTGACTACTAGTAGCACAATTTCTCTATCAGCAGTGTTGCTTTCCTGTAGATACAAAACTTAACAAAAAACAATGGAATTTCTCAAAACAAATGTGTTAATTTCTTCAAAATTTCCCTCCTTCTAGCACCAAAATGTGAATGGTGATCCTAGACCTACACAAACATAAATAACAAACACACAATTAGTTCCATATGCAAGTTTAAATCAGCATTCCCCATGAAATCCATTTGAAATGCACAAAATAAGAAATAGAATAAAGAACACAAATGAAAACTTTCAAATCCTATTTAATGCAAGAAAACTATCAATCCCATGGGGGAATTGGTGCTATTTTGATGTGGAAAATGGCCCTTTCCCAACCCCTTGTAAGCTTGAATGATGACTTAATGAGGATTTGATGCTCCTTGGTGAAATTCCTGCATAACCTAGCTATAAAACATGAAAACTTGATGAAAATGGATGAACAATGGATGAGAAAATCCAAAATCTCAAGATAATGACTTTGCATAAAGTTGTGGATAAAAAATCCAAATGAGAGCCTCTTATTTTTAGATGAGAAAGATGGAGGATGAGGAAAAATGGATGAATGTGGGACAAAAGACCAACCAATAGCATAAAATGCCACTTGTCAACATGCTAATGGACAAAGGTTGAGCACATTTTGAGTAAAGTGTACATAAATTCTATTAGGTGGAATTTCAAGATTGATGAAATGGCATGTTAGAGGGAGCAACAAATTATTAATTAAATGCCACTTGGCTCAAGGCAAAAGGACATGTAAGAAACTTAAATTCCTTGTTGGATGTACAAACCTTTTGGAGGGATTTTTCAAACTTGGAGTATATTCCCTTTTTGATGCCATGTTGAGAGAAAATAGGAGATTTTATAAATCAATTAAAATGATTTACTTGTGCAAGTTGCAAAAGCTAGAGGATTTGATGGATTAATATTAGGATTAATCAGGATTTAATTAATTTAAAGGGAGATTAGTTGATGTGACAATTTGATTTAGATTTTTGGATTGATTTAAATCAAAGTTGAGAGGAATATGAATTTAGATTTAATTAAATAAAGATTTGGTTTATTTGATTAAAGATGATGTTAGATTGAATCAAATAAAGATTAATTTATTTAATTATAGAGAAGAATATGATGATTTAATCAAATAAAGTTAACTATTTAATTAAAAAAGGACATTAGGATTAATTAAAAAAATGATTTATTTAATTAATAGGAGGGTATAAATTTGATTTATTTAATTAAGAGATGAAATGTGATGAATTTAATCAAATATAAATTATTTGATTAAATGGTTAGCAAAGGAGATGATTCAAGACGAAGCAGTGTTAGTAAAATTAGGATTAGGTGTATAAGATCAATCGATACATTTTTTGTGTCTAGACATATATATTACTAAATCATTAAAAGACAATCTCATCATAATGCATATTCATTTATTTCATTCATCCATTGAGCATATCAAAGAAATAATCTTACATTAATAAAAAATTTACTCATAAAAGTAAAAGTAATCTAGTAACCTAGAAATAGGGTGTAACAACATTGAAGTGAGTTTAAAAAATAACTAGTTTGAACCCATTACTTGATAGGATTCTTGGCAGCTAAAAAATCCAAGGATCTCCATCCATAAATATTATAGTTCATTGTAATAATAATATATGGTAGAGAGTATATTGACTAGGGCATCGTAGCTAGCAACAACTTTCACAACCAATTAGTATAATTTATTATTAAATCAAAGAACTTCTTTATGAATTCTACCTATTTTATTCAACACATAGAAGTGCATTCCTTCATTTATTAGAATGAGTAAAAGTCAAGCGTGTTGGATTAGGGAATATTTTGTCTATATGAGAATAACTTATTGTTGGAAATCAAAAGGGATAAAAAATTATTGAAAAGGGTAAATGATCCTTTCATCATCATCATCATTGCTAGGGTGTTGGAAAATAATATTAAGAAGTTTATTTGTATCAATATAATGGTTACTATTCCTTTTTAGGGAAATTATATATTTTATCCATTTATCTACCTTCTCCCATATTAGATTTGAAGGATTTAAATTGGTCCCTAATATTGACTTCTAAGGTATTTCAATGATTGTTATTAGTAGATCTATGCCAATTTCTAGTTGAAGTTCAAAGATGCATATTTTTACAAGAATAAAATATACATTCAATTCCCATTAGAAGTTGGAAAATACACTCTCTCATTGAATATGTTTTTTTTTTAAAGGTGCAATGCACCCATATTATTAGGGTCAAATTCTTTTTTGACTGGAGCTATGAACCAGGTACAACAAACAACAAGAAACAACCAAACCCACGAGTACAAAGGCCCAGTGAAGGCACAAGGCCTGCGAGCACTTTGGCCCAGTGAGGGTTTGAACCTTGGTGGTCGTCACTACAACCAAGCAACTTGACCACCGAACCACACCCCTCATTATATATGTAAATCACAAAAAAATATAGAGATAAAATTGGTTACAATGGTACTTCGTCCCTCTAAATAGATAATAAAAACTGATCTTAGGGTGTTTATAAAACTAGAGAGGTTGATATTCACACACAATCTAAGGCTAGATAATGGAATATCATTAAGAAAAGGGAAATAAAAATACCTATAAAAGACATTAAAAAAACATAAACCTATTGTTAAACCCTACATATATTTTTTAATTTATTTTGATAAAACCTATGTTGCAAGGTGTGCACCCTTGGTCTCCTTGTGTTGTGCAGTGTAGTGCTCAGGTTTGTGACATGGCTTAACTACCTCCCGTGGATTCATTAACTCTGGAAATTGTATCAGGTATTAACAAGTTGATCTTTTGGTGCAATGACAACCGTCTGTGCAATAATTGGTATCAGAGCTAGGGTCACATGTTTTGAATCCCTTGCTTGCAATAGGGGGGATTGTGGCAAGGTGTGCACCCTTGGTATCCTTGTGCTAAACAATGCAACACTTGTGTTTGTGACATGGATTAACTGCCCCGTATGGATTCATTAACTCTAGCAGTTGTATCTAACATTAATAGGTCGATCTTTTGGTGCAACGACAACCATCTGTTCAACCTAAATCCGAACCTTCTAAATTACAATAATTGTCTTATTTCTTTCCCTTTGGATGCCAAAATCGTGATTTGATACTACCACTTGTAATAAAAAGACTTACACAAGAGAATAATATAATAGGGAATGTACTAAACATTTACTTGATAATTATTAAGAATAATATAGGTGACTTAGAAGGGAAAAAACTCTAAAAGTCTTCAATAAGAATACAATCAACAATGTGATGATCATAAACTAACCACTAACTCTTATGTATACCATACTTATGGGTTGGATGCCACCAAAATAAAATGAAGTACTTGTATAAGACTAATTAAATGATTATATATCTTAATTAAAGGTTATGATAGAAATACATGGACTACACAAATCCCAATATAATCAATAATTTAATGTTCTACCATAATATTGATGATGTATAAAGCTAGTCACCAATGTACAACAAAAAATATTTTAGTCTATTGAATGCTTCTAGTTCTCAATAGCCTCATAAATATCTATAGGACATATTCAAGCTTGTTGGGGTCAAATCCAAGTGTCTACAATAGATCTACTCTACAAAAACACTCCATAGTTCTAGCATTATCTACTTCTAGTAGAATGTAGATTTTTGAAAAATACTTCAACTTATTTTTTTTATATAAATGTTCATAAGCATTTTGGTATTTGAAAATTATTTTGATGAAGTTTTCAAATTGCTAGGGTCAAGTTCTCTTATGTCAACCCCCTTTTAGCATAGGCTTTACAACTTTGAGCAAATGATTGTAAATAATATGCAGAATTACGACTATAATAGACACTATAATTTTTTTCAAGTTCTAAATAAAAATGTTATTAAATTAAATGCTCCTTATTCTTTTGATTTTCTCCTTATTATCAATTATTATTCCCTTTAGAAAATAATTAGAGAAATGAACACCTTTAAATACAAAGACATAACAATTAGTTACACAAACATGTACTAAGTCAGCTCATAATAGCTAGTGAATAGGTGTAGGAAGATTAAGGTTTGAATTTTGCATTACTCAAGATTAAGCCTAGAAAATAGAGTATTGGCTTTGAGATAGGAATCAAATGTGTGGATATGGGTGCAAATGTAGGTACAACAAATGAATAATAATGACATATATGATAGTATATGTAAATACAGATGGAATAGGATCAAATGTATAGAAATGAGTAAAAATGAATACGAAAGAAATAAAGAAAGATATATGACTATAAGGGAATTATAAAATAAGAATATACCAAATATTATTATATAACCATACTGAATCATACCACCAAATATGAGAATAACACTTAAGAGGAATTGACAAATTTCATCATTACAATATTATAATCATATCATCTAAAAATGTTAGCAACATATTTAAAATAATACTCTTTAAATATATGTTCAACATAGTTTTTTCTTAATGAATAAGTTTCTATATTATCTTTTAAAAAATAGTGTTATACAGATTCACAAAAAAAAGTGGGTGGAAATAGACAAACCCCTAAAGACCATATGGGGCAATATCTCATAGCATAGAAACATAAATAAAGTCACTAGGTAGTGAGGGTAATATTATTTGGGTGAGGAGGAGGATCCTAATCATCTAGTTTACCCTATACAATAGTAAGGTTCAAGTATCCATGGGAGAGTCCCACCCATTAGTAGAACAAGTAGACAAAATGGTAAGAGCCAACCATGGGAGTTTCCTAGAATCAAACGAGTTGGAAGCACTTCTAGAAAGCCTTCTAAAATTTCCTCTTGTAGGTGACAAAGAGGTGAAGAGTCAAAGAGAAGACCATGACTATCATCCCTAACCATGACCCCTTCTTATAGCCAAGAAGTGAGTATGACATGTAGCTTGAGTAGGGAGACTACATCAACAATGATACCAATGAGAAGGTGAGTGACCCCAAGAGGAAGAGGGAGATGGATGAACTCTAGAAATCACTTAAGGGGAATTACCCCAGTGGTCAAAGAACAAATGGACCACCTCAAGTGGAAACTTCTTAACTTCCACCCGAATTTACAAGAATATCAATTCTCCTTTATTCCACATTCTAGAAGCATTGAGGACCCTTCTACATGTGAAATAAATTGTTTGATTTTCCTTTCAACAACACATAAAATTGAACTCTATTCATCACAAGTCTCTCTAAAATAACTCTGCAAAATCTGTTAAATTGAACTTATTCCCAAAATACTTTAATATTGTGGAGTTTGAGTTTTTCTTTTATTCATTATTTATAAACTTTAGACCCACATCTTAGCAAAATTTGGTAGAAATTTATTTTCTTGTCACATGGTTGGCCTTATTCACATAGCTCACATTCATACTTTTTATGAGAGAACAGATAAAATAAATACTTTTTATGAGAGTATGGATAAAATAATTGTTCAATATATATTTTCTGGTGATATTCTACTATCACAATAGAGATTTTGTTTATTGAAGAGAACCACTAGTCCGTATTTAGCAAAGTCATTCTAGATGATGTCAAATGTGTAGTTTGATGTCTGCATAGACAATATAGCTTTATTATTATTTTTATTGGAAGAAGTAGAAATGTTTTTAATAGCTACAAAATATGGTTGTAACAACAGCAGCAACCAAAAAAAATACAAGACTACATCAATAATAGCAAAACAATCGTAGAACGACATCAAACTACGCTACTTCCAAACAACTCTACTAAGGATGCACAATAGAAAAAATAAGTTTGAAAATAATAAAAGACAACTATGCTAAGGACACATAATAGAACAACGATCTTGTTGATATTAATAGTTACACAAAAAACCTGTAATAACATCAATTCTCCTTTATTCCACATTCTAGAAGCATTGAGGACCCCTCTACATGCAAAATAAATTGTTTAATTTTTCCTTCAACAACACATAAAGTTCAACTCTATTCATCACAAGTCACACTCAACTTAAAACAAGTCTACAAAATCTAATGCTAAATTGAACTTATTCCCAAAATCTAATGTTAAGGATTCACAATAGAACAATTCTACTTCAAAACATAAGCAAACAACTCTGCTAAAGATAGGCAATAGAACAACTTGATTTCAAAAGAATAAAAACCAACTATGCTAAGGACACACAATAGAACAACTATCTTGCTGAAATTAATAGTTACACAATAAAGTTGTAATAACATCAATTCTCCTTTATTCCACATTCTAGAAGAATTGAGGACCCCTCTACATGCAAAATAAATTGTTTGATTTTTCTTTCAAAAACACATAAAGTTCAACTCTATTCATCAAAAGTCACACTCAACTTAAAACAAGTCTACAAAATCTAATGCTAAATTGAACTTATTCCCAAAATCTAATGTTAAGGATTCACAATAGAACAACTCTACTTCAAAACATAAGAAAACAACTCTGCTAAAGATAGACAATAGAACACCTTGATTTCAAAAGAATAAAAACCAACTATGCTAAGGACACACAATAGAACAACTATCTTGCTGATATTAATAGTTACACAAAAAAGTTGTAATAACATCAATTCTCCTTTATTCCACATTCTAGAAGCATTGAGGACCCCTCTACATGAAAAATAAATTGTTTGATTTTTCTTTTAACAACACATAAAGTTCAACTCTATTCATCACAAGTCACACTCAACTTAAAACAAGTCTACAAAATCTAATGCTAAATTGAACTTATTCCCAAAATCTAATGTTAAGGATGCACAATAGAACAATTCTACTTCAAAAAATAAGCAAACAACTCTACTAAAGAAAGAAAATAGAACAACTTGATTTCAAAAGAATAAAAACCAACTATGCTAAGGACACACAATAGAACAACTATCTTGCTGATATTAATAGTTACACAACAAAGCTATAATAACATCAATTCTCCTTTATTCCACATTCTAGAAGCATTGAGGACCCCTCTACATGCAAAATAGATTGTTTTATTTTTCTTTCAAAAACTCGTAAAGTTCAACTCTATTCATCACAAATCACACTCAACTTAAAACAAGTCTACAAAATCTAATGCTAAATTGAACTTATTCCCAAAATCTAATGCTAAGGATGCACAATAGAACAATTCTACTTCAAAAAATAAGCAAACAAGTTTGCTAAAGAAAGACAATAGAACAACTTGATTTCAAAAGAATAAAAAACCAACTATGCTAAGGACACACAATAGAACAACTATCTTGCTGATATTAATAGTTACACAACAAAGTTGTAATAACATCAATTCTCCTTTTTTCCACATTCTAGAAGCATTGAGGACCCCTCTACATGCAAAATAAATTGTTTGATTTTTCATTCAACAACACGTAAAGTTCATTTCTATTCATCACAAGTCACACTCAACTTAAAACGAGTCTACAAAATCTAATGCTAAATTGAACTTATTCCCAAAATCTAATGTTAAGGATGCACAATAGAACAATTCTACTTCAAAACATAAGCAAACAACTCTGCTAAAGACAGACAATAGAACAACTTGATTTCAAAAGAATAAAAACCAACTATGCTAAGGACACACAATAGAACAACATCTTGCTGATATTAATAGTTACACAACAAAGCTGTAATAACATCAATTCTCCTTTTTCCACATTCTAGAAGCATTGAGGACCCCTCTACATGCAAAATAAATTGTTTGATTTTTCTTTCAACAACACGTAAAGTTCATTTCTATTCATCACAAGTCACACTCAACTTAAAACGAGTCTACAAAATCTAATGCTAAATTGAACTTATTCCCAAAATCTAATGTTAAGGATGCACAATAGAACAATTCTACTTCAAAACATAAGCAAACAACTCTGCTAAAGACAGACAATAGAACAACTTGATTTCAAAAGAATAAAAACCAACTATGCTAAGGACACACAATAGAACAAGCATCTTGCTGATATTAATAGTTACACAACAAAGCTGTAATAACATCAATTCTCCTTTATTCCACATTCTAGAAGCATTGAGGACCCCTCTACATGCAAAATAAATTGTTTGATTTTTCTTTCAACAACACATAAAATTCAAGTCTAATCACTGTACACATAAAATTCAAGTCTAATCACTGTTTATAAACTTCTGACCCTTATATTAGCACGTTTTTGTAGAAATTTACTTTCTTGTTACATGGTTGGCCTTATTCACAGAGCTCACGTTCATACTTTTTATGAAAGAATGTACAAAATAAATACTTTTTATGAGAGTATGGATAAAATAATTGTTCAATGTTAATTTTCGGTGATATTCTACGATCACATCAGAGATTTTGTTTACTGAAGAGAACCACTAGTCCGTATTTAGCAAAGTCACTATAGATAGTACGATTTCATTATTTTTTTATTGGAAGAAGCAGAATTTATTTTAACAGTTACAAAATATGATTGTAACAACGGCAACAACAAAACAAAAAACAAAAAGACAAATAAAAGACTGCATCAATAATAGTAAAACAGTTGTAGAATGACACCAAACAACACTACTTCCAAACAACTCTGCTAAAGACGCACAATAGAACAACTCTACTTCAAAACAGTAGCAAACAACTCTGCTAAGGACGCACAATAGAACAACTCTATTTCAAAACAGTAGCAAACAACTGCGCTTAAGGACGCACAATAGAACAACTCTATTTCGAAACAGCACAAAAGATAGCTTTAATAATAGCAGAATACGGTTTCATTATGCCTTCCCTTGTTTATCGTTTGTGTTCACGTGATTATGCTTTTATTTATACGTACAAGTGCGAGAGAGGAATGGAAAATATAACTCAGAGTGATCTGGATTTTGATTTTTCCTTTTGCTTTAAAGCAGGAGTGATACGACGTAATTCTCCAATATGTTTTCCTCGACTTGGCTTTGTTTCAGAGCTCACATGGAAGTAGTTAATGATGAAAATGAAGGGACCCACTCTGAGAAAATTCCAAGAGATCATCAGTGATGGAGAAATCCGTGCAAAAATAGAGATTATTGCCAGTTACAGCTATATTTTAACAGTCAAATGTGTAAATTGTAAGCATTGCCAGTTCATTTTTTGTACGAGTTTTCAATTTCAAACTTTTCATTACTGTGAGTGAGTACCGACAACTGGTTATCGGATTTTATCAACTCTTTAACAAAAAAATCTCAAAATTAGGATATTTAAGATTTTATCCTATAATTAGATTAAATTTGATATTCAGATTTTTTCACGTAATCATTCACCTTGTTTATTTGGTTATGCCTTTGTTTATCAATGTGCTTTTGTTTTGGATTGGATTAATGATACACAAAATGAATCATGGATCACTAGGGGAGAGGGGCCCATAGTTCTTCTTTAGTGAAGTGGGTTAATTTTAGGTGTTTATGTGGATTGAAAATTATTAAGAAAGTGCTTGTCAAGTCATAAATTTAATGAAAGACTAAAAAATTTCATTTGGTCAATGTGGATGCAATCTGCCTCATGTATATGTTTGATTCATGGAGAAAGTAAAATAGTTGCTTATTTGGATGGTTGATCGATCGTAGGTCTAGACCACTCTCAATCATTGTGTGGCACAACATTATTATGTGTATGTCATGCCGTGTGGTGCATAGAACAATCGTCACCCACAATGTCTATTTCCTCACATTAATGGTGTGTTGTTTTCTCTTTCCCTCCTGACTAGCTACATTAACTATGCATTCCTTCACATTTACTCATTTTTCATGGCACCAACTTTTAAAGCATTTGAGCATTGAATGCTTCACAATCTCACTTATCTCACTCAAACACAACCCATTGCCTACATGCAACTTCTTGAGTGTTTGTTTTGATAGGCACCAATACATGTTTGGCTCCACTCAGTGTTTGTTTCAATAGGCACTAATACATGCTCGATTGTGCACAATATTCAAAACCTCTACTTGATGATGGTGGGTTGTTGCTACTTCCTCCTCTACAAAGTGATTGTAAGTGATAAAGTAAATGGGTTTCTTTGCTTCCTTGTTGACAACTTTGCTATGTATTTTTTTTGCCTCTTGTTTGGCCTTGTCCAATGCTTCTTCATCTAACATTTTTTACAAGAATCACATATTTAAATGGACAACCTATTGTTGTGTCCTAATCAAGGTCATCGTTGAGTTGTTTTTTGACCATAGTGGGGATTTATTTCCTCACTATGGCAATGATCTATAGGATTGTATGTTGTGGGTGCTTCTTTCATTTATGGTTTTGTAGTTGTTTGTTCACCTCTACTCTATATTCCATAACTTGAAGTTTCTATTATTTTTTGGGTGCTTCTCTAATTAACATTGGTTTAGATTCTCTAGTTTAAAGTTTTCTTCAATGTTGTCTACCTTGAAGTTAAATGCATGAGGGTTTTTGTTTCTTTAACTTTGTGCAAAAGGGAATCACAAGTGTTTTTCAAAGGTGTTTATGAACAATACCAAATTTTATGTTTATAAACATGTTAAATGTGAGTTATAATCTTCTATTGGGGCATTACTATGACTTATTGGTTAAACTATTAATTTAATTTTATAATTCTTTGAATTTGTTGTGCAAATGGGGTTATTGTTAGGGTTTACATTCTCTTCATTTGTTTGTTTGATTCTTAGGGTTTATAACTATATTTCATTTCTAGGAATAATTTTTTTGTTTATTACAATGTTTTTTTTTTTAATAGTTTGATTCTTGGGGTTTATAAACTAGTGCAATTTTCAAGCATTTATAGTCAATTCACCTTTTTGCTATTTGATAGCCTATTAGGCCATCTATGTGCAAATTTATAACTTGACTCACATACTAGGATTTGTTTCAGTTAATATGGCTTACATATATGCAAGTACATTTAACATAGTTAAATTTTTAAGAGGTTTTGGCATTAAATAGATTGTTGATATAAGTATTTATTTTTTGTAAGAAAATACAAAAATATAAGATTAATTTACTTGATGATAAGCTCGATGAATATTGAATAAATAAGCCTCTAAAATTAGTATGTATTTAGATATATAAATGTTGTATAGTTGCATGTATGAATCAAAATCATAATATTCTTCTTTACTTTTTGTCAAATTCTTTCATCAAGTTTAAAATCATGACTGTGGATAAAACCTATGCCACCAAACTTGACCTTTACTGTGTTTTAATATTTTTTTGTTGTCACCTCCACAATGCACCATTTTGTTTCAATTTGTTCATCATCTCAGTCATGAAGGTTAAGATGTGTTGGTTTGTGGGGGCATATCAATAGTTTTCACATTGTGTCTTATTTGTAAGCTTTTCAATATTTAGCCAAGATTCATAGTTTATCTAAAAGTTGGAAAACTTATGTCAAGTCATAAAGTCTAGGTATTCAAGTTCCTAGACGACCTTCAAGAAGGTTAGGTTTGAAAATAAGCTAAATATTGTGAGTCAATGGTGTAAAATTTACCATAGGTATCTTTGTAATAGAAGATTGAAATTACACCTTTACACTGTGAATGCAAGTATTTTCTATTCTATTCTAAATATGCAAACTAATCTAAGAATGCAAAATGAAAACACTAGACCACCTCAAATGACTAGCCTAAGGGAAACTCAAAAGAAAAGTAAAGATAATGATTATACCTTTCTTTGTGTATTGATCTCCTTGGTTGGCCGTTGATGCTGTTTGATATATGTGCTCCTCTTGATGGCAATGAATGAAAATGGATAGATACAAAGTGGGATGAAGGCTAGATTAAACATGCCATGGTGATGAAGTGAAAATGGTTTGAAATGCAAGGGATTTCTTGATTATAGTTTGGAGATGGCTTAGAATTTTTCTAGCATGAGGGTACTTGAATACTAAAGTCTTGAAATGTATTAGAAGAGGGGGGGATTTATAGAGAAAAATTGAATTCTCTAGAGAATTCAATGGCCAGGATTGGGCCACTATGGCCAAGATGAAGGGCTACGGTGAGTTGAGAACTTACAAACCCTCACATCTTGCCATGTGGAGGGTGAAGTGTCAAGAGGATAAGGTGAGGTGGAAAGGGTACAAGTGATGGGAAGGTAATTGTAAGTACCTTGGAAAAGGGGTGATGAGACCTCTCAATGATCACATGGGAAAGATGAAAGCTTAGGGAGCATAAAAGTGAATTTAAAATTCACAATGATTGGGAAGATTTGGTGGACAAGAAAAGGTTCAAAAAGAGAGGTGAGAATCACCTTGGATAAGAAAAGGTCCTTAAAAAGGTAAGTATTTACCCACATGTGACAAATATGACCAGTCAAAGATTTTAGAAGACTTTGACACATGTGAGTGATGTGACAAGTCCAAGGTTCTAGAACTTGCATGGGTAAGAGAAGATTCCTTGGAGGAATAACTGTGAATTAAAAATTCACATGGGGAAGAGAGAAGTTTTGGATGAATAAAAAGGAATTAAAATTCCTTGGGAGATGGGGAGAGTTGACCAAGATGCTGATTGGATTCACTAATTAGTGATTAGAAGACAATTAGGGGTTAATGAGGATTAGAAGCCAACTTGTAAAATTTGGAGGATGTGACACATCCTAATCAAGGATTTAAGGCATGTGCACATCTCTAATGATGAGATTAGGGGGGTGATTAAGATTAAGAAAAGGATGTGACATGTGAGGATTTAAATAAATGTTATATTTATTTAATTTATTTGATGAAAGGGGGATTAAAGAGGGTAAGGTATTTAATTATTAATTGAATACCTTAGGGATTTAGATGAATTAAGAGTATTAATTAGATAATAGCATTATTACCTAATTAACGTGAATAAGGGGATGTTTAGATGAAGAGGGATAAATTTGGACCAATGTGAGTGTCCAAATTTAGGTGTCTACGTACACACTACAAAAAAGAGAAATTTCTATTTATATTTTGAAAAATGTGCTCTATAAAAGCCTTCTAATTGTGGGTCTTTATAGCACATTTCTAATTTACAAGAGTTGCAAACTACAAAATTGTACCATAATCGTTGCACCCCACATAATCTATAAGAACTAGAATTCAGGCTTTAGAATCCATATATGCATTGCATAACTTTCGTGCGAATTGCAAATGTATTTCCAATCATAAGCCTCAAATAGGCATATATCAAATACCCATTGGCCTTCCTTATAGTTCATGTAAAAAGTAAATTATTCACTCCCAAACCTATTCCCCACATATCTTCATAGGCCCCCAAACCACATAAAATTTGTACTCAAGTAGCAAGAGTAGTAGGGTACAACTTACAATCTATTGATGTAAATTCATCTTCGATCCTCCTACATTATTTAACAAAAAAATATATCCAACTCAAAACCAATATGTGTCCAACTTGTTACCTACAATTCAAACTTGAGACATTGTGATCCTTGAAGGAAAAGACATGTGCATGATTATTGTCAAATTTATACAAATAGAAATATATTCACATGACCATAAAAAATAACTCAAAGTTAGCAAGGTTTTAGTGGTGTAGAATTATGTTATATCCATCAACATTTAGTGAAAATATATATATAATTATATAAAAAAGAAAATAAATCTAGAGTTTGAAAAAAATGAAAACTTAGAAACAATAAAGAAAAATGTGGTATATTATATTCGTAAATGGGCTTCTAATATTATCAACCATTTCAAATGAGTTGCATATGCATATGAATAGATTACAGTGATAAATTATGTATTAAAATGTGCACAGTCACTTTGACTTGTCTTTTTGATATGTAAAATTTTTGAAAGTATGTTTCAACCTCTAAAGATACCTTTAGTTGATAAAAAATTTGTCAAGTATCTACACATTCTAATTAAAATGTAACAAGGCCTTTTATCCTTCTTTCCTTTTGTACAATTTCTATTCTCTTTATATATCCATATCCTACATTTAATAATAATGAAGCACGTTATTCATTCAAAATAATGTCAAACAGTTAAATTTTGTGATATTGTAGCATCATTAATTGTCACCCTTAATAGTTTCACAATAGGTTTAGCCCCCACTTGTGTTTCTATACCTAATTATGCTCCTAAATTTCCTATTTTATTATTGTTTAAAAAAAAATAGAATATAATTAGAATTAATATTAATTATTTATTTAACGGCCTGGACATGGAAAAAGTAGTCCTACTTTTTATTGTTTTGTCCCTTCTTGTGCTTAATTGGCTTGATGTTGCCTTGATTTAACATTGCAATGTGGCCCACACATTCACATTAGGTCTTGAATCCTTGTGAATCATTAGAACTTTATGATGTCTTGTAAAAGAGTTGTGAAGTGTTGTAACACATTTTCACACTTCTATAGAATCTTCTTATTATAATTCACCTAAATAACCCCTTTTTATCACTTACCAAGTCTTATTTAAAAGTCTTGTAACAAAATTTCACACTTTTCTAGGCTTTTCATCAATAATTACACCTTTCTTATGCCTTATTTTTCCCCTTTATGCAATTACAGGCCTTAATTAAGTGTATTTTAGAATATAAGCTCGATAAACATCATTTAAGTCAATTTAATTCCTGACACCCATTCACATGCCTTGAGTGGTACCCATTATCCATTGGGGGTGAATGAGTCCCTCTTGGCACAAAATTCAAAATAAGTTCAAATTTTTGGTAGGATTTTATTTATTAAGACCTAAGGTCAGCTTGTGATGTATTTTTGAGAAATTAGGGCATCATTGTGTATAAATATATGATTTTCTATTCATTCACCCATTCATTCATTCAAATATTCATTCATGCATTCAATCCATCAAAGAATTCAAGCATTCAAGCATCTTGGAGCAACATATCTTTAGATTTCAACATCAAGGGTTTAGTGAATTTGTGACATTGCATGTTATTTATTCATCATTCTTTTTCCATTTCATATTATTTTCAAGGGTTTGATTGCCAAACTAGGGTTTGACCAAGGAAAACCCCTATACTCTAACCCTTAACACTTTTTCCCCTCTTTGCATGTGTGTTTTGTAGGTCTTGTATGCAAATTTTTCAAAGCGATAGGTGTTGAAAAGTTTCATCAATCCATCAAGTCCATTCAAAGTAAAAAAAACCCTAATTGAAGCTTGGAGATCACCTACAGACTTAATTCTACAGATTCAAATCTGACAACCTATTAGAAAAGGAAGTACAAATCGAGACCCACATATTTGACCTTTGAATTTTCAAAATTCTATAGGTGGACTAATTCACCATCTATGGTGAATGAGTCCTATTGCCAAACCTGAAAAAGTGATTTTTGAAGTTTTGTGTTCCCAACATCTCAAAACTTGTTTTGACAATTTTCACTAGAAACAAGACTAATTTTCCATCTATGGTGAATGAGTCTAATGGGATTCAACAATAATCTCTACAACATTCCAGAGCCTCTTCTCATCAGCTTTCAGCCTCTAGGAGCACCTCTTCAATTTTGTTATTGTTTGTCCATGTTTCTAGTTCTTTTTGCATATCATAGCATGTTTTCAAATACTTTGCATTTCTTAGTTTTACATTAATAATCAATAGCTTTTATTAGTTTTATGCATTTAGATAATCTCATCTAGGCATATTTCATTCATATTGCATTAATCTTGAGTTTAGAAATAGCCAATTTTGGCCTACTTCTCTCCTTTTAGGTGAAAAACCCTAGAAGTGAAATAGAACATTAAGTTCCAAAACCCACGTTTACATTTTGGTGAACTTTCCTTTAGAAATTTTTAACTTATGATTTCAAGTGCATTTACATCGTAAGTCTATCTTACATCAACATTGCATTAGGTTTTACATTGTTTTGCATCCTAGGGTTTTCAAAATTGCATTAGTGAAAAAATCATATAGATTTCATTATTGCATTTAAAAATCATTTAAAATATTGAAATTTTTCATTTGCATCATAGTTTTGCATCAAATAATATAAAAAGCATAAGATTCATTTTATAGTTTCTAAAAAAATTAAAAAAAAATTCATCCTTGGACTCATTCGCCACCCTAGGCGAATTAGTCTAGTTGCATATTTTGTCTTGCATTTTTTGTCATTTGTAGTTCATTTTTTTCATTTTTGCTTTCTGTTTTTGTCTTTTTGTGTTGTTTTCTGAAATTTTAGTTATTATCATTTTATTTCTTGTCGTTTGCATTACATTTGCATCCACCTTTCCTTTAGTAGCATTTTTATGAGTGTTTGGTGCCCTATTGATAATACTTTAGTGAGAAGAAGTTTGAGACTCATGGCATCCCATGATAACATATTCATTGTGGACCTTGGGTTATTTAGAGCTATTACTCCTAGTATTGATAATAGTGCATCAGGAATGGACAATACCTTTAGTAACTCTTTGCATTCAGGCAACATGCATGCTGACACACAAACTAATCCTATACTGCATGACAAAATCATTAACATTCATGAGGACTTAACACATCTCCAACATCAAGTAAACCTTGAAAACATTTCAGCCATTTCCATTACCACTATAGAAAACATTCGTCGAATGATTGAAAGTGATGAAGGTCTCGACATTGTGAAACATATAGTTGAGATATATACCAAACAATATCTCCCTTCAACATCTAGTGCTCCTATTCCAACAATCATTGTGCCTAACTAAGGAGGGACTTCAATTCCTCCTCCTTTAATGGTAGCCTCCATACCTACCTACATCACTCCCCAAGTCATAACAACAAGGCAACCCATTAGTAGTGTGACTCCTTCCTTCAGTATTCCTACTAGCACTCCTAGTTCCTTTGTGGCTTCAAATGTTCTATCCTCTACCAACTTCCCACCTATAAGTGTTCCCTTCACTTGTCCTACCACTACATACACTCCATCCCCACTTTCTATTCCACCTCCTAGTATTTATACTAATTGTCTCATCAACACAAATCTTCCACAATGTTTCTTCCATGCAACAACAAATATCCACCATAAATCAAAATCAAAATGGACCACCCACCTATTATGTCCATAACAACCCATTGTATTTGGAAATATTAAGAACATCAATGCCAAAAGGAATTGAGATACCTAGATTTGAAAAGTACAAAGGGAAGGGAGATCCTACTAATCATGTCAATGCTTATACAACCTTATATAGTAATTTTGTCCTTGATGATAAATTGTTAGCCAAACTGTTTCCTAGGACTTTAAAAGACACTGCTTTGGAATGGTTTTCCTCCTTACCAGAAAATTCAATTCATTCATTTAATGAACTTGTTGATGCATTTATCAATCATTTCCAAGTGCACATGACTCCCAAAAATACATTTTCTGATTTGATGAGATGTAAATAGCATGAGGATGAAAAGGTAACCAATTTTATCTCACGCTATTAGTCACTTTATGCTCAAATTGATGTTAAGGTTCCTGATCCACATCTCCAAAAGATGTTCATAGAAAACATAAGTAGTAAACTTCAAGATAAATTAACCGTGATGAAATTCCCCTCTTTTATACACTTATGTACATCCCTTTGTGACTATCATGCATCTCGGTTAGTAGTCATGATGCAACGTCCACTTCTACCCAAGTTGAGAAATCTGAACATGTTAACCAAAACAATTCACAAAACTTTAGAAAACAAAACAAAGGGTTCTTACAGTTCAATCTTCCTCCTACACAATCAACTCCACTTGTTAATAATCAAGTGGTAGCTATTAAAACAATGGTCCCCTTTAATTAGAGGGATCTAAAGATACAGTTCACACCTTTGCCCGATACTCATAACACCATGACTCAGCTTTTACAACAACAAATGATCATCTTTCCCACTGTTAAACCACTTGATCCTACTAATCCTTTACCCTCAACCTTTAAACCAAATGCTTATTATCATTTTCATTGCCAAAATGGACATGAAATGAAACAATGTAAGCATCTTAAACACCTTGTACAAGACCTCATTGATTCTGAACATCTATCCATTGTAGGTGTCAATGATCAAAGAAATAAGTTTGTTTCCCCTCCAAATAAAAATTTAATATTTTTTGACTAATCCTATGCCTAAACATAATATTTCATTTGTCAAAGCTAGTGAACCTTCAAACAATGATGTGATGAATGTTGATACAAATGATAGACATCATGATCTTACTCCCCATGTTACCTATGTTAATCCTATGGATGAAGTGGTGCATATGATAGACATTATCCCTCGTAAGGGCTAACCTAGGAAGTCTCTTGATATTACTTTCTCTTCTCAATACATAATAAAAAATCTTCTCGATGGTCCTCTTTACATAGTAGACAACATCTATGATAATCCCACTGATGGGATATTAATAGATCTCACCTATAGAGAGAAAGTGATCATGAAGGAATTTTTAGTATTACATGATTTTTATCAAGATGATTATGAAAAACCAAAAGCCTAGATCAAGACACATAATGGTTTTGAATTCCCTACGATAGGATCGATTGTCCATCCATTACAAATAGGTCCTAAAACATTGGATTTAACATTCTCTATCATCCCACAGTCAAATCAATTTCATTTGAGGCTATTCCATCCATGACTTTTCTTAATGAAAGCTGTCCCTTTAATTATTCACAAATTTTTGAAGTTTCCATTTGAAAATGACATATTTGCCATCCATCATAGTGGCTTTAACCTATTATCTTCTAAAGGAAACTTTTCCTTATAATCCTTTTGGCTTGAACCCATGGAACCTATCACACCTCATAAAGACTTCTTTTTCATTGCTTATCAAAAATTCAAATCCAAAAGAATAGAAAAATTTTCCCTTCAAAACATGTCCCCGTCCACTTCCAACACTCCCATCCTAGATGAAACAATGCTTCAACCTAACCATGAACAAGAAAATCAAGATCCACCAACAATAAAAACTTCACCAAAACATTGTATACATGACCAAGAGATAATGAAACCAACCCCGTCATGCCACCTTGTATAAAGAAAACAAAAGAGAAAGTGATTGACCCATCTTCTATGGTTCCACCCATTCTTCCCCTTACGGAGGAAAAGGAGCCTATGATAAATCAACCATCTCGTACACCACACAACTTTAAAACAAAATCAAAAGCAATTGAGGTGCTAGGGAGCATATGCATCATCGACGTGCTCTTGCTCATTAGTTACATGAAGAATAAGACAAAGAAAATAACACTCCACACTTGATAGAAGCAATGCATAACCACCCTCCTCTTAACCCACCACAAAGTAATCCAATGCAAAAATCAAAACAAGAGATGCAATCTCCTTCAAGTATAATCATTCATCCTCCTGTTGTGATTAATTTTGATGATGATGAGGAAACAACAAAGATTGAAGAAGTACATAATGAACTCAACACATTGTTTTACTCATCTATGAGGTTAACTAATATATCTCCTATCTAGAGTGATGAGATTGGTACTTCCCCTAGTTTGGCCTTTACTCTTGTCTCTCTCACTAGTTGTTAGCCTTCTAAACATGATTGGGAGGTGGATGACTTGTTAGATGGTTGAATTGCATTCACCTTACTAGTCTTTTTCATTTTATTTTCCTTTGTGTGATTGCATGTGCATAGTGTGATCCCTCATGATGTTCTGTTTTATTTTTGTCTCTCTCTTTGTGCAATTCCTCTATTTGTAACTTCATTCTTCTATATGTCATGCATCACTTTCACTTTTTATTTTTATTTTTTCCTTTTGGGGATTTAACACAAAGCATTGAGACACTCTATGTCTCTTCCTTGTTGACCCAAAATACCCCTTTCCTTTTCTTTTTCTTTTCGATTTTCTTTTTCTTGTGTTTTCCTTTTCAGGATGACACAAGGCATTGAGACCAAAATGTCTCCTTCATGTTGACCCAAATGGATTTCCTTTTCATTTCACATTTTCCTTTCTATTTTTACTTTTGTTTAATATTTTCCTTTCAGTGATGATGCAAGGTGTTGAGACACCCATCTCTCTTCCATGTTGAACCAAAAGGGTTCCTTTTCTTTTGTTTTCGCTCTCTTTGTGTCATTCTTCTAGTTCTATGTATTTGGGGAAAGATGATAGTTCCAAGCTCTTTAACAAAACATTGCAGCAACGAATATACTGACCCCAAATCTATAGATCCCTTATGTGTTTGGTGTTTTCCTTTTTGGGGGCAACCCCTTTCCTTTCCCTTTTACTTTTTCTCTTGCATGATGCAACCTTACTCATAAACATTTGGCTTGGAATAGGGATTTCCAAGTTGGCTCTCATATCTTCTTTCTTATTTGCATTTTTCCTTCGCTAATTTAAAGTAATTCCTCACATAATGGTGTGTAACAATTCCTTTAAAGTGAGGGCATACATTGGCATTATCATTTTTAATTTTTCCTTTTTCTTGGTTTTTAGTGCAACCTTCTTATTTCATACAATGTGTTTGTCACTTTGTGGATGATATTTGGTGTGACGTCTTCCATGAGCATGATCTATCTTAGCATATTACATTCCTCTTAATGGCCTGATGTGATGCACTACATCCCCTAAGTTGTGAATTTTCTATTCTTTGATTGGTCCTCTCTTGGAGATATTAGACACAATGTTCCCTAAGTTATAGATCTTGCATGAACTAAGCAAGACTCATTTGAAAATTCTTTGCATGTTTCATTTTTCATTTGTTATATGGCCACCTTGCATAACACAACTAGCATGCCTATGGTTCCATCACATTTTTTCATGAGTTCTAAGCATATGAAGCTTTTCTTGTCTCATGGAGCATGAAACAACATTCTCTTTTATGACACCTTATTAAAGTTATCAAGAGGTATAACTTTGATATGGTTGAGCAGGAAGTCCATTCAGGGATGAATTTCCCCATATCCACCCATGCATGTGAGTGTATACCAGACATGAGTGTATGTTTCTCACCTTTTAGGCCTTCTCACCTAGAAGAAAACCATGAGTTCTGTCACCTGAGAGTGAGTATGCATTTAATTTTTCAAAAAATGAATCTGGGTCAAAACCCAAACTTCATCCAGAACTTAGGATTTTCAATGAATAACCTGGGGAAACACCTAGGCAATCAAAATAAACCTTTAAGCACATGCCTAAATCAGACACAACCTCAAAAGAAAGGGCCAAATAAAACCAAAAACTGAGGCGAAAGAGGGTCCCTGCCTTCAACGGGGCATGTGTGCAAAAAAAAATGCACAACAAATGGTGACTTCTGCTGGGAAAATGCTCCAAAGCATTTGATGATGAACAGGAATCAAGAACCCAAAATCTCTGGTTTCAATCTCACCATCAAACAAACAAGTCAGAATGCAAGGATCTAAAGAATCAAAACCAAAGATTCATTTCCCTCCTTAAGCTACTGAAAATACAAGTGTGTGTGTATATCTGATCCACAATGGGTTGGACAAATGATCGAAGCTTGATCCGATTTCTTTCTTTCATCTTTCTCTTTCCATTTCTCTCTTTTGAGCTTTCATGTGCATTTTTTGTGCTTATGTTTATTTTTCCATGGGATCTTGATCCTAGGGGATTGATTACCCCTCTTTATCATTGTTGTCTCATATTGTTAAGAATTATTTCATTGGAACCCCTCTTGAGATGTGTTGCTCTACTTTAGTGTGAGTTTGAAGCAAGTTCACCCTCTCACCAAAGTGGGGGCTAAATGTGGACATGGAAAAAGTAACCCTTCTACTTTTTCTTGTTTTGTCCCTTCTTGTGCTTAATTGGCTTGATGTTGCCTTGATTTAATGTTTCAATGTGGCCCACACATTCACATTAGGTCTTGAATCCTTTTGAATCATTAGAACTTTATGATGTCTTGTAAAAGTGTTGTAACACATTTTCACACTTTTCTAGACTCTTCTTATTATAATTCACCTAAATAACCCCTTTTTATCACTTACCAAGTCTTATTTCAAAGTGTTGTAAAGTCTTGTAACAAACTTTTATGCTTTTCTAGGCTTTTCATCAACAATTACACCTTTCTTATACCTTATTTGGCCCCTTTATGCACTTATAGGACTTGATTAAGTGTATTTTTTAATATAAACCTGATAAACATAATTTAAGAAAATTTAATTCCTGACACCCATTCACATTCCTTGAGTGGGACCCATTCACCATTAGAGGCGAATGAGTCCCTCTTGTCACAAAAATCAAAATACGTTCAAATTTCTGGTGGGTTTTTATTTATTAAGGACTAAGGTAGGCCTATGATGTATTTTTGGGGAAAATGGGCATAATTGTGTATAAATATATGATTTTATATTCACTCACCGATTCATTCATCCATTCAATCCATGAAAGAATTCAAGCATTCAAGTATCCTTAATCATTCAATCAAGCATTCAAGCATCTTGGAGCAACATATCTTCAAATTTCAACATCAAGGGTTTGGTGAGTTTGTGACATTGCATGTTATGTATTCATCATTCTCTTTGCATTTCATATTATTTTTAAGTGTTTAATTACCAAATCGGGGTTTGACGAAGGCAAGCCTCTATACTCTAACCCTTAACACTTTCCCCCCTCTTTGCATATGTGTTTTGCAAGTATTGTATGTAGATTTGTCAAAGAGATAGGGTTTGAAAAGTGTCATCAATCCATCATGTCCATTCAAAGTCAAAAAAACCCTAATTGAAGCTTGGAGATCACCTACAAACTTAATTCTATGGATTCAGATCTAACAACTTGTCAGAAAAGGAAGTGTAGACCAGAACCCACATATTTGACGTTTGACTTTTTAGAAATCTACAGGTGGACTAATTCACCATCTGTGGCAAATGAGTTCCACTTCTAGGCTTGAAAAAGTGATTTTTGAAGTTTTGTGTTCTTAGCATCCCAAAACTTCTAATAGTTTTCACCAGAAACAAGACTAATTTGTCATCTATGGAAAATGAGTCATAGTGGGCTTCAACAGTAATCTATACAACATTCCAAAGCCTCTCCACATCAACTTTCAGCCTCCAGGTGCACCTCTTCAATTTTGTTTTTGTTTGTCCAAGTTTCTAATTCTTTTTGTGCATCACAACATGTTTTCAAACACTTTGCATTTCTTATTTTTGCATTAATAGTCAATAGATTTTATTATTTTTCTACATTTAGATTATCTCATCTAGGCATATTTCATTCATATTTCATTAATCTTAAGTGTAGACATAGTCGGTTTTGGCCTACTTTCCTTCTAGGTGAAAAACCCTAGAAGTGAAAGAGAACATTAGGGTGCCAAAACCTGTGTTTACAAATGGTCACAAAATACTCAAAATAGGCCTACTCTAGGGTACCAATTCCCTCAAGATCATCCTATTTTGACCCAATTTTAAATATGTTATTTTTTCATATTTTTATGTTTGTAAATTTAAATTCATTTGCAACTTTTTTACAATTAATTTTACAGGAAGCAAAGAACTATATATAAATATAAATCTTTTCACCATTTGAAACTAGAGTGCAATTTTAATTCTAATTGAGCATCCAATCAAGAATTTAAGAGAAAAAATAGTAGCATTGCTTTATGTAGGTATGTGTAGGATCATGATGGGACAAAAAGTGGCAATATGATGGGTATGTGGCTGACGACTTTTTTTACCCAAAATTGATGAAACAAAAAGGGTTTTTAAAGGAGATTCCCATATTTCCCCATTATAAATTATGCTTTACTTTGAATTTAATAAGTAATTATTATTCATTTTCTATTTGAATTATGACTAAAATCCTGATTGATATTTTGATTGAAAAACATCTATAGCTTTCAAACGGTATCACATTTTTTGAATCCAAAAACATGCATCACATTCTATGCTTCACATAATATAGGATTAAAAAATAAAACTTGAATTTCATGAATTTTTGACCAAGTTAAGATGGTTAGACATACGAGCTTTTAGATTTTTAAAAATTTGTAATAAAAAAATCATAATTAAGTATTTACTTGGAAAAAAATTATAAAAAAATATGCACCACATCAGGACATGAGTCCTCTACTTATATATAAAATATTATAAAAAAATATTATCATTTTATTATGGTTAAGGTGGTTAGACAGACACCTACTTCTTATTTTTTCCCTAAAATTTAAGTACTATTGCATTGAAATTTCAAATTTTCACCAAATAGATTTTTTTTTTTAAAACAAACCTAGTAGTTTAGAAACTATGTTCAATTTTATATAGATTCTATTCTAACATATTTTTGAAATAATATAGATAAGTTATTCAAATTTGACGTCAAGTTTCCTAACTTTGATTTTTCTAAAAATTTTACCACTTAAGGGCCTATTTTTTCCATGATGATCCTGCACATACCCATGTGTAAGATTGTTCATGTTTTATGTTCATTTATTTTGTGAGTATTAACACTTTCAAGAATTCCTATCAACAAGAAAATATTCCTTGCATGGGATGTGCATCATGACTTCAGTCCATCAAGGAGATCATATATAAGTGGTAAGTTGTAGTACTTGTCATTTATCACTTGTTTTTATCCATTTTCCTTTGCTTGACCGAGGGTAAGCACTCTTTACATTGTCATAGCCATTGTGGAGGTGGAAACACCAAAATGGGGTTTGACTTTGGCAAGACCCTATATGGAACAACCCTTTCTCCCCTCTTTTTTTTGTAGGTGACATATCTAAAGTGGATTTGTGAGAAGATTGAAGACCTAATTACAAGATCAACCATTGAAGCCTCCTACCTCAACAAATTAGGGAAAGAAGAATTATTCATCAACTGATGAAGTTATGAAGCTGATTCTATGAGGAAAGAACCTATAGAGGCATGTTCACAAATTTTAAAAGAAACATTCTCCAGTCTAGGGTACCACTTACCTTGACTAGCCAGTTTCAACTCCAATTTGCATGTTAGGTTTCTTAGTCTTAGAACTCTACTTTTTTATCATCAATTTATGTGTTGTAGTTCTATACTTTTTTGAAATCATATGTATCAATTTTTTTTAGATCCATATTTGACCCATTTTTATATTTACAAAATCAAATCAAATCGAATCAAATAATAATCAATTCAAATCAACCCCTTAACTAAAGAGGGACAAAAACCCTAATCTACCATTTTGGGTCCTCCATTGAGGATAGTAGTTGAGTGGTATTGTGTGATCAACTTTTGTCCCTCTTTAATATAATGTGGGTAAAAGTGTGATTTATACCCTAGATCCATTTTCCTCGCATAACATTTTGGTGAACTTGATGCTTTTCACATTTTCTAAACTTATGAAATTATAAGTCTTTCATTGTGAAATCTAAGTATAATCCTAATTTTTTCTCATTTTTCAAAAAGTGCATGTAGACATTTTATTAAAAAAATTGAAAAATAGTAAATTTTCATATTGTTTTCCATGTCAAAAGTTCAAAAAAGTGTTATCCTTTAGCATGTTCAAGGAAATAATAATTAGTTACAACATTTTTAGTTTTGGAAATTGTCATTTAAACATATTAAATTTCTTCAACAACATAAAATTTTATGCATGTGTATGCTTCACATAAACAAATTAGGTTTTCATTCATTTCTAAAAAATTATTTACTTTTAGATCTAAGTTTACACAACTTGAGATTGTTAGACACTGTAGTTGATTTCTAGATTTTTAAATTGTCAAAATATTACATCTTTATACTAGGGCACCATCATTCTTGTCTAGGTAATTTCTACCTAAATTTTAGTCAAAGTTCTATCTCTATGGTCTCTATAGAGATCTATCTTCTATTTCTAGAATTTGTTTTAGTTTCCTTCAATTTATTTTTTTCCAAAATCTTGGCGTCTTACTTTCAAAATATCTAAATATTTTGGTAAAGTCACCTCCTCCTTAAAGTCCTTGGTCAATGTATCACTTTTTTTATTTTGGCAACATTTCTATAGTAAAATATGAAGCTCATGATTTCTCCACTCCCAATGTATCTCCTCCCAAAGAGGATATCTTGGAGCACCTAGATGAGATCATCGATAGCTTTCTTAAAAAATCCTAGAAGCAACATAGTAAACAAGCATGAAGAGTCCATTTACCAACCATATCTACAAGATTTACCTATAAGCTACAATCCACCTCACATACATTCCATTCCCCAACTCCACCAAAAAATTGTAAATAATATCATATCTTAACTTGACATATTTTCCCCCCATGAGGAAACCCATTTACAATTCATCCCTCGACCATTACACTTACATACAAATGATCCCACTAGAGCCCATGTTGATGCATCTTCCCATGATACTTCTTTTTTCAAAAATAGTCACTCACCTCACTTGAACCAAAATAGTAACACATATCTTGATTAGTAGACATATTATGGATATGTTTTTTTAATTCTCTCTTAAAAATGCTTTAATGAAAATAATGGACATGGAATTGAAAGCCCTATAGATATGGTTTTTTAATTCTCTCTTAAAAAATATGATACCAACTTCCTCCCTCTCCACCTTTATATGAAACATTCAAGTCAGCCTCTACTTAACAATGAAATCATCATTCACATAAAAATGGATTACTCTAGGAACTTTACGCCCCTTATACAAGATAGAAAAAGCATTATGCACATTCCTTAAATGGGTATAATCACCCTTTTGGATCCATATAGAAAATAATAATTAAATAAACAAAATGAAATACATCATTTTGTGCATACATCAAGTGTTTGGGAATTCTAGTAACATGTTTTAGACCTTAAAGAAGAAAATATGACTATTTCAAAGATATGATATCCCTATGGAACCATATAAGATAATAAATTAGTTATTATGGTGTTGCTTCTTGCTATGTGGCACCCATAGCATCATATTTTTCTCAATTCCATTCATTGGGGCACAAATTTAAATTGTGCAACCATATTTCATCATTAAGGAGAAACATGACAATATCCACAATGATTTTCCTTATCTTTACACTTGGGGGGAAAGGATAATTAAGCTTGTGAGGTGTGCATTCTTTCTAAGGATCTCCTCTTTTTCCTTTTTATTTCCTTACATGGCCACCTATCATAACACAACATGCTTGTGAGTGGCTCCATATGTTTCATGATTAAAATAGCATAATGTAGCTTGCTAAGCCTTGTTAAACCCATCATATTGCATCAACACCTAGCATAACACAAATTGCTAGTCAGTAGATCTATGTAGCTCATATGTAATCTTTCATAGCACAACTTTTTGATCCTATGAGAGAACTATCATGTTTAACACCATATTCAATGGATGATGTTTGGTAATTGATACAAATTTTCAAGTTGATGCCTCTTTACCTTATAGAAATCAAATCCTTTTTATTGTACTAACCTTGTGTTTAAATATTATTTTATTTTTTTGAGATTTTTCTTGTTAGGTGTCTACCTATGTCTTTTGCATGTTTGCTTTGTGTATTATCTTATGTTTTATTTTATTTTTCATTGTGTATGTTTTTCATTTTCATTGTGTATGATTTGTGTCTTCATTATGTATGCTTCATGTTTTTCATGTTGCATTACACCTAATGTGTGTGTTCCTTTGTCTTTAAATTGTTGTTTAGTAGGATCTTGAGCTTGGGGGCTAGTGTAACCCATAGATTAAAAGTCATCTTACTTTTTAAATTTTTTTATTAAATAATCCTTCTTGTATTTTACTTACTTTAGTGTGGGCATGAACATAATTTCATACTCTCATTAAACTGGGGGCTAAATGAAGCATTGTAAATTATCACCTTTGGCAATTTCACACTAGGCTTAGCTTCTCCTTATGTGCCTATACCTAATTACACTCATAAATCCCCTATTTGTAGTGTAGGAAAATGTATCCCTTTACATTTTCACACTTGTTTGGCCCTACTTGCTAAAATTGGGATTCTTTATGCCTTATTTGGTCCTATTTTGAATCCACAAGCCTTATTTTATGCATCTTTCTAAGGATAATCCTGAAACATATCAAATAACCATCATAATTTAATGATTTTGGATTGTATGGACCAAATTTAGTGATCTAAGACTCATCCGCCACCTTGGTCATATGGGTCCCACCTAATTTTTAGGGCCTAATCTTGAATTTGGCATTAAACTTAACATTTCTTGAAATTTGTGTCCCAAGCCTAGGCTATTGGGACTCATACACCCCAACTGGTGTATGATTCCCACTTAGCTTGGACCTATTTTAAATTAAAATTATTGGCATGATTTTATTCTTCTAGATCTGATGTCAGCTTGTAGTGTTGTAATTTTGAGAAATTTGCATTTAGGTATTTTAAATCTTGCATTAGTGAAAGTGCATAAAGGTTGCATTTTTGCATAGTGCATAATTGAATTTCATTTTAAATCTATAATTACACATCATTTAGACATCATATAAAATAGAAACCTTAAAATTCACTCAAAATTTGTTGAATCTAGTGTTAAAACCCAAATCTGAGACTTATATGCCCCTCTTGGTGATTTAGTCCCAATAAAGGTTATTTTACCTAATTTTTGGGAATTCTGTGTTGATTGTTTTTCAGCATATGAACCCTTCAAAAACCATAATTGGGACTCATATACCCCTCTGGGTGATTTAGTCTCGTATCAGACTTGAAATTATATTTTACAACATTACAAACCTTGCTTCTGTGTTTCTATTTGTTGTTGTTAGATTTTTGTTTCAGATTATTGAGATTCTGTATCATTCATTTCATTAGATCTAGCTTATTTTTCTTCATTTAGTGCATTGTCTAGATTCAAAATTGCATTTACAACATTTTATTTTTAGATTGTTGCATAGTGTAATCAACAAATTACCTTGTGAAGAATCTAAAAGTTATATTTCATTACATTGCATTTCATCATGGATATGTGCTTTGGTAAATTGTGGATGTCCTTAAAATCATTGGTGGATGTGTCAAGTTGTTCTTTTGGAAATGAACCTAATGAAATTGAACTCACTTATTCTCAATCAACTTCTAATGCATGTCCTCTTCATGATGTTGACATCATTGGAGAAGATGATGACAACATGAACAACTTCATAAATGATTACCTTAACAACCTCGAGACTAATGTATCCTTTTACCCTTCAATGAAAAAACCAACACCTACCACCATCCTACGACTTGAGATGTTTGGTCTTTTACATACTGAAACTGAGACACAAGATGAACCTAATCTCCCTACAATAAGTGATCCTAGTTCCTTTAATCAAGTGCAACAATCCTATGTTAACAAAGTAACCAACAATGCTATCACTCTAGAAGAGACATATGGAAAGGATTCATGATCTTAAGTAAACAAGGATGTGATATAACAAGTGAACATGAAATCCACCAACTCCTAGACTAAATACTAATTGAAGATACAAAAGTGATAGGATATCAAGATCCTCCTCCTGACATAAGTTTTCTCCTTCCTCAAGAACAATTGATGCCTTGTAATGATGATAAGTATTATAGGATCATCTTAGGTCCTCCTCCTATAGAAATTGGTGAATATAGCAAGCAATGAAGACCTCACAAATTAAAGAAGCTAAAATTCTCTTGTCTGCCATTTGAAACTGAAAGAACCTTACACATACTTCTAAGCCAAGGAATTATTATATTACCACCAATGAGAGAATCGAAAACCAAACCCTAAGAATACAAACACATCACATTATGGATACCATAGAGTTCTTGGACATAGTACTGATGAGTGTCATACTTTAAAATAAATATTTATGAAGTTTGATATCATAGAAATAATCCCTTAAAGCATGCACTTCTGCTCCTTGCCATGTAATAGTTGTAGAATCATAATATTCTCACTATTACATGTGTTACATTCATTGCAAATCATTAAAAAATGCAAGGAGATCTCCTTTTCTCATCACTTATTATATTGTTGAAATTTTTTGTCCATGATATTTGCACACTTGTTTGGTTCCTTCTTGTTACATTGTACTTAATATGACCTTGATTTAGTGTTGTAGTGTGTTTAACACATTCACATTAGGTCTTGAGCCCTTGTAAACTAAATGAACTTAGTTTTACCTTATTTAAGGTGTTGTAAAGTGTTGTACCACACTTTCACACTAATATAGGGATTTCATTATTAATTGGGCTTATTTTTCATCCACAAGCCTTAACTAATGCATCTTTTTGAGGATAATATCAACATAAATCAACATCCAATCATGGTTTATGTCATTTTGGATTGTGTGGCCTAGATTTAGTGATCTGGGACTTATACACCATCTTGGGCATATGAATCCCACCTAAGTTTCAGAGCCTCAATCCTAATTTCACACGAATCTAGGCATTTCTTGAAAAAAGTATTTGTAGGTCTAGGCTGAATACACATTAAGGAGAAAGTTTGGAAATAATTTTTCAAGTTGCAAAGTTGTCTGAGTTGTCACCTTGTCTAGGAGATAATTGGAAGACTTCTATAGTGCAGAATTTGACAATTTAGACCCAAAAGTTAAGGTGAGAAGATAGAGTAGAGATTGAAGAGAAGATTTAGATCCTAATTCTATGAAAAACAAAACTAGACTGATATGCTAGGGTATGTGTAGGATCATGATGGGCCAAAAAGTGGCAATATGTAAGTGATATGATGGTCCATGTGGCTGACTACTTTTTTTTTACCCAAAATTGATCAAACAAAAAGGGTTTTTAAAGGAGATTCTCAACTTTCCACCAATATAAATTATGCTTTACTTTGAATTTAATAAATAATTGTTATTCATTTTTATTTGAATTACAACTAAAGTCTTGATTGATAGGCTGCTTGAAAAACATCTATAGCTTTCTGTTGGAAGTGGATTCACTTTGAGAGGGGGGGTGAATTAGAGTGAAGTAATTTTTAAATTTTTGACTCTGAAAGGTACAATGAGACTTTTACTATTTTTAACTCATTGTGGTAGACTTGTTTATGCAAGTGTACATCAACATTTAAAACTAGATTGAAATGAAACTTGAGTAACATTTATAACTCATGTTACAAGCATCATATGATATTGTTCAATTAGAGTGTGAACAATCTTGTATGTGCTTTTGTAAGAGAACAACTTTGCTCAATAAAAGGCTTTTTAAATTTGCATGATGACCTTTTGAAATAAGAAACTTTTGATCATACTAAACGTATTAGAGCATTGCCTGAATTTAACATGAAATAGAATGAGAGACAAATAATATCACATAACAAAAAGATTTCCTGAGTGGAAAAACCCTCTTGGGGTATAAAAAACCACTCGCTAGAATTTTGCTTTTATTAATCAAAGAGCACCAACTCTAAAACAATGTGGAACACCAACTCCCATAATCTTTTTGAAGCACCAACTTTATCAAACATTCAAAATATTGCAACCTATCAGAACCTTATAACTGCAATCATTCTTGCAATCATGAAATTACAATAGGATACAAAATGATTTTGCAATAATGCTCAACTAAAAACATAATCTCTGTGATACAATCAGAGATAAAAACAATATGAGCCCACTCTTCTCTTTTTACAAAATGAGTTTACAATGAACAATACTCTGTCCAAACAATTTCCTTTCTTCACATTATACACTCTTTTTACTCTCTCTCATTATGTTTTTGCAAAGATACATATATATACAATGTTTGTGAAATTGTTATACAACTTTGTCAAGAAAACCCTAATTTCAATAACTAGAGTTTATGAGCATAATGTATAATCTAAAGCCAATCAAAAATCAATGATATGAAGATAAAATTCCACTGAGAGATGAAACCTTTTAGTTTACACTCGAGTTCAAGGTAGTTTCAGTTTAGTTAAGAAAACTATTTGAAACTAAAATACAAAGTTTTCTTTCCCTCTTCATTTACTAGATTTACCATTGAAATATAAAAAATAACGCATAGATATTACCTCTATTATAGTGGAATTAACCTGCAATTAAAATCCCTAAAGTTCTTCATGAAATATGCCCAAACTACCGCTTCCAACTCAAAAAAAAAATCACCAACATTCTTGCCAACCACCAAAGATCAACATAACTAAAAACCAAACCAAAATACAACAACAACCTTGCACACTATTCAACTGAAGTTCCAATATGGCAGCACTAGGTTTCCAAACTATTCAATGAAAATGCAATAACCTTTTTCCCTAAACAAGTCTTTTCTCTAGTTAGTCGATGACTTTTCCAAAATTAATAAAGATTTGGAGTCCGAAGTCAAAAAGATAATAATAATGAACTGATTAAAAATGCTTATGAGTTTGCTTGACTAATCATTTACCAAGAACCCGGCCACTTGATCACCTCCAAATTTTTCTTGCCAACTATCGAAACATAATAAACTATATTATGAGTCAAAGATTCTCATAATGCCAACTTAACCATATGAAAAATGATGGTTTCCAAGTGATATAACCAAGTAACCTTCAAACACAATATCACCTTTGAAAAATGCCCTAAGAAACCCAATAGGGTTTATTCTTTGTAAATGCTGACCCCACAAATCATTAAAATTCCAATGATAAATTAATATCATATGTAAAAGAGAAGGCTTCGAATAATCAAGATAAGCATTTTCCTTTGGATGCTACCTATAAAGTCAAGGCTTCGGCATAGAAAGCACCAAATAAAAATGATAAAAAAATTATATGCTATTTGAGCCAATAAACACCACCAAACAAATGAAATACCAAAATCAAAATGTATACTATGCCACCAGATAAAATATGAGAACATGATGTCTTTACTAAACCAAGTTTCATAGAGCAATTGAATCAATAACCATACTACCTGAGACAGAGTAAGTGCTTGAAAAAGCAATGTAAATAAGCAATGAACCAAAGATATGTGCCATGCTTATCAACAATAAGAAATAGCAACTGAAACAATATTGCCATATACATTACCATCATCTGTACCTTCCTTGAAGTAATATACCTGAGCATGTGAAGGTGACAATTTCATTAATTCTAAAGTTGAAGAAAACCCTGACACCATGAATACCATATGAATAACCTAAACCAAACCTTATCAACATTGTCAATCCCATATAATCATAATCATTTGCAAAAGAATAGCATTAATAACACTAAACCACAATTCTAATGAGAATCAACATGAACCTGAATCATAATTATTAATCATCTATAATAGCCAAGAGTAATCAAATATGTATCAGTTCAAAGCATAAAGATCCCGAGAAGCCAAATCTGAAACAATCAGACCATTTGAATAACTTTTATCTACACATAAATCTTAACATGATCAATACCACATTAAATGATGAATGCACCCAAATGCATCAACCCAAAGCATGATCTCTAAAACACTGAGAATGCCAATTTTCCAAACTGAACACAAAGAGCACCAATTATTCAAAGCACTAATCAATTTTGTAGATTTGTTGTCAAGGAAAATATACCACAAAGAGAAAGCCAACACTTTCAAACGGTATCACATTTTTTGAATAAAAAACATGTGTCACATTCTATGCTTCATATACTATATGATTAAGAAAATAAAAATTGAATTTCATGAAGTTTTGACCAAGTTAAGGTGGTCAAGCATACAAGTTTTTATATTTTTAAAAAGTTGTACTAAAAAATTCATAATTAATTATTTACTTGGAAAAAAATTACAAAAAAATATGCATCACATCCGAACATGAGTCCTTTACTTATATAAAAAAAATTATAAAAAATATTATCATTTTATTGTGGTTAGATAGACACCTACTTATTTTTTCCCTGAAATCTAAGTACTACTCCATTGAAGTTTCAAAATTTCACTAAATATATTTAAAAATGAAAAATAAAAAACCTAGTAGTTTAGAAACTACATTCAATTTGCTACAGATTCTATTTTTACATATTTTTGAAATAATATAGATAACTTATTTGAATTTTTACATCAAGTTGCCTAACTTTGATTTTTCTAAATTTTTTGCCACTTAAGGGCCTATTTTTTCCATGATGAGCCTACAAATACCCACTACTTCTAGCATGATTCCTAGCTCAGTGATTTTTCTAGTATTTATGTGTTCTAGACATATCTTTGTGAGATTCTTGTTCCTACCCAAAAACCCTAATCTGGTACTAAATCACCTAGAATGGTGTATGGGTCTTAGAAGGAATTAATTTTAGTGTTTTCAAAAATTTAGGACTTCATTCAAGCCTCTAAAGTTTCTAGGTGCACATTTCTAGTTTCTCAACTTTCTATTCTAGTTTACATACATTTCTAGGTCATTTAGTAAAGTTTTGCATATCATTAGGTTTTGTCATTTGGTATTGCATGTAATTTGTCTTTCTAGGCCCTAGCTTGGTATTGAACCCTTCTTTAGTCATTAATCAGAGCCTAGGACACCCTATCGTAAGATCTCTTTCCCTCACTTCATCCTTGGATTGAGATCTCTAGGGTTTCCTTGAATGAGAGCATGAAGAAGATTGTTGTTCTATGTCCTAAACCATAGTCAACAACAATTTTCTTCCTTTCATTTTGGTGAGCCTACATTTAGAACATCTTAATTCTAATTTGGAATACATCATCATCCTAGATTTAGCTTGTATTAACATTGCAATAGGGTTTGCATTAGATAATTAATGTCTAGGGTTTCTAAATCTTGCATTAGTGAAAGTGCATATAGGTTTCATTTTTGTATCTTACATCATTGAATTTCATCTAAAATCCACATTTTCACTTATTTTAGACATCATACAAACCAAAAAGCATAAGATTCACTTGGAATTTTCTTAAATTTGTGTAAGAACCCTAGTTTGGGACTCATACACCCCTCTGGGCGATTTAGTCCAAGTATAGGAGATTTTTCCTAATTTCTTGGTATTATATGGTGATGGTTATTCAACATCCAAACCCTTGAAAAACCATATTTGGGACTCATACACCCCTTTGGGTGATTTAGTCCTATTTTAGATTTTAAACTACAATTTTTGACATTGAATTCTTTGTTAGTGTGTTTCAATTTGTTGTTATTAGTTTTTTGTTTCAATTTGCAAAGTTTATGTTATATTCATTTCATTGCATTTAGCTTAGCTTCATTACATATTTCATTTCCTTGATTGTCCCTTGTATGAGATTTTCTACTTGGTGTCTTATTGCTAATACTATAGTGAGATGAAGTTCGAGACTCATGTCATCCTGTGATAGCACAACCATTGTGGATCTTGGGTTATCCATCTCTTCCACTGTTAGTGTTGACACTAGTTCACTAGGTATGGACCATACCCTTAACAATTGTTTTCCTTCAAGTATTGTGACACATGTTTAAACAATGGTTGCTAGTGTTCCACAAGAAAACATAATCCAAATTCATGAAGACTTAGAAAACCTACAAAATCAAATAAGTATTGAAAACATTTCAACCACCGCCATCCCTACCATAGATAACATACATCACATGATTGAAAGTGAAGAAGGAGTTGATCTTATGCATAAAATAATTCATATTTTTGGACCACATCTTACCTCAATCAGTAGTTGTCCTTTACCTTCAAACAATGTTACAAGCCAAGGAGGAACTCAATTTCCCCCTCCCACAACAATTGCCTCTATTCCTACCTATACCAACCCTCAAGTTATAACAACAATGTAACCTACTAGTAATGTGATTCCTTCCTTGGGTATTTCCACTAGCATCCCTAGTACCTTTGTGGCATCGCATGCCATACCTCCTATAAGCATTCCATTCACTTGTCCCTCAAACACATACACACCTCTACCTTATTCACCTCCATATCAACATGCAAACAATGACCCTCTCATAAACCAACTTTTGCAAACTGTTCCATCCCTTGAAAAACAAGTTTCCACTAGAAACCAAAATCAAAATGGTCCACCTACATATTATGTCAAAATCAATTTCTTATCCTTGGATATATTGAGAACATCGATGCCACAAGGTATAGAGGTTCCTAGATTTAAGAAATATGAGGGGAAAGGAGATCCTTCTAACCATGTTTCCACTTATACTGCCTTATGTAGTGACTTTATTCTTGAGGATAAGCTCTTGGCTAAGTATTTCCCTAGATCTTTGAAGGATACCACCTTAGAATGGTTTTCCTCATTACCGAATAACTCAATTAGTTCATTCAATGAACTTGTTGAGGCATTTATAAACTATTTCCAAGTGCATATGACTCCTAAGATGACCTTAGCCAATTTGATGAGATGTAAGCAAAAAGGTTCCTGACCCTCACCTTCAAAGGATGTTCATTGAGAACTCACAAACTAAGATACAAGATAATCTTACCATGATGAAATTTCCCTCCTTCGTGCACTTGTTTACTATCCTTCATGATTATCAAAATTTGGTTAGTAGTCATGAAACAAAAACCACCTCGATCTAAACTAAAAAATTGGAATCCATAAACCAAAACAATTATCAACCCTTTAGAAAATAGAATAAAGGTTTCCTTCAACTAAATCCCCCTCAAAAAACAACTCAACATGTTAATGCCCAAGTAGCTGCTATAAAAGTGACTACACCCTTTAACTATGGGGACTTGAAAAGGCAATTCACTCCCCTAGCTGATACCCTCCATAACTCAATGTCACAACTTTTAAAACATTAAATGATCACCTTGCCTTTCGTTAAAATAGCCAATCCTAATAAGCCTTTACCTCCTAGCTTTAGATCAAATGCTTATTGTCATTATCACTGAGAAAATGGTCATCACACAAAACATTGTAACCATCTTAAACATCTAGTGCAAGACCTCATTGATTCCATTTGTATTTCCATTGTAGGTGTTAATGATCAAGGAAATACTTGTTTGTTGCCCCTCCTAACCAAAATTTGTAAATATTTACCAACCCCATGCCAAAAAAATATTTCATTTGTCAAAACTAGTGAAACTTCAAAGAATGATGTGATGAATGTTGACACAGATAATGAGAACATCGATAAAATTCAACAAAGTCCTATGGATATCATTAAACAAGGCCCTATGGATAATATTGAAAATGGTTTGATTGCATTAATCAAAGTTACTCAACCTCGTAAGGGCCGAACTAAAAATCCTCTTGACATTGCTTTCTCCTATAAAGATATACTTAAACATACACCTAATGGTCCTCTTTATGTAGCCGACCGAATCTATGATAAGCCCACTAATGGGATATTAATTGATCTCATTTATGGAGATAATGTGATCATCAAGGAATTTTTACTCGTGCATGAGCTCTATCAAGAAACATACGATAAACCAAAAGCATGGATAAAGCCACATAATTATTTCACTTGCCCTATGATGGGATCAATCACCTTACCCTTACAAATAGGACTGAAAACATTAGATGTCTCATTCTCCATCATATTGATGTTAGATCAATTCTGTGTGAAGCTTGGTCACCCATGACTATGTTACATGGAATTCATCTCATCAGTCGTGCATAAATGCTTAAAGTTTCCCTTTGAGAATGAAATATTCACTATACATCATAGTGGCTATAGCCCTTTGTCTTCTTGTGAAAAAATTTCATTAGATTTATTTTGGCCCAAGCCTATGGAACCTATAAAAACTCAAGAAGACTTATTTTTTAAATCCTATCAAAATTTCAAGGAAAAATGCATATAAAAACTAGATCCCTTACAAACATGCCTCAACCTATGACCAAACCTACCATCATTGACAAAACTATGATTGAACCTAAAAATTTTCCAAACAACCAAGATCAACCTAAGACAAAACCTTTCCCTATCTCCTACAAAATACCAAGAGGTAATGAAAACAATGACATCACACCTCCTTAAATAAAACAAGTTTACAAAGCTAAAGAGAAAGAGATTGAACAACCTTCCATGGTTCCTTTTGTTCATCCCCTTAGGGGAGGAAAGAAACCTATGGTTGATAAAATCGCTCCTACACAAACACAACTTGAAAGTCATACTAAATAAATAGGCATGGTATAAAATTTAGGTGTAGATGTCATGCTCTTGGTCGAAGGTTAAACAAAGAAACAGACAAAAAAAATCAAAATATAAACTTGAATAAAGCTATACATGATGAGTTTCCCTCTTCACTAAAATAAAATGTTCCTATATCAGAACTGCAATAGGAGCTCAACCCTTCTTTAGACATTATCATTTGACCTCTTGTTGTGATTAGTTTAGATGATGATGATGAGGTTGCTAAAATTGACGAGGAAGTGCATAATGAATTAAATATATTCTTTTCCTCTTCTATGAGCTTAAACGATAATTCTCCCAAGAAGAGTGTTGAACATGGCGACACCCCTAGTTTGACACTTACTATTTTCCCTTTGGCTAGTTGTTCACCTTCTCTATAAGATGAACAAGGTTGGGATGCAGGTGCTCTACTGATAGGTTGAATCACATATTCCTTACTAGTCCTTTTCATAAATTTTTTTCATGTTTATTTATGTGTGATTGCATGTACATAATGTGATCCCCCATACTATTATCTCTCTCTTTGTGAAATTCCTCTATTTGTACCTACATTCTTCTCTGTCATAAATATTTTATATTTTTCTTTTTCTTTTCATCTTTCTTGTGTTTTCTTTTTGGGGATAACACAAGGTGTCGAGACATTCATGTCTCTTCCATGTTGACCCAAAATATTTTCCTTTTGTATTTTCTTTTTCTTGTGTTTTCCTTTTGGGGATGACACAAGGCATCGAGACATTCATGCCTCTTCCATGTTGATCCAAAAGCTTTTCCTTTTATATTTTCTCTATCTTGTGTTTTCTTTTTGGGGATGACATAAGGTGTCGAGACATTCATGGTTCTTCCATGTTGAATTAAAATATTTTTTTTGTTTTCAATCTCTTTGTGTCATTCATCTAGTTTTATGAGTATTTGGGGAATGATGAAAATTCCAAGCTCTCTTAAAGCATTGTAGCAAGAACATACTAACCCCAAATCCATGGATCCCTCATGTGTTTGGAGTTTTATTTTGGGGGAAACCCTTCTTTTATTTTCATGATGTAGCTTTATTTGGAAACATATGACTTGGCATAGGGCTTTCCAAGTAAGCTCTCATGTATTCTTTATTGTTAGCATTTATCATTTTCTACTTTCAAGTAATTGCTCACAACATAGTATTTAGCAATTTATTTAAAGTGGGGGCATACATTGGCATTATTATTTTTCAACTAATATTTCATTATGTAGTCCTCTTACCAAATGTGATGCGTCTTTCGCTTTGTGGTGACATTGGGTGTGATGTCCTTCAAGAGCGTGATCTCTCTTAGCATATTATATTCCTCATAGTGGCTTGATATGACACACTACATCCTGCAAGTTGTAAATCTTCTATTCTTTGATTGGCCCTCCCTTGGAGACATTAGGCACAATGTCCCCTAAGTTAAAAACCTTACATGAATTAAGAAAAATCCTTTAAACATTCTCTATATTGCATTTTCAATTTCTATTGTATGGCCACCTTGCATAACACACTTTGCATGCCTATGGAGCCATCTTGTTTTTTCATGAGTATCAAGCATACAAAGTTTTGCTTGCCTCATGAAGCTCAAAGTTCATTGTTGTGTGGTGCCTTATCAAAGTTATCAAAAGTTATAAATTAGATCTGGTTGGATGGGAGCTGAATTGAGGCACGACTTTCCCATAGCCACTTACTTCTTTGTGTGAGCACACACCGGTCACATGCATATGTGTCTCACCTTTTGGATATGTTGACGGTGTTTTCTACATAGAAACAACTTAGAAAGATGCAAGTATCCTATCTCTCTTGAAAGGTAAATCTCTATCAGTAAGCCTCAAGAGATAAGCCCAAGGTCTCTAATGTCAGGTCTTGAAAATGCATAAACAACTCAGTGATAAATGTGAAAATGTTGGTAATCACAAAGGGACCTTACTACAAGCAAAGACTGAATCTTTAATTTATCAGATCTAGCAATATGTTGATACTTCAATCCTAAATCTAATTGTAATGATAAAAGAAATGAAAAAAGATAAGGGTTTCCAAGAGATCACTAAGGTTAAAGCTACTCCTAAGATTAACAATGCAAATGATGAAATACTTGAAATGGACCAATCCCCCATAAACTAATTCCTACTTAACCTAGATGAATTTGAAATTTCACAAGAACAATGAAATCTTCTAAGGTAATAAATATTTCCAAATCATGAACATTCATCCAAGACAACCCTAAGGCAATTGAAATGAATTAATCTTCACAATTTAACTAAGTACAATAGATATGTGGTCCAGGCTAAATTTGCAAAGCAACTAATAGTTAGCTAGCTACAAAAAGTATGGACCAGGGATCACTGCAAACACTTCAAGCATCAAACCATAAACACCATTGAATCATGTCTAAGTTTTAAATCTAACATACATATAATATTTTTCAAGCAATCTCAAAGAATGGAACAACAAGAACCATGCAATATAAATCAACACAAGATAATTCACCAAAAGAACAATGTCTTCAATTGTATTGAATCACCCAAAAGTTGTATCAATTCCAGTGTTCTATGTTACAACATTTTCTCAAAATGAACTAACTCCTAACTCTTGCTCTACTACTTAATTCACTCCAATATCAAAACTATCTATCTATCTATCTGTCTAGCCTTTACAAATGAGGTAGAATGCCATATTAATAGAAACCCCGAGGATATGTCAGCCTAGTTAGGGTTTACAATAATAATTTTCCACAAAACAAGTCAAGCAAGAGAAATTCAAAATAAAATAAACTATGCATTAAATGCTTGAACTTCATCCAGGTCGGCTTGGGATCTCCAATATAGTTCAGACCAATGCATGCAGAATAATAGGGAAGCACAAATTCTGATATAGCCCAACATTAACTTTCTTCCCCTTTGTCTTTATTTCAATCCACCATTTCATGCACCATCAAAAATACTTTGTCCAAGTTGGCTATAGGTGGTAGAGTTAAAACCTTAAGTCTCCTTTCGATTGACTTAATTTTTCTCTTGATTGCTCCACCGATTTATCCCACTCAACCTTACTAGTTTGATATTTATCAATAACTACAATATAGGTGGCCAAATCATCCAATTGATGTTCAATAACTAAATCTTCACTAGCTAGAGAATATACATCTTGCCACCATTTTCTCAATTGTTCTAAGCTCAAATGCTTTGGTGCAAACCTCCTTCTCCTTGTCATGATCTCAAAGAAAGAAATGCATTCATTATAAATATCAGTTAGGCTATCCTCAATTTGCCTGCTTTGCTTATATCTTCTTCAAAACCTTCTACCTTATTTACAAAGCTTCAAACCATTCCCAAGGTTCTGTAGCTTTGGAGGAAGGGAGAATTCCATCACCCACCAACTTATCCTTAGTATATTCCATGATGGTTCTAGTTTTTTGCAATAGGAGGTCTACATCCTCCTTATCTTGAGCCAATACATATTTCAAGCAATCTATTTCCCTCATTGCATCTCCTTCGGTTGAAAGAATGTCCTTGATAGAATTGTCTCCGTTAGTCTGCACCCCCTATAGCCAGTTCACTGTAGCAAGAGTAGTGGCCTTCATTCTTTCTAGCTCAGTTATGGTTTCTTGGGGCAGGAGACTTGCAACAAAGGATGAGGAGCTAATGGACTACAATGGTTTCATCAGATCTTCTAAATATTTCTTGAGTATTTCATTCTCTTTCTTCAACTCTTGTTTAGTTTGTGCTTCCTTTCTCAATCTTCCTAGGATTACTGCACTAGAACCCTCATACTCTTCAATATCTTGTTCCATGGAGGTGGGTCCCAGGTTGATAGTCTGCATGTTATAATCACTCCTAGTAACCTCATCTCTATTCTTTTCTATGGTAGGAGTTGCAATGTGGACCACTCTATTTTTTGCTTCATCTCTTTTGATCTTGGAGATGGCCCTAGCCTTCTTCTTTCCTTTATCTTTTCCTATTTTCTCCAGCAACTCATCCCAATTGGGTGGGGTATCATCCACAAATTTTTTCTTCTTCTTTATTTCTCTATCGAGCAATCTAGAACAATAGACTCTGATTGTATTTTCACTCTATCCCACTTCTTCCTACTGGTCCTTAGGTGCATCTTCATTCAAATCGTGCCTCTCAAGAATCTCATTTTTCTTATCCTCCTTTTCTTCAATATGATCATCTTTGTGCATAGGTGATGGAGTTCTAACAGGTGTTTCCTCTCCCTAAGGAGGTCTATCTTCTTCACTTCTAGTGGGTGAGTCCTCATAAGTCACCAAGGGAGACAGTAGAATTTTCTCAATTTTTGTAGCTACACTATGGAGCTCACCTTCATGAAATTCTCCCCCCTCTTCACTTGACGGGTGCTTTGGTTGTTTTGATATACCATGTGGCTCATGGGATGGAGGAGCCTCTTTATGTTGTTCTACAATAGAGGTTGTTGGAGGAATATCCTTCTTTAGCACACTGTCCTTGGGAGAAGGAGTTCTTGATCTCCTTTTATATACATGTGTCTTATCTCCATAACTTTCTACATTTACCACCATTGAAGGATCAACTTCACTTTTCTCCTTAGAAGGTCCACCTTTCTTTCTTGAACCCCTTATTGTTTTCCTCCTTTTAGGTGTTGGGGCACTATCTTTTTCTCCTGCTTCACCAAGTTCTTCTACAGATTTTTCTGCCCTTGAAGTGGTAGTCCTCTTCTTTTCCTTTGGTTTCCTCTATTTATCTTGTTCTTCTCCTTGGGGACCTTTGATCTTGATCTTAAAAGGAGAATCCACCTTGGTTTTTCCCTTAGGATCTTCTTCAGTTGACTCCTCGGAAGTGGATTGGGATTCTAGATCCCCATCAGATTATATGTGCATTGAAAACCTTCACTTTCAAGTTCCCACACCTTATGATTGAGCCATAACTTGGTGTATTTCATCACAGGGGCTATGATTTGTCCTAATTCAATCTTTTCTTCCTCCAACCAGTCTACGTCTCCAATTGGTTTGTATTTAATTGGCTCATAATCCTGACTTTGGATTAAGTCTCCATCATCCTCCACCTGATTGGAAACCATTTTCACACTGTACCTTCAGATTACATCAACTGGGAGTCTAGAAAATTTCCTCTTTCTTACCTCAAACTCATCCTTTCTATTGGCCCAATAGGCCTCTATATCATCTTTGTGATGGTAATCCCTACTGGCCTTCTTTTGTGCTTCACTAGTGATGTTGAAACCTTGCCTTTTGGAATGGTAAGACAACCCAAGAGTGCTCATTTCCTCCTCAGAAGCATAGGCTAAATTAATTGAAGGGCATACCTCTCTGGTGCCTATCTTCAAAGGAAAATCTCTGCCAAATCTAGTCTTATGTTTATCTTTCTTCATGATGGCATCAAAGGCACATATTTGTCTTGTGACCTCTAGGAGTATGATATGATCAGTGGGATACCTTGGAAGTCGATAAGGACCCCTTTGAAAGCCATCAATCCTTATGTACAAGAAGGTGTGAAACTGTATGAACTAGGCACCATACCTTTTGATCAGCTCCTTAGCACTATCTGATATTCTCACATGTTTTGCACCTTGGAGCAATCTAGTGATGTGCATGGTGAATGCATCATTCACCCTCCTATAACTTGAGCTTCCCAAGTGCAATTGAGGACACACCTTGTAAATTACATCATATCCAAATATTCCTCTTGTGCTCAATCCTTTATAGGGATGGAATCTTGCAAGTGCATATACTAAATAAGAAGTCATGGTAAATGTCTTGGTCTATAGCACATTGCATAATTGCTCATGGATCACAACAATTATAACACCTTCCCAATGATAGTTGATCTTCTCTTGTCCCATCCTCACAATGACATGGCACATCCAATTCTCAAACATACATGCACTCTTTAGACCTACCACCCTGCTAAGCAATGTGATGGCATCATAGACTTCTTGCTTAAACTTTGCCCTATGCAACTGCTTGGGCAGTTTAGGGAAATGAGACTTTGGCTTTTCAAGCCAATAATTGATAACCTATTGTGACTTAATAGTCTCCTCGTCATAGTACCTTTTAACTATCTCTATATTGAATGATACTTCATGGGATCTATTTAGCATATCAAAAGTTTATGCAATGGAGACAGGTTAAGATTAGCTAGTACCCTCCCTTGAGGGCTAACTATCTATTGATGGTGTTTTCTGCACAACAACAACTCAGACAAGATGCAATACCCTATCTCTCTTGCAAGGTAAATCTCTATCAGCAAGCCTCAAGAGATGACCCCAAGGTCTCTAATGTCAGGTCTTGACAATGCATGAACAACCCAGTGATAAATGTGTAAATGCTGGTAATCACAATGGGACCCTACTACAAGAAAAATACTAAACCTTAATCTACCAGATCCAACAATTATAATGATATTTCAATCTAATTTTAACCTAATAATTAAAGAAATAACAAAAGATAAAGGATTGAAGAGATTTCTAAACTTAGCACTACTCCTAAGATTAACAATGCAAATGAAAAACACTAAAATGGACCAATCCCTCAAACAAATTTCTATTTAACCTAGATAAATCTGCAATCTTATAGAAACAATGCAATCTTCTATGGTTTTTTAAGATTTTAAAATCATGAACATTAACTCAAACAACCCCTTTTTAGTTGAAATGAACAAATACTCACAACTAAACTAAGCACAACAAATGTAAAGTCCAGGCTAACTTTTCAAAGCAACTAATAATCAGTTGGTTGCGAAAAGTATGGATTGAGAGATTGCTACAACATTCAAGTATTAAATCATAGACATTATTAAATCGAATCCAATCTGAGCATTAACCTCCTCAAAGCAATTTTAAAGATAGAAGAACACAAACCATGCAACACAAGAGAATACAAATATGAAACCAAATCACAATGTCATTGCTTGTATTTGAATCATCCATAGTAACAACAATTCTAGCCTTTTGTTTACAATATTTGCTTGGGAGAAATTAACTTCTAACTTGCTCTACTTGCTTGCTTCTAACTACTTTGCTCTATTCTACTTCTATTTTCTAAAAACAAAAATATCAACCCTTAAAAATGAGGCTAATTGCCCAATATATAGAATTCCCTCCTCTGAAAGCATGTCAGCCAAGATGAGTTTTAAAATAACAAGGCATGGCAAGCCTACCAGGAGAAATTTGAAATAGAATATAATATGCATTAAATGCATGCGTTTCATCTCAGTCGGCATGGGATCCCACTATAGCCCAGACCAAAGCATGGCGACGTAATGGGGAAGCACAAATTTCAATGTAGCCTGTGTTAACTCCCTCCTCCCTCATCTTTATTCTAACTCAGCATTTCATGAACTTTCAAAAGTGTCCCATCCATGTTAGCTATTGGTGGCAAAGGAAAAACCTTGAGTCAATTTTGAATGGATGTAATTTCTTCTCTTGACTGCTTAACCGACCTATCCCAGTCCACCTTGTGTGCCATATAATTATCATATACTTATTAATTTTGAATGGATGTAATTTCTTCTCTTGACTACTTAACCGACCTATCCCAGTCCACCTTGTGTGCCATATACTATCAATAACTGCCAGGTAGGTGGTTGCATAATCTAACTAGTGCTCAAAAATAGGGTCATCACCAAGTGGTGCATAGACATCCTACCACCATTCTCTCAATTACTCTAGACTCAAGTGTTCAGGAGCAATCTTCCTCCTTCCTGTCATGATCTCAAAGAATGTAATAGAGCCATTATATACCCCACTTAGGGTATCCTCAATCTACCTTCTTCATTTGTGAATCATCTTCAACGCTTTCTGTCTAATTTGTAACACCTTGAACCACTCCTAGGGTTCGGTAGCCCTAGGAAAAGGAAGGATCTTGTCACTCACTAATCTATCCTTGGTGAATTCCATGATGGTCTTGGTTTTCTACAGTGGCAGGTATGTGTCTCCTTTATCTTGTGCTATTACCTACTTCATCCAATCCATCGTCATTGCAACATCCTTCCTTGTTGATAGGATTTCCTTTATGGCTTCATCACCTTTTACTTGGACCCCTTTCGTCCAATTGGTAGTGGCAAGGATGGAGGATTTCATCCTTTCCAGCTTGGTGATGGTCTCTTGAGGCAGAGGATTTGTAGTAGAGGAAGAAGGGCTAATGGATTGCAGGGGCTTCATTAATTCCTCCAAGCATTTCTTGAGATTTTCATTTTCTCTCTTAAGCTTCTGCTTGGCCTTCCTTTCCTTCCTCAATCGGTCCACAATAACTATACTCGAGGCCTCATAGTCTTCAATATCCTATTCAATTGATGTAGGTCTTAGATTGAAAGTCCAAATGTCATAATCTTTCCTGACCACATCATCTCTATTTTTTTCTGAAGCAGGGGTGGTGATGTGAACAACTTTGTTATGTGCCTCATCTCTTTCAATTCTCAAGATCACTCTGGCTTTCTTCTTACCTTTATCCTTGCCAATCTTTGCTAGCAATTCATCCCAATTAGGCAATGTGTCTTCTAATACAACTTGTTTTCTCTTAATTTCTCTGCCTAACCATTCTAGAACAGTAGGGTCCAATTGCCCTTGACTCGATCCTGCTTTTCTTGTTGATCTCCTGCTATCTCCTTCTACAAATCTTGTCTCTTAGGATTCTCATCCTAATTCCCTTCCTTCTCAAGCTCAAGTGATGGAACCTTTTCCTCTTCTTTCTCCTTTGAGGGAGATTCAACCCCTACATGTGTGATTGGGGACTCTACATGTGAAACCAGGGGAGACTGTATTGCCTTTTCGATTTCAGCATTTGCACTATAGAGTTCTCCTTCATGGAATTCCTCCCCTTCAGTGTCTTGATGTTCATCAACTTCTTCAGCTTCGCCAAGTTCACTTTGGGCTTCATGAACTAGAGGAATGTCATCTTGTTGCACATCAAGAGAAACAACTAGGGGAAGGTCAGCCTTAAGCAACCTATCCTTGGGAGAAGGGGTCCTAGACCTCCTTGTATATACCTTGGCCTTCTCCTCTAAACTTTCCACACTCACCACCAGTGGGGAAATTACTTCTGTAGCCTTAGAGCTTGCTTTCTCTGATAATTTGACAATTCTTTTCTTCTTAAGCAGAGGGGCATTAGTCTCAGGGTTCTGCTCTTCCACCTCCTCCTATTTAGACCTTTTAGTTATTGTTCTCTTCTTGGCCTTTGGCTTTCTTTGCTTTTCTATTTCTTGAACTTCCTCTCCTTGGACATTCTTTGTCTTGATCTTGGATGGAGAGTCCAACTTACCTTTACCCTTAGGATCCTACTTAGCTAACTCTTCAGAAGTGAAGTGGGAATCCAAATCTCCCATAAGGTTGTATGTGCATTTCACTCCCTTGTTCTCCAACTCCCATATCATATGCTTGAGCCACATCTTGGTAACTTTGATAATTGGATCCATTAAATCTTTCAGCTCAATTTTCTCCTCTTCTAACTAGTCCACATCACCAATTGGTCTATCCTTTACCACTTCATAGGCATAATCCTAGATTAAATTTCCATCATCTTCCAACTAGTCAGGCACAACCCTTACATTGTACAGTCTGATTGCATCCACTGGAAGCTGAGAGAATTTCTTCTTCCTGACCTTGTATTCATCAGTGCAGTTGGCCCAGTAGTCCTCCAAGTTCACCTTATGGATATACTCTTTGTTGGCCTTCCTTTGAGCTTCGCTCATGATATCAAATTTGGACCTCTTGGAGTGAAAAGATAGACCGAGGGTACTTATTTCTTCCTTTGAAGCTTGGGAAAAAATAATGGAAGGACATGCCTTTCTAGTGCCAATCCTTAGGGGAAAATCTCCACCAAATCCTGTCTTGTGTTTGTCCTTCTTGACAATGGCATCAAAGTCACAAATCTTTCTAGTTACCTTCAACAATAGGAGGTGATTAGTGGGATACCTTGGAAGTCTGTATGGGGCCCTTTGGCAGCCATCAATCCAAATGTAGGAGAAGGTTGGGAATTTAATGAACCATGCTCCATACTTCTTAATGATCTCCTTGGCTTGATCTGAAATCCTGACATGTTCTGCTCTTTGAAGCATCCTAGTGATATACATGGTGAATGCATCATTTTCCCTCCTGTAGTTTGAACCTCCCAAATGCAGTTGAGGGAAAACTTCATAAATGACATCCTGCCCAAAGATTCCCTTTGTATCCAATCCTTTATAGGGATGGAATCTTAAAAGCGCATAGACTAGGTATGATGTCATTGTGAAAGTCTTAGTCTGCAACACATTGGATAGCTAGTCATGTAGCATTCTGCTAATCAAACCAGCCCAATGATAATCAATCAATTCTTGTTCAATCCTCACAATGGCATGGCACATCCAATTTTTGAATACTCCTCCATTCCTTAATCTAACCACTCTGCTGAGAAGAGTGATAGCATCATAGTATTCTTTCTTAAACTTTATTCTGAAATGCTTCTTGGGCAGTTTAGAATAATGTGACTTGGGATTTTCCAACTAGGAGCTGATGAACTGTTGGGATTTCATAGTTTGGTCTTCGTAGAATTCCTTAGTGGATCCCATGTTGAATGCCACCACATGAGATCTGTTAGGCATGTCGAAGGTTTGAGAAATAGCGACAGGCTTGATATTTGATATTACCCTCCCTTGAGGACTGATAATCTTTTGAGTACCTTGGTTGTAGTGTCTAGCACATTCTAGGATGAGCTCATAACATTGCATAGTTGAGGGGAAATCAGCCACATGTGCTAAACCTGACTCCTTCATCCTTCTGGCCACCAAAGGAAGATCTTTAGCCACCATTCTTTCTTTGAACTCCTCATAATCCCATGACTTGACATTTGTATCAGTTATCTCTGACTAGATTGATGTGATTTTGCTCTTAGGAATCTTGCTCTCAATGTCCATTTTGATTCTCTCTGCATCAGACATGGATGATCCAGCTGCTGCCTTGTCAGACTCTGCCTGCATTCATCATGAAAATCATGATAAAACCATAGGAAACTAAGGTTAATCAACCAATACATCCTTAGAATGCATCTCATGTAACCAAAGTGTCATTAAATCTCACATGAAATGATCACACAAATTTCAGGTTCCAAGACCACCCGCAGAATCTAAGCCAGAGAGGAATTTTGGGAAGTCCCTGACCAATCATCTATTCCAATAGAATAACCAGGAAACACCTACTTAACTATCAAATCTGATCATAACCAATCAATAAGTCATGTGAGAAATCTAAGCATGACATGAAATAAACATTAAATGCATCTTAAATCATAAGAAAATCCATTTGTCTCATGTTCCCTTACATTACATCAAATTTTGGGAAAATCTGCAAGGGATGGATTCTTGCGAAGAACGATCTAGATAGGGGATTTCAGAAAATTTGAGAGACACCAGACTTTGGAGAAATCTGGACTAAACAGAAATTCATGGTTAAGGCAAAACTATGAACCAATAATCGTTGGGGCATGCACTTTGGTATGACTAAATTTTCTCAATGGGAGGTCTCATTGAACTTGCAATGTCTTACTGACTAGCGCTTATAGCAAACAATTTTAGTATGACTAAAGGGTAGTCAGGGTAGGGTCTTGGCAATTTTCTTTGGTCTCATAGACTAGCGATGGTTTGGGCCAGACACAAGGTTCACGATATAAGTTTGGGTGAACGTTCTTTGTCTCACTGACTGGTGATATAGCCAACATATCAATAGGACTGAAGGGTAGTTGAGGTAAGGTCTTGGAAATTTTTCTTTGTCTCACTGACTATTGATCTAACACAAGCGACCTTCGGTGTGAAAAAGACACTATCATAGCGAATGAATATGGATTCAGGAGGGATTTTGGTGTATCATCTTGCCAAAAACATGTGGTCTCTCTGAAAAAGATCTGGGCTCACCAAGAAAGGAAGGCTTCATTATGAAGTCTTGGTGATCGTCAGGAGTCTCGGTGAATGGGAAGATCCCAGCAAGAGTAACGAGCTTGCTGAAAGGTCTCTTCAAATAAATAGAGTCTTCCCAACTTCGAAGGGAACTCGACAAGAGCAGGAGATATTTGGTGAAAGGTCTCATCAAAAGGGGGAGGTCTCAGCAACAGAAAGGAACATCGGCAAGATGAAAGGAGCTAGCTATGAGCTCTTGGCGATGAGGGTTTGTCTTGCCGACATAAAGACTTTTAGCGTGAGAATTACAGTGTCCTGGCGATCAAATACAAACCCACGAAGGGCTTTGGCAAGACACAGGATGACCGATGTGACATCTCTCTGACTTCAAAGGGTCACAGCAAAGGGAATCCGGAAGGGATGGACCATCCCAAAGGGAGGGAAAATCCCGTACTGCGATGCAAAATCACAACTTAAAATCAAACACTAGATCAATCACAAATTTCAAACATTTGAATTCAGGCCAAGTCAGGGGTGGACCCTCCATAGATTTTCTCAAGTTCGAGCCAACTCAAGAGCATACTCAAGCTAAATGATGATGCCCTAGGTTAAAATCCCACACATCCGCCATTAAAGCACATGCGAGCTTGGACTTAAAACTTTTGACTTCCCCGCAAGAACTCTACCAAGGACAACTCACAACTTCTAAAGCATGAATTCTCATAAAGTGAATAAACAAATGAAATCAAGACTTGCTTGGAGAACCATAAATGAAACAATTACCATGCAACCCTAGTCATAAGAACATCCAAATAATGCAGAAAATCAAACCCAAAAGGATTTATAACTTCAACTCGCTATCTGCAATCATCAATTCAAAGCAAATAAAAGTAGCACATACCATTATAAAGCGGAAATCAATCCTAGAATCAACAAATATGAAGAATATGGTGTCCACAAATAACAAGGGCATGAACATGCCAGAAAATGCCACCAAATCGACCAATTCACAATAAAATGCTCCAAAATCTCAACCAAATACTCGCAAGAAAGCACTTCTCAGCTCAACAATAGTAAGTAATAAACATGATGGCATAAAACATCCTCGAAATTAGGTTAAATATATACTTTAGAACACACACGAAGCCATTAATACGATCGACAAGATAGTCAAAGAAGGATTTCAGAAATCTAGCAATAGGGTGGAATCCAGGGAAATCTAGCCCATGCAGAAATCTGTGAAGACTAAAAATCCCTGAACAATAGGGTTTGGATGGAGTCCAAGTAGGATTCAGGGAAATCTGACCAGGGTGGAAAATCCTGAATCCGAGTAAAAGCCCAAAATTCATCCAAAACTTAAGATTTTAATGAACAACCCAAGGGAAACACTTAGGAAATCCAGCATAAACATTTAAGCACATGCCTAAATAGAGAAAAACCTCAAAATGAAAGGGCCAAGACACAAAACCAAAAAGCAAGAGGGTCCCTGCCTTAAGCAAGGTGTGTGTGTGAAAACTGCACAACACTATCCTTTGGGAATCCCTATCATAGTGTTGGGCACATTCTAATACTAACTCATAACACTAAACCGTGGGGGGAAATCTAGCTACATGAGATAATCTTGACTCCATTAGTCTCCTAACCAATAGTGGAGGATCTTTCTATGCCATTCTTTCCTTAAACTCCTCATAGTCCCATCGACCCATATTTGTATCTAAAACTTCAGGCTAGAAAAAAGTTATCTTACTTTCTAGAATCTTGCTTTTAATATCCAATTTAACTCTTTCTTGTTATGAGATGGAGGATCCCTCCATATCACTCTTAGCCTTTCCAGCCACTACTTTGCTAGATTCAGCCTACATCCACCAAATACCAACAAAAAAATCCCATTATTGATAACATATTCATCAAAGTGTTAGCTCAAAATCATAATAAGACCATAAAATCAACTATAAATCATCATAACTAAGAAGTTCAAGATTTGAAGCTAATCGGGGAAAACCAGTCTAGGAGGAATTTCAAAAAATTCCAGACTAGGTGGATTCTCATGAAGAAGGAAAAAATATCAACCATAGATCATCAAAATGAGAAAAGGATGCATATAACATTGTGTAATCTATCAATTTAAAGCATGGAATGTTAATCATCCATCATTAAATTCACCTATTTCATCCAATCTCTAAGTTCCAAAAAGTATCACAGAGAATTTGAAGAAATCTGGTGGGACCAGAATTGTGCAAAAATAACAATAGCATATGAATTTTGGAGAAACGAAGGGACAAAGGAGAAATCAAAAAAATCTAGAATTGACAGAAATTTGTGAAGAAGGAAAAGTTCTATATTTTCAATACACACCCCAGAAAATTGAAGGTTAAATAGAATCTAGGAAAATTTGGTCCCCACAGAATTCTGTGAGGCCCTCAGAATCTTGAAAAATTATCGTTACGTTAGTTTTTCTTTCATACGATCTAACATCCATGAATCTAAAATATTTTGGGCTCGACTTGAATCTAATTCAGGTTTCCTATCAACCCCTTTGGATCAAGACTACTTGAGGCATTAAATGATGAATACTCATAACAAACCAATGATGCCCTAGTTTTAACTGTTGAAACCTCCTCCATGGTTGAAAGGAACTAGCTCAGAACGCATCAATTTGGACTAGACTTTGTGAAACCATAACGCAAGCCAAACTAAAAAATTGACTTGCAGAGAAAGCCATGGGAACCACTTGAGAATGCAAAACATTGCTAAAATCTAACTGGTTAACTAGGGCAGATAGAAATAGGCAACAAGAACCCTCAAACATGAAATGCAACCCTAGTTTGAAGCATTTAATCATCAAACATGCAACATCAAGCTCCCAAATAGACATAAAATGACCACGGTCAATCCAATCATTAACACTTCAAAGGAAGAGACCATAGGTACATACCATAAGTGGATGAAATTTGACCACAAAGAAAATGAGTAGTGAACTTGGATGCCCTAGCAACCAGATCAAACCAAATGTAAGAAATCCAAGCGCCTTAGCAAGCAAATCAATAAATCACAGTGTCTAAATTTCCAAATCTTAGGTGCAAAAGCAATACATAATGAAAGATGGGAGAAAATGATGCAAAATTCACTTAAATTTGACGACACTCGTGCCACAAAGATTGTACCTAGGTGCATTAATGTTGCCAACAAGATAGACTGAAGAAACTTGGAAACTTGATGACAAAATGGATTTTTGGAAGAATCCAGTCCCTGCAAAATTCTATGAAGTCCAAGATTTCCTGAACTACAACATTGAAACCCTTTCGCCAGAGATTGAGTGGGATCCGGGAAAATCCAGATGGAGCAAAAAATCTTGAAATGGAGTAAAAACCCGAACTTCATTCAGAACTTAGATTTTCAATGTACAACTCAAGGGAATCACTTAGGCAAGCAAGATAAAAATTTTAAGCTCATTCCAAGGAAATGCAAATCCTCAAAATCAAAGGGCCAAAGCACCAAAAAATGAAAGTGAAAGAGGGTCCCTGCTTTCATCGGGGCATGTGTGAAAAAATGCACAATAGGATACCCAATAGAAAGCCTAGAGTTCCATTTCCTCAGAGTGAGTGTACATCTTTCAAAAAAATAACTTAGATTTGATCCACATCGCGATGGACAAGTGGTCAAAGATCTATCCCCTTTTTGTTTTTGTTTTTCTTTATGTCTTTGATACTGCATGCTTATGCCTTGTTGTTTCTCTTTATATCATGTACATGTGTGTTCTTTTGTGCTTATGTTGGTTTATCATAGGATCTTTATCGTGGGGGCTTGATCATCCCTCTAGATTTTTGTCATCCTATCTTACCAACATCGACATATTTGGACCCCTCGATGTGAATTCATCTACTTTAGTGAGTTTGAATCAATTTCCTCTCACTAAAATGGGGGCTAAATGTAGTGTTGAAAATTTTCATTTGTGACATTTTCACACTTGTTTGGGTCCTCCTTGTTAAATTTGACTTAATCATATGGCCTTGATTTAGTGTTGTAGTGTGTTTAACACATTAACATTAGGTCTTGGGACCTTGTAAACTAAATGAACTTAGTTGTACCTTATTTAAGGTTTTGTAAAGTGTTGTACCTCACATTCACACTAATCTAGGGTTTTCATTATTAATTGGGCTAATTTATGCTTTAATTGGCCTTATTTTACATCGACAAGCCTTAATTAATGCATCTTTCCAAGGATAATCCTAACATAATTCAACATCCAAGCATGATTCATGTATTTTTGGATTGTATGTCCTAGATTTAGTGATATGGGACTTATACACCACCTTGGGTGTATGAGTCCCACCTAAGTTTTGGGACTTGATCCTTATTTCACATGAATCTAGGAATTTCTTGAAAAATATGTCCCATAGCCTAGCCTAATGGGTTCTAGCATATGAGTCCTGTTTGGCTTAAAATTAAATTAAATTCAAATTATTGGTAGGATTTTTTCCTCGTATATCTAATGTCAGCTTACATAGTGTTGTAGTTTCAATAAATTTGGCATAAACAAGTATAAATATAAGGTTATTTCACTCATTTTCACCTAAGCATGCATGAGATGAACCTAGAAACTTGAGTATTCATGAATTATAGAAAATTGGAGCTTATAAGAGCATTCAAGAGTTAATTATCAAGTGTTTTGGAGCATTATTCAAGTCTCAAGCATCATGTCAAAATCATCATCCATCATGTTTGTTTTTGAGCTAACATTTGTGATGTAGGGTTTCATAATTCAAGTAAGCATTCAATTTAAAATATATTACATTCAAGCAAGAGTCAAGATATCCATCCATTGGAGGCATTTAATACATGTTTGCAACACTTTATTGCTAGGGTTTGCTGAGTTGGAACATATCATTTTGTTCATTCATCATTCCTCTTTTCCATTTGATTTCATTACAAGGTTTGATTACCAAAATGAGGTTTGACCAAGGAAAACCCCTTTCCACTAATAAAACAACATTTTCCCTCTCTCTAGCTTGTGATTTTCATATCTAGGTTGAAGACACATTAAGGAGCAACTTTGGAAAGAAGTTATCAAGTTGAAAAGTTGTCCAAGTTGTCACCTTGTCTAGGAGATCATTGGAAGACTTCTACAATGCAAAACTTGACAATTTAGACCCAAAAATCAAGGTGAGAAGACAAAAAATAGATTGAAGAGAAGATTTAGATCCCAATTCTCTAAAAAAAAAAAATAGAATAATATTCCACTTCTGGGATATGAGTCCTAGTTCAGTGAATTTTCTAGTTTTTAGGTGTTCTAGAAATACCTTTGCAAGATTCTTGTTCTTGCCTAGAAACTCTAATCTAGGACTAAATTACCCAAATTGGCATATGAGTCCTAGCAAGTATTAATTTAATTGCTTCAACATTTCAAGACTTCATTCAAGCCTCTATAGGTTTCCAAGAGCACATTTCTAGTTTCTCAAAATTTTATTTTGTTTTGCATACATTTCTAGGTCATTTAGTGAAGTTTTGCATATCATTAGGTTTTTTTATTTGGTATTGCATGTCATTTGTCTTTCCAAGCCCTAGCTTGGTGATGAACCCCTCTTTAGTCATTAATAAGACCCTAGGACACCCTATTGCAAGATCTCCTTTCCTCACTTCATCCTTTGATTGAGATCTCTAGGGTTTCCTTGAATGAGAGAATGAAGAAGATTGTATTCTATGTCCTAAACCATAGTCAATTAAAATTTTCTTCCTTTCACTTATCTTGGCTCATTCTTGTCTTACACACAGTGGGGGAAAGAATTGGATAACCTTGTTCTAGTTTGGCATTTGATGTTGTACATTTGGCTAGTTGTCTGCCTTATGTATATGATGAACAAGATTGGGATATAGATGACCTACTAATAGGTTGACTCACATGTGCCTTACTTGTCCTATTTTTGTTTTCTTTTTTAGGTTATGTGTGTGATTGCATGTGCATAATGTGATCCCCTGTACTATTCTTTTTTATGTACCTCTCTGTTTGTGCATTCCTCTATTTGTATCTACATTCTTCTCTATGTCATACATATTTTATCCCTTTTCACTTTGTCTCATTTTTTCCTTTTGAGGATGATGCAAGGCATTGAGACATTTAGGTCTCTTCCATGTTGACCCAAAATATTTTTCATTTTATCTTTTCATTTGTCTTGTGTTTTCCTTTTGGGGATGACACAAGGCATCGAGACATTCAAGTCTCTTCCATGTTGACCCATAAGGTTTCCTATATCTTTTCTTTGTCATCGACCATGGGTAGCCTCATGTATATTTTTGAGATATCACACAAATTTGGATAGAAATGTTAATAAAGATAGAAGAATAAGAAGAAATGAGATGGTGAAAGAGAGGATCTAACAAGTCCATGATTTCATGAGACTTTATTAGAGATGATGATGAGAGATTGATGATGTTTCACTTATCAGGAATTGGTAATATAAAGAGCTTACTTACCTTATGTTTGATAAAACACATAGATATGATGCTTCAAGGTTTAAAGAACTAGGATGGCATTGTACCTAGTGTGATGGACTTTGACTTGACAAATAGATAGGAATATTACTGTTCACATCTGGCATACAAAACCCTATTTAGAATGCAGTTTATCTATTTCAAACATCTCAAACCAAAAAATAGAAAGGAAAGCTTTCCCATGTGGTCAACAAGACACCTAAAATACCCTCCCTACAAACCAAACAAAGCACTCATGACCAAAGTTAAATTACAAGAATATCCAACAAGCACAACAAACGAAAGATAATGATCAATTCCCCATTTGTTTCTCTATAAATTATTTTGATTAGACATCATTAAGAGGTCATTAGAATGAGTACAATAAGATAAATCAAAGAAAAGATAAAGTACACAAACAAGTCAATGTTCTTCATACCTTTAGCCAAAGGGATGTGTTTTGTTTAGGATTTTACCAATAGATAATTCTCTTTGTAGGAAGGGTACATCCTAGGACATGTTAGTGGATGGTGGAAAGTTGATAGGTTGTTTGAAAGGATGTTGATATAAGGTCGATTGACATGTTTGCAAATGATCAAGAGTTTGTTTTTGCATTTAAAAGTTTTTTTTTCTTCTTGTTGTACTTGTTTCTATTTTTTTTTGCCAAAGGATGAAGGTGACGATTGTTTTATTATGGATGATTGATTATTGTGGGTGAAGTGAAATGGGATGGGTGGGATTTTTCAAATATTTGGATGTTTTTGGGTTTTTTTGAGATTTTATGAATGCCTTTTTTTTGTGTTTTTCGAATGTTTTTGTGTTTTTGTGTCTCAAGGGCTGATCAAAGATTAGAATTTCCTACATTTAAGCTTAGAGAGGATGTAGTTCAGATACCATGTTTTTGATCTTTTTTGGTTTTTTGCCTTGTTTTGGGATTTTGATATGATTTTGGATGTTTTTGAATTTTCTTGGTTTTTTCAATGTTTTTGAATTTTGATCTGTTTTGAATGTTTTTGGAATTTTTTCATGATTTTGACCTTTTGGATATGGATATGTTGTGATGATATCAATGCTTTGTTTTGGGATTTCGTTAAAAACCAAGCTAAGTTTGATTGATCAGATTGATGAATTGATGATGATAACATTGTTGAGGATATACAACAATGCAAGGATAGTGTTTAAGAAATACAAGGATTGGGAAGGATATTACAAGATGATGATGGATTGATTGGAATTAATTGATTAGGATTTTGAAGCTTGATTTTGGAACAAAATTTTTTTGAATGATTTGATGTGACGTTGAAGCATGTGTTAGATGGGACTGATATTGATTGTTTGGATTGATGTTTGATGAAAGATCAAGCTTGATAAGGAATTTCTTCTTGTCAAAATGTGCTATGGGCTAGTGATTTGGAATTTTTCCTCACAAGTGCTTTGACCAATTTGATTTCACATTTGCCAATGTTTGTATCACCACATAAATTGGAAGATATAGATCAAGATTTATTCCTAAAGCAAGATGTAAATATCTACCCCCAATGTCTAGCAATATATGGAATGCCATCTATGGATGAATATGGATTATCTTGTGCTAAGATAAGGTGTTTGAATAAAGAATGCTCATTGGATAATGTTGTATGGCTTAGATAATGTCGGGTAGGATAAGATCAATGAAAATGACTCATGTCAAGATGTTTACCATAAGAAAGTGTAAAGTGTACACCAAACTTTTACCAAGATCAACATAATTTGGACTATGGATGTAGATGAATGAAAAATGGATTGGATAAAATGGTTCATGGGTGAAAGGATTTATTATGGCTGAGATGGATGGAATGCTGGATTTATTATGGATGGGATGAGATACTTCCACTTGAACAAACATACGTATATGCTCAATTCTACATATGATGCTTTTTTTCCAAGTTTTCATCATGGTACCTTTCCAAAGTGCCACCGTGGTGGTTTTCACTAGAGGATGATTTTTATCTTTACTATTTTCATGATTTTTTTAATTTTTTTGGTTTTTTTATATTTCTAAAAGATTTTAAGCTCATGTTGAACCACCTTTTTGTGTTGATGTAGATTCTCCTATCATAATTTTCCATTGATATCCTACATGAAGAAGCTACTAAACTAAGATACATGCACTTGAATGCAACTTTTGAGATTCTTGATCTGCTTTGTTGATAATGGAGTTAACTTTGTCTTTATGCGCACATCGCAATAGAATGCCTTTTGAATCCTTATGATGAAGGGTTTCTTCCAATACATGGTTGATGTGAGAATTGGATATCATGTGTGGAGGCATGGATGGTGTTGTGCATTTAGGAATAGGAGATTGATTAGTTGATAGTTTGGAACCTTTGAATCTCAAAACCTAGGAAGATGAGCAATAATGGGTGGATACGAAAATGTGCATGGAACTAGAACCAACTACTTCAAATATTTTGTATGTTGCTTGAGAATCTTGCTTTTTCCTTTGTGAGCATCTTTGATGGATACTTTTCTTTTAATTTTTCCCCATAGTTTATTTGACTAATGGAGTTTGATAGGGATAATATTTTTTTGTATTCTTTGGTATCCATGTGTATTTGTTGTCCATTATGCTTCACAACTTATTTTTCTTTGATAATGTTCTTTGTGCTCTTTCTTTTGTTGTTGGTCCTAATTCATGGATGAGGTGATGGGTGGATGAAGATTCATGATGTGGATGGTTGTAGTATTGGCATCAGTTTCATCATAAGCATTCTTTGTGCTTCCTATGTTGATGTTTGCTTGACCTTTAGTTTCCCCCAGTATTGTGGAAGTAGTACTTTCATGATTTGATTTCACTTGTTTCAAGAGTTCCTGTTTAGAATGTATTTTCTAGTAAATGACCACTATGGATGACATTATTGGAATTTTCTTCTCTACTGACTCTAAAATATCTTGTTCTACCTGACCTATTTCCTTGAGTGGATAATGTTGGATATCTTCATACATGATGTCCTTAGTCTGAATTTTAGATATATTTGATCCTGGTGTTGACAACTTAGTTTGATTGTAGGAATCATTAACCTACTCTTTTGTGTAATAATTTTAGGAGCAAAGGAATCCTGCTCTGAATGAAGATCATTTATGTCTCCATCCAAAGAAATTATATCATGGGTAGATGGAGGAGTATGTGTTATATGGGTGTGATCATCATTTGTGACATCTTGTATAGATAGGAGAGTGACCATTAGATCATTTTAGTATTATAGAGATACAAATTATTGATCTTGGTTAATGTTGGAATTTCTTTTGACATACTTTGGATCATGTTCTTGACATGGGTCAATTTCACAGGATTTATTTCTTATAAAGGGTTCTTGGACATCATCATTAGGCATGGGAAGTGACTCAATATCCTCTTGATATTTGAATGGACTTGACTCAAATGTGGAGTTGAGGTTTCCTTCAATATCTACAACCATGAGGTTGAAGGATGTCAATATGTCTTGTAAAGGACCTATTATCACCTGAAATTGCACCCTCGTTGAACCTAGTGTCCAACACTCCAGCGTAACATGGGAAGACCGCTAAAGTTGTGGGTCACTTGTAAACAGAGGTCAACCTTCAGAGAAGGCCGGCTTCCTTTGTGTTATCACCTAAACTACTGATTCTTTGAAGGGAAAGGGAGAAGGAAAGTTCATAAAAATGAAACTAAACTTATGGTGATACACCGTATTAATGAGAAATCATGAAATGAACACAGGAAGAACATACACTTGAAAGTAAAGACAGTGTTTCACTTACTCAACATAACCCCTTCTAAACTCATATAGTATTCTTAACAGGCTTGCTATAAATGCATATCTTAGGAAGGAAAGATGATTCTCACAACCTTAGGTATGAATAAAGATTTCAAAAAAAAATAGTTAAGAACTTGTATAGTTTAAAATATAGAAATGAAGGTAATACAACATTTAACAGTAGCTTCTAGGTAAACTCTGTGTTATATTCCAGATTCCAGTTGAGTTACAAAAAACATACATTAATTGAGAAAGGATTGATGAAAAATCACTAACTCCCTTAAATGCATAAATCAAACTATTTACAGAAAGGCAAAAAATGCCTTATATATGGACTGCATCGGCCCTCTTAGGGCTTACAAAAAATATCAAGCTTAGAAAGATCTGCCCTCAGATCTTTATTGAAATTAATGCTGAAGCCTGTACATCCCTACTGCGTGTGTCTGTGAAGAGTTACCCTCATAGAAGTCTTTTGATATTTCGTAGCTACCGCATTCATTAAGATCCATCATGTCCCACTTGAGCTACTTCAGCTGAACACCTTGAATGCCTTGAACTCACTTTGATTCACATGGCATTCATCTAGGGTTGAAATTCTCTATTCTGCCACAACTCACCTTAGCTCCCCCTGGTTGGTCAAGCATTTTCCACGCGGGCTTTGTAGTTGGTCAAAAGTCTTTTGAATAGAATCACATCTCGGTGAGACATTGAAAGTGTCTTGCCAATGTGATTATATCATTTGGAAATAATTAGTGTAGTACGTGACAGTCGATGAGAGTTCATATCGAGCTCAATTAGTCATACTGATACCACTAAGGCCATCGGCAAGACACAATTATGTCGCTGGGATATCATGGTGAAAACTCCACTCTTAGCGAAGGCATCAGTTTTGAAGAGACCCATTACACTCGACGAGACCTCTCGGCGATGTATCTCTCACCTCGAGCTTCCCCTCATTCAGCAAGACACTTGGGTGTCGGTGAGACTCTTTGTCGAGCCCTTTGCTTCTTGGGAACCAATATCATCCACTAGCCTCCATTTGTTGTCGGCAAGACATCTCCACTTCAGCATGACCATACACCGATATCCAACGCTCTTGGTGAAGTCTTTATGATCAGTGAGACTCTCGCTGAAGGAAAAAAATATTGAGGCCTTCTTCTACACCTTCAGTCAGGGAGACATCTCTGTCTCAGCAAAACATTTCACCGAGAACTCTATCCTTTGGTCAAAACCACTTTTCATTTGGGAGGCTCCATTGGTCAGTGAGAGCTTTGGTGAGAGCACCCACCATGTTTCCAAGACTTCTCAGTGTCGGCAAGACTTCAGGGTGAAAACTTCAACTATTGGTGAGCCCTTTCGTTGCTTGGTGGGGCCTCCCTTTGATCAACAAGACTGTCTCTGTTCGCCGAGACTCTATATCGAGCTCTATGAATCTTGTTGAGCTCCATTTCATTTTGGTGAGACCCTAGGAATCGATGGTGACTTTGGATGTCGGGGAGACATTTCTTTGAACTTATTTCATTTTGTTTAGACCACCCTGCTATCGGCGGGACCTCTTGTCAATATCCCCATCTCCTGGCAAAGGAACTCCTTTTCGCTGAGAATCTTCATAATTGGTAGGGGCGGGGCCAAGACAAAACCGGAACTGGGACCGGGGAAGAAAGGGGATGAATGTGAAGAAAGATGAATCCTGGTGGAACTGGGATCGAGACCAAATCCATCACTAAAAATTTCTTCAAGTTTCATTTTTGGATTTTGACCTAGTCCCGCCCCTGACAAAACTCAAAAGAAAGAAAAAGAAAAACATAAGAGGGAACCGAGGAGGAAGTGACAACCCTCGATCCAAGGCCACAAAGGAAAAGGAAACAAAAAAGAGCAGGACCGGGGCCAAAACCGTAACAAAATTAGAACCATAAATTTTGGAAAAGTTCCAAGTTTGGGTTTTGACCCAGTCCCGGGCCCAGGAAAAGAAAGAAAATGCACAAAGTAAAAGAAAGAAAGGTGGGATCAGAACTAAAACCGATTTCGGGCAAAACATAGCAAGGGCAGGGGTAGAAACAAACCCAAAACTGAAACTTTCTTTAAGTTTCAAGTTTGAACTCCATGAACCCACCTCCGACAAAGGCAAGGAAGCGGCCTGACAAGGAAAGAAAAGGCAGAACCGAGGTCAGAACCAGATTAAAAAAAAAGGGAATTGGAACTTTGGAAAATTTCCAAGTTTGACCCGGTTCCACCCTCGACAGAACAAACAAAAGGCAAGAAGAAAGCAAGAGGAAAAGAAGGAAAGGAAAGGCAGAAACATAAAAAAGAAAACCCACCCTCAAACCGAAGATATGCACACTGGTCTCAACCCTCTTGGGAGCCACATTTATTCCACGTGCTAAATGTTAACATCATTTCCTCTGCCTCTACATAAGAAGCAAATGAGTTAGAAAATAGGTAATCTTGATGCGAGTGTTCCTTCATTTGGTATTTGAGAACATCTGAAAGCACAGGCTACCCTGCCTGATTGAGCCCATAGGCAAAAATTGGGTAACATTTCTGGCGACCTTTGCTGGATGTTTGCCTGCTAAACATGGAAACTAATAGTTTAGGCTTATCCATTGGCATGGAGTCGATAGGAGGCTCAGAAAATAAACAAAAATATCAGTTTTGTACATGGCCACAACTCACTTGAGATCCACGGGTCATAATAGGTTGCCAAAAATGGAAAGATAGGGGGAACTGAAAAGAAAGTATTTACTATGCTGAAACAACACTTATGGAAAACATAAAGCCTAAACTAATATGTACAATAGATGGACCTGTCAAACTCAGAAATAGGGCTTGAGGTGTATCCCATTAACTAGGATAGGAAGTACTTCACCTTCTATTGTGGCCAGTCAATACATATTGTGCTCCTTACAGGCTGTGACAACAAATGGACTGGTCCATATGTTGTCAAATTTGGTGTGATGATCTGGCCTGCTTTTTAGAATGTCCCATTTCAGTACAAGATCTCCTTCCATGAAATCTCTTCATCTAGTTTTCTTATCAAATGTTATCTTAGTTAGGATTTGCTGACGTTTCATGTTCTTCATAGCCTTATTCCTAGCTTCTTCTAACTCCATTAGTTGAGTATATCTTAAGATGAGTGGGTCAGACTATTCAAATAGGACCAGCTGACTAGCAATGTCCAAGGTGGGCAGCTCAGTAGAGATAGGTAATTTCGCTTCTTTACCATACACCAACATGTAAGGCGAGTTCCCAATCACCTTCTTAGGGGTGATTATGTTTGCCCAAAGAGCAGTTTTTAGCTTAGCATGCCAATCCCTCTAATTGCTTTGTAGCATCCTTTTGATAATGTTAATCAATTTTTTGTTAGTGGACTTTGCAAGTCTGTTGCCTTGAGGATAATAATTGGAGCTTGTGTTCAAATAAATGCCCTTCTTCAATGCCCAATCAGCGACCTTCAAACCAACAAATGCCAGGGCATTATTAGAAACTATAGAATCTGGGACTCCAAATCTGCAAACCATGTCTTCATAAAAACTCAGCATTGCTGCCTCATTGGCTTCCTTTAGGGGCAAAGCTTCTATCCATCATGTAAAGTAATCTGTTGCTATGATAATCCATTGATGGCCTGCACTTGAGGGTGGGTTAATTTCCCCTATGAAGTCAATTCCCCACTTCATAAATGGTTGCTCTATCTGAATTGGTTGCAATGGCAAAGCAGCAAGCTTTTCCTTGCCCGAAAACAAGGCACACTTGGAACATCTCCTGACATATGTGTGTGCATCTCTGAACAAGTTAGACCGATAATAGCTTGCTCTTAAAATCTTATAGGATATTGTCCTTGCAGCATAGTGACCTCCAGAGGGTCCATCATGGAACTCATGTAGTATTTTATCCACTTGATCATTATCAATGCACCTGAGTAACACTCCACTGTGATCCTATACAACACATCATCAATCAAGACAAAGGGAATAGACTGGAGTCAGTAATACCTGTCTTTGTTCTATTCAGATTAGGTGGGCATTCCTCGGTTCTTAAGAAATGTGACATTTCTCACAACTAGCTAGTAGCTTCATCATCTGTTGTCCCAATATTGACCAAAACTAAGTCTCATTGATCCTCTGCCATTGGGAAATCTTCATTGGCTAGTTGCTGGCATAAACCCTTACCCCTTACCAGTTTAGTGACCTAGATATCCACATCATACTCCATAACTCTCGTGATCCATCCAGCCCATTTTTCACTTAAATCTTTGTTGAGTAAGAATTCCTTTACGCTAGAATGTGCCACTAGAAGATGAATTTTGTTATGAGACAATAGATGTCTAAATTTCTTCAAAAATTTTACAACAGCCAGCACATGTTTCTCTACAAAGGTATACTTTTGCTCATAGTCTTCCAGACCTTTACTGAAAAAAGCAATGGGTTGCTCCAACCCTTCTACACCCTTTTGCACCAAGATTGCAAAGATTACATCAAAACTACCAAAAGCATACAAGATAAAATCCTTACTAAAATCTAGGTTGACTAATGTTGGGGTTGAAGCTAACACCTCCTTGATCTTTTGAAAATTGTCCCTTGCTTCTCGGGTCCACCTGAACTCTGCACTCTTCCTTAACATAGCTATAAGGGGTTTTAGTAAGGCTGCTATATTAGGAAGAAATCTTTTGACAAAATTAATATGACCAATGAAACTCTGAAGTCCTTTCTTATGCAGAGGTAAAGGAAGCTCTAAGATTGCTGCCACTCTTTTAGGATCCACTATGATCCCCTTCTTAGACACTACATACCCAAGAATACTTCCTTCATGGACAAAGAAAACACATTTCTTGGGGTTTAATGATATACCAAACTCCCAACAACGTTAAAAATTTGCCTCAAATGGTCAATGTGATCAGCTGCCTCCTTGGAATAGACGGTGATATCATCAAGATATACTAAAACAAACTTATACATCAAGTTGCTAAAGGCCATGTCCATAGCCTTTTGGAAGGTTTCTCTAGCGTTAGAAAAACCAAATGGCATTTTCTTATAGGCCATTGTACCAAACTTGGTAGTGAAGGCAATTTTAAATTGATCTTCTTCCTTTACCAAAATCTGGTTATAACCAGAATAGCCATCTACTAAAGAAAAATGTTCAGAACCTCACACACATTGAAGAATCTGCTCCATAGACAGAAGAGGGTGCCTGTCCTTCAACAAAGATTTGTTCAAATCTCTGAAGTCTACACATAACCTAAGCTCTCCGTCTTTCTTCCTAATAGGAACTAGATTTGCAACCCAACTAGTATGCTTAATGGGAAAGATAATCCCACTCTCTATAAGTCTGAAGACCTCTTTCTAAATTAGTGGCTCCAGTTTGGGATTGACTGGCCTTTGTTTTTGCCTTATGGGCTTGGCCGTTGGCTCCAATTCTATTGTATGCCGTGAAAGACGCCGATCAAATCCCTTCAAATCTCTATATTCCAAAGTGAATATGTCAATGAATTCTTGGAATAATTGTAGAAAAGACTGCTTTTCAATACCAGTGTTTATTTTTCCTATCCTGAGGCTTCTCTTGGGTGCAACTTCTAAGTCCTCATAATGATCTTGCTGAACCAGTAAATTGGCCTTGTTACTTTTAACCTGATCATCAGAGTTAAAAATACTTTCTAAGGTAACCAGACCCTTAGGAAACTTGTTGTTCTTTAATTGCAATACCTGGTCTCCATACTGCTATTTGATTCTCTCCTGGTTTGATACTGCAAATACATCTTCTTCAAGTAGAAACTGTAGAATCTGCTCATCGCTCTCAAAGACCTACCAGTTGACATTTTTATTAGGCACGAAAGGCCTGATAATAACCTTGATATGTTGCTGATCAGACTCCTTGTTTACGCTATTCAGAATATCAAACTGATCTCCCACAACTGCTAATCTATCAACATGCTGATTTTGATTTCTTGGAATTGAAATAATATTGAAGGCCTCAAAATCCTCAATGAGGTCCCAAACTCTATGCTTATATAATTTAAGAAAATTATTTTTAATAGCATTCAGACCTCTAACCTAATTTACTACCAATTCACTATCCCCATACACCTTCAAACACTTAATTCCATGTTTCCTTGCCCATTCCAGCCCTTGGATGAGACCTTCATATTTTGCTATGTTATTAGTGCATGAAAATGCAAACCTAAAGGCTGCATAATATCTTTCAGCTCCTGGGGAAACTAATAATGCACCCCCACCAGTGCCATGCCTGCTCTTTGAGCCATCAGAAAACATTTTTTAAACTTCATCTTATTGATCATAAACATTCCTTGACTCCTTAACCAAGTTAGGCATCACTATATCAGCTTCTTGAAACATGTAGTTGCCCATTCCAACATCTGACACCAAGTCACTCTTTGCACTAGAAGTCTGGCCTGTTTCCCATTCATCTAGAAGTATATCAAGAATGTCATCAACAACAATGCAAGGATCAAAGACAACAACATGCTCATCTTGCTCAAAAATTACGCAATTGGCATTCATTTCATTGGGCACATAAGGTTCTATATTGTCTTTTGCAAGTAGCTCAAACTCAATGGTTACTCTAGTTCCATATCTAGTATGGAATAACATATGAGACCAATCAAACGAAATGTATCCCCTTATTTTAGCTATAAACTCCCTTGACAAACATAACCCATAATATGGAGGCACATCTGCCACATAAATGTCTAGGGAAATTGAAAAATTAGGGTAGGCATGCAGAATTAAGCTAGTATCTTTGATAAGACCTACTGTATTAATAGATGAGCCATCTAGCTGAACTACTCCCTTTTCTAAGGGTTCATACCTTAAACCTAACTGATCAACTACTTGCTTGGGCATCACAGAGTAGGTAGCACCGCTATCTACCATACAATTGTGCACTAAATTTTTTCCAATAATTAATGAAACATAGAATGGAGGAGGTCTCACATTCTTACCTTGAGTCACGGACTCCCTTTTTCTACTAGGATTAACAACTTTCTCTTGATCATCATTATCCATTAGGTCTCTTTGGGAATTAGTAGCAACTTGTTCAGGATTTACATCCTCAACCAATGCCCTTTTGAGTAGATTAGCTTGTCCCAAAATGCTTAAGGAGTCCCACATGGTCATATTCATGCTTATCCTCTTCATACTGTCCATGATGTTGTAAGGCATAGCTGAAGTTACCTTCTTGAGGTCCTTTGGCAGCAATCGGTTCTTTAGTCTTATGAGGTTGTTCATTAACTGGTAAGGCGCTAGCTCCTTTTGGTACATTTAGAATGGGTGTGGATGATGCTCCTTCAGTTGTAGGCCTCCCACTTCTATCAGTTGAGTGCTCCACCTCCAAAGCTATTTTTTTAGCTCTTGTATTGGCTATAATTGGTGAATCAACATTCACACCACAGAACTCTTCACTCTGCCAATTTAAAAATGCAGTCTCATTGAAATGCATATATGGTTGTTGTTTAGGTATATTGACAGGTGCATATAACTGTGGACTGATAGTATTCCAGGCCATAGATGCCTAATTAACTGCCCCATTTGAGCATGAGGATGGGTTATGTGCTTGATTGCATGAATGACACCCCTCACTTTCTATCACAAAGTTATTCTGGGCTGGAACCATATCCTTCACTAGACTTGCAGCATTGAGAGGAGCTGGGTTATAAGATTGGATTGGTCTTTGATTGATATTTTGTCTCTGATAACCACCTTGATAGGGTTGCCTATTTTTCTGGTACTGATATCCCTGATATTGATAAGACTATTTATATTTTGGCCTTGCAGTTGGTTTTGCTGTTGAAAATTTGGCCTTGCCCCTTGATACTATTTCTTCATGCTAGTCAACTCATTTCCTATGGTTTGTAAAATGATTTCTATCTTGTGCTGACTAGACTTAACCTCTTGCAATTCATTTGATGGTCTTGAAGCTGACACCCCCTGGCTCTCAGCAATGGGTAAGGTAGGAAGAGTAGGTAAAGGGGCTAAAGATGGCATTTTTAGTGGCATATTTGATTGAATTTTAGGGGAATAGGGTATAGGTGGCCTAGGTGCTAACTTGCCTACTTGAATAAGATTATTCTCTACCTTAATAGCTATGCTATAAGCCTGAGGTAAAGAAATACCCCCCATAGACTGTATCATGACTGAAATATCACTATTTAAACTTTTCAAATAGTATAAAAATGCATAATCAGTAGAAGGCCTTATCGTAGAAGGTATTCTGTTCCAAGTCTTTTGAAAACGGGTATTAAAGTCCACTATTTGTTCTTGTGGGGCTCTTTTGATGGTTGTTAGTTGCTCTACAAAAGACAGGTGATCAGATTTTTCCTCAAAATATCTAGTAAATTCATCACCAAGCTCATCCCATGTCCTTATAGAACCCACTGGCAAGCTTCTAAACCATTCCAACACCTTCTTCTTGAAAGATGCAACCAGCAACCTCACAGCTGCATTTTCCTGTGTCACATGATGCACATTGCACAATGCTGCCACATCCCTGATATGCTCAAAAGGTGTCACTTGTCCTTCTCCAGTAAACTCTAATAGCCCTTTTAATGTTGCTAACAAAATATCATCATGTTACGCTAGATTTAGGGGACTACCTTGGTTCAACGGTACGAAAGCAAAGGCCCTTGGGGCTGCCATCGAGCTGGAATGCGTTGGTATGCTTATTGAAGCAGGACTTGAATTGATTGGTACTAAATTTGAACTTGGCTGAAAGGTATTTGTTGTAGCAGAAAGATTGTTTATCACATGATTGAAACCCCCAAATGATGAGGCAGAAGGTTCTATTCTAAGAGCTGGAGATGTTGAATGCCTAGCTAGAGAATCTCTTCTTTCTCTTCTTTCGTATGCAAACACTATCTTGTTACTAACACCAGGTGATGTTGAATGAACTCTAAAAGAAGGAACAGTCCTTCTAAGAGTCCTCCCTCTTCTTCTTGGAGGAGATAAATGTAGAAACTCTACAACTTTCAAACTTCTAGTTTCTATCTTATATAAATAAGCACATTGATCCTTTCCTCTGTGCAGAGTCGCCAGATATGCTTAAAAATAACCTCTAAAAGGCTATTAGCTTACTGTTAGCACATCAAAATAGCAAGGCTCAAGAATTTTACTTCTAATTGTGTTCCACCGAGCGTGCCAAAACTATTATCACCTGAATTGCACCCTCGTTGAACCTAGTGTCCAACACTCCAGTGTAACATGGGAAGACCTCTAAAGCTATGGGTCACTTGTAAATAGAGGTCAACCTCCGGAGAAGGCCAACTTCCTTTGTGTTATCACCTAAACTACTAATTCTTTGAAGGGAAAGGGAGAAGGAAAGTTCATAAAAATGAAAGTAAACTTATGGTGATACACTATATTAATGAGAAATCATGAAATGAACACAGGAAGAACATACACTTGAAAGTAAAGATAGTGTTTCACTTACTCGACCTAACCCCTTCTAAACTCATATAGTATTCTTAATAGGCTTGCTCTACATGCATATCTTAGGAAGGAAAGATGATTCTCACAACCTTAGGTATGAATATAGATTTCAGAAAAAAATAGTTAAGAACTTGTATAGTTTAAAATATAGAAATGAAGGTAATACAAACATTTAACAGTAGCTTCTAGGTAAACTCTGTGTTATATTCTAGATTCCAATTGAGTTACAAAAAACATACATTAATTGAGAAAGGATTGATGAAAAATCACTAACTCCCTTAAATGCATAAATCAAACTATTTACAGAAGGGCAAAAAATGCCTTATATACAGACTACATCGACCCTCTTAGGGCTTACAAAAAATATTAGGCTTAGAAAGATCTGCCCTTAGATCTTTATTAAAATTAATGTTGATGCCTGCGTGTCCCTACTATGTGTGTTGGTGAAGAGTTACCCTTGTAGAAGTCTTCTGATATTTCATAGCTACCGCATTCATTTAGATCCATCGTGTCTCACTTGAGCTACTTCAGTTGAATGCCTTGAATGCCCTGAACTCACTCTAATTTGCATGGCATTCATCTAGGGTTGACATTCTCTATTCTTCCACGGCTCACCTTAGCTCCCCCTAGTTGGTCGAGCATTCTCCACATAGGCTTTATAGTTGGTCAAAAGTGTTTTGAAAAGAATCGCATCTCGGCGAGACACTGAAAGTGTCTTGTTGATGCGATTATATCATTTGGCAACAATTGGTGTAGTACGTGACAGTCGATGAGAGTTCATATCGAGCTCGATCAGTATACCAATACCACTGAAGTTGTCGGCAAGACACAATTCTATCACTGGGATATCATGGAAAAAACTCCACGCTTAGCGAAGGCATCAGTTTCGGAGAGACCCACCACACTCGGTGAGACCTCCCAGCGATGTTGAATCTCTCACCCTGAGCTTCCCCTCATTCGACAAGACACCTAGGTGTCAGTGAGACTCTTTGTCAAGCCCTTTGCTTCTCAGGAACCAATATCATTTGTCAGCATCCATTTGCTATTGGCGAGACATCTCCACTTCAGCATGACCATACACCGATATCAAACGCTCTTGACGAAGTCTTCATGATCAACGAGACTCCCATTGAAGGAAAAAAATATCGAGGCCTTCTTTTGCACCTTCGATCAAGGAGACATCTCCATCTTAGCAAAACATTTCATTGAGAACTCTATCCATTGGCCAAAACCACTTTTCATTTAGGAGGCTCCATTGGTCGGTGAGAGCTTTGGCAAGAGGACCTACCATGTCGCCAAGACTTCCCAGTGTCGGCAAGACTTTAGGGTGAAAACTTCAACTATTGGTGAGCCCTTTCATTGCTTGGTGGGGCCTCCCTTTGATTGGCAAGACTGTCTCTATTCATCAAGACTCTATATCGAGCTCTATGACTCTTGTCGAGCTCCATTTCATTTTGGCGATACCCTAGGCATTGGGGGAGACTTTGGATGTCGAGGAGACATTTCTCTAAACTTATTTCATTTTTCCAAGATCACCCTACTATCGGCAGGACCTCTTGTCGATATCCCTATCTCCTAGCAAAGGCACTCCTTTTCGCTGAGAATCTTCATAACTGGCGGTAGCAGGGCCAAGATGGAACCAAAACCGGGACTAGGGAAGAAAGGGGATGGAAGCGAAGATAGATGAATCCTGGCAGAACTGAGATCGGGACCAAATCCGTCACTGAAACTTTCTTCAAGTTTCATTTTCGGATTTTGACCCTATCCTACCCTCGACAAAACTCAAAAGAAGAAGGAAGAAAAAGAAAAACATAAGAGGGAACCAAGGAGGAAGTGATGACCCTCAATCCAAGGCCACGAAGGAAAAGGAAAGAAGAAAGAGTGAGACCAGGGCCGGAACTATAATGAAACCAGGAACCGAAACTTTTGGAAAAGTTCCAAGTTTGGGTTCCGACCCAGTCCCGGGCCCGGGAAAAGAAAGAAAATGCACAAAGTAAAAGAAAGAAAGGCGGGATCATAACTAAAACTTATTTTGGGAAAAACATAGTAGGGGTAGGGGCAGAAACAAACCTGAAACTAAAACTTTCTTCAAGTTTCAAGTTCGAACTCCGTCCCGAACCCGCCTCCGAAAAAGGCAAGGGGCCTAACAAGGAAAGAAAAGGTGGAACTGGGGTCAGAACCAGATAAAAAAAAAAGGGAACCGAAACTTTGGAAAAGTTCCATGTTCGACCCGGTTCCACCCTCAGTAGAACAAAGGGAAGGCATGAAGAAAGCAAGAGGAAATGAAGGAAAGGAAAGGCAGAAACATAAAAAAGAAAACCCACCCCCAAACCGAATATATGCACACTGGGCTCAACCCTCTTGGGAGCCACATTTATTCCACATGCTGAATGTTAACATCATTTCCTCTGCATCTACATAAGAAGCAAACGAGTTAGAAAATAGGTAATCTTAATGTGAGTGTTCCTTCATTTGGTCTTGGAGAACATCTAAAAGCATGGGTTACCCTGCCTGATTGAGCCCATAGGTGAAAAATGGGTAATAGGACCATTGCTAGACTTTGGTGAAAGACCTTGATCATGCTTTGGAATTAATTATTGAGATATTTCCTATAACTCATTGGATGATGTAGAGGTATTGTCAAAATGATCATTGGTGGAAGCATCACTATTTATAGGATCAAATAATGTTAACAATCCTTGAAATAAATAATTATCAAATTTTGTTGAGGGATTCTTTATCATGATCAAAAAGTGACTCTTGATGTACATTGGGTTGATCTTCAGATGAGGTAGAAACATCGTCAAGGTACTCATTGACGGATAGATCTTGACCATTGTTTTCAACAATTGTGGTGGGGATATTATCAATGCTATCACTAGTGGTTGAATCTTCATCATTGTCCTCAATAGTTATTATTTTTTGATCAATAGGGTCTTGGATGATATTTTTGTGTCAAATACATTTTGATGTTGTGTGTCCCTTTATTTCATAAAGGTTCTTCTCATCATACCTTGGTGGTTTAACTTGAGGCTCTTAATCATTTGCAAAAAAGGGTATTTTCATGAGATTTCTTGTACCAACTATTGCATGACCGATTCAGTTGGTTTCCTAGGTGGTGTGCATTTTCATTTGTTACCTTGTGAGATTTGTACTTTAAATTGACCTTGTGATGATTGATTTTGGAGATGTGGAGGTTGAGTTTGTTATTGATGTTGTTGATCTTGATATCCAACTTCTTAACATTAGAGATATTGTTTTTGATGTGGTTGTGGATGCAACTCAATACTTTGATGACATGGTTTAACCAATGGAAGAGTGTATTGACTTTGGGGTGGAGATGTGTCTTGGCATAATGAGCCAATTATTTTGCCAAGTGAAGCAATTTGATCTCGCAAAATTTGATCTTGATTTTTATCTCAACACCCTTGATATAGTTGATTTTTTTTTGTTCAAGCAAATTTAGAATGCATACCTATCGTGTTTGCATGGGATCATAGACAAATTAATTTTGGACAATGTGTTGATTTGGGATGATGTTCATATTTGGCATTATACTTTGAAATTGAACATTTTTGTGGTTGGGAATCACATTTCCTTGATTTAGGTAACTTTGATTTTGCATGGTGTCTCCTTGACTTGGATCAATACATGGAGTTGTTAACATATTGTTTGGACTTTGAACAATATTTCTATGATTCCAAAACATATTTATCCAAAATATTACCAAGTGTGGATTTGAAATGTTCATGTTTGGTAAACTTGTACTTGGTATATTCACCTTTGGCATGTATGGATTTGGTGGGATAATGTTTTTTGTTTGAAGACTCATGCATTGATTGTTTGGTTGATAGATCTGTAGGTCTGGACATTGATTTAAATCTACCATAGGGAAAGGTGTTCGAACATTTAGAATGGGAATACTCACATTTGTTGTACCATTGAGGTTTGTAGGAGATAATGATCTCATGTATGGATTGCATAAATGTAGGTTTTGATAATCCATTGGTTTTTATTTGATTGTTTTTGTGCTCCTTCAGATGGTAAATAACATGAAACTATATGAAAAATGATGAGAATGTGATGAAGGATGCAATGGTGAAGGTGGGTTTTTGGATTGATACACTATGTGGATGAAAGGTGAGCTCAAAGGTTGTAGTAATGGTGGATAGTTGTGAGAACTTGAAAGTTGAATGCTTGATTTCTTGAATGTGTTGTGTTGCAAATGAGGGAAAAATCCTCTAATTTTAGGTGAAATGCCTCTAAGAAATAGAGGTTTAGATTAATCCACCATGGACAAGATCAAGGGCCAGGGTGAGTTGAGAACTCACAAGCCCTCACATCTTTCCAAGTGTCCAATGATGTGTCAAGGGGATGATGAGGTGAGGGTACATTGAGGTACCTTGGGATAGGGGCAAGATCTCCACATAAAGGAGGTCCTTGTCCCCATGTGGGAGATGTGATGCATGAGGAATTTAAAAATTCCTCAATAATCCACATAGGGAAGAGGAAAACCTTGGAGGAATAAATGCGAAATTTTTAATTCACATGGGAGAATGGGTTGCCTTGTCCAAATGGAGAAATCCATTAATGAAGGTTGACTTGGGAGTATACCATAAATGGCATAAATATTAGGTTTACCTAATCATGCAATTAAGGTAGTGCAAATAGGTGATTAGGAGGCTAATGAAGGGTTAGAAGAAAGTTGTAAATTATGGAGAATGTGACATTAAACCTGATTAAAGGTGTGCACATCTTAATCATGGATTGATTGCATTGATCTAGAGTAAGGAGGGATTATGGAGGATAGGACAAGGAGAGAGAAAATGATGAATTCAAAATTGATTTAAATTCAAAATGGCAAGTGACTAAATTAAATAAATTAAAGTATTTATTTAATTTAGAGAGGAAGGGGAATAAAGGTAAAGTATTGAATCATTTAAATTAAATACCTTAGGAACATTAGGATAAGAGGAATATTAATTAAATAAATTATTTAATTAATGCTAATGGAGGATGCGAGATAGACGAAATAAAGGGAATGAATTTAACCATATGGGAGTGGCCAAATTTGGATGTCTACATTAATGCCCCTCTTTGAAATACTGTTAGAATAACAATGTTTCAAAGAAAAATAAAATATAGGTGACTTGATAGCAGAAAGAACTAGAAAGTGATGCCCTAGCATGGGAAAAGACATGTAGGTTTTCTAATCATGGAAGAATGAAGGGAGATTCCCTAGTGTCACAAGGTAATGAATGTAACGGAGGAACAAAGGAAAATGAGATAGTATGCCCCCTCAAGAGGGTGGATAGAGAAGAAAAATGGGCCCCGAGTGACTTCTCAATATGAAGAAATGAAGGGTACCACATGATAGAGCATGAAAAACCATGAAGAATAACTTTTGAATGGACAAAAACAGACACATTGTGTACAAATGGTGGCCCATGGAAGAAAGGGGATTAATTAGATTTAAAAGAGGTTAAATAATGGGTGAAAATACCTAAAAGTTAAAAAGTTAAAAAGAGAGGGAAATGTTATATATAGTAATTTTAGAAATTACTATTTACCATTTGCACACTTGGAAGTTGAGCGAGAGAGTGAAGAGGAAGAAGGTGATGAGGACAGCTAATGAGTATGAAAATAGGGGTGAGAGGTTTGTAGATGACACGATCATCCACTAGGGTGATGAGGTGTGGTGTACTACCATGAGTGCATGGTATCCCACTAGGTTAGTTCCAAAACCCTTCTTTGTGATTTTGAGCAAGATTTTTTGAATTTTTATGCATTTTGAAAATCTGAGTATTAGGGTTTGGGTAGATTAGAAAAATGGGTAGATGGTCGAATGGTAGTTTCATCTGTAGTTTAGGAAAAATTTCCCATGTAGGGTGATGACCAAAGGGAGGAAAATTCACCCTTAGATGGGGAAAATTCACCCAAAATAGGAGTGCAATGGTGGAGGTTTCAGGTGAATTCACTTGAAAGGTAGACATGTAAAGGGAATAATGGGTGAGATGGGTGAATTTTCCTATCAAGGGCAACAGGAGGGGCAATGGGTGAATTCACCTATGAGATGGGTGAGTTTTCCCATAAAGGGAAATAGGAGGGGTGATGAATGAATTCTCCTATCAAGGGAAATAGGAGGGGCGATAGGAAAAATTTACTGTCAAGGGTGACATGAGGGACGACAGATGAATTCACCCATGAGGCAGGTGAACTTTCCCATCGAGGGTGACCAAAGAAATGACACAGGTGAAATCACTTGTTGAGGGTGATACAAGGGTTGAGAGGAAAATTTGCTTGTGAGATGGGCGAACTCACCAGTCAAGGGTGACCAAAGAGGTGATAGGAAAATTCACCCGTAAGATGTGTGAAATTTCCCATCGAGGGCGACACAAGGGTTAGTGGGTGAATTCACTTGTGAGATGGGAAAACTCTCCCATCGAGGGTGATCGAAGAAATGATTGGTGAATTATCCTATAAGATGGGAAACCTTACCCATCAAGTACAGTGGTGGGACAATAGGTGAATTCGCCCATCAAGGGCGATGAGAGAAAAGAAATGGGGAAAATTCACCTAGAGATCAAGTGAATTCACCTAAAATAGATGATAGAAAGGAATTAGGGTGAATTTACCTAGTGAATGAGAAAATTAGCCTAACAAGAGGGTGAAAAGGAACCTTAAAGTGAATTCAAAAAGAAAAACCTAGGGTAGGGGAGAAATGGGGGGAAAAGAGAGGAAATGAAAGAGAGAGATGAAAATGATAGAAGAAAAATGTAATGATGGATGACTGAAAAAGTGTGTTGCATGGATGTAGAGCTTTGAGATGTTACGAACATGGGAGAGGTGGTCAACAATGTTGGAGGTGATGATCGGGGCTATGGATTCCCACAATCATGAGGTGTTGGTGTAAGAAGGTTTATTACACATGCTAGGCTATCTAACTCTCAGAGTACACCAAGTGCTACTGACAACGATGATGGAGTGATGGAGCTCTGAGACATCCACATTCCATCTCTCGATAGGGGAGATGATAGTTACACTAGAGTATGTGTGAAGGATTTTGTGGTTGCCAATATCTAGACACCTAGTGAGTTGGATGAGGACCGAGGAATGAGAGTGAGACTAGAGCCTATGGACCATCTTTAGGCAAGTAGACTTGTTGATTCAAGGAGTAGAGCTAGATTTGGATAAGTGCCTAGGACTAGGAGTGTTAGCACTACCATTGCATCTTTGTGGATTGATTATTGAGATCATGCTGCTAGACAGGAGCAGGAGATTCTATAGCCTCAAGATGATTGACATTTTCAGACACATCATGGAGAGGACGGAAGGGGATTTTGCATGGAGTGCATGCATATTGGCACAACTATAGAGGGATATGCATGTGGTGTGTTATTGATGAGCACTCAATGTAACACTTCTACATGTATGGTCCTGGGAGCACATTAGTGTGGCTAGGTAGGGGTTATTCATAGTAGGGACATAGGATGAGATATTTTCGGTAGCATACTAGTACAGATCAAAGTATGGTTGGTGGCTACATTACTTGGACATCAACGATCTAGAGGGATGGAGGAGATTGGATGACCTATAGGAGGACTAGATCACATGGAGACCATACATGTAGTGACAGTTTTCCAGATGGAGGGATGATGAGAGGAGGCATAGGGGATATTTCTTCACAGTATGTTACCTAGTCAAGAGGGACCAACACATAGTGGAGATTCACAGACCAGACATAGTGATGAGACAGTTTAGGTTATAGTAGGATATCCCACCATGACCACAAAGATTCAAATGGATTACCCAAGAGTAGCTATGGGGTGATCAAATCAGGAGTTGGGAGAGGAGAGATTGAAGATGTGGGGATGATGGTGAGGTATTCCACTTGGTAAGCATGCCATAGACTAACATGGATTATGACGGTGGACCTGATTGTAGGGGCACTCGACTATGATTGAGAGGATGAGGCAAGATTAGTTGTACATAGGAGAGTCAAGAGGAGAGGGGGTTGATAGAGGAGAGGCAGTGATAGAGAGGTTGAGGCTGAGGAGAGAGAGGACCAAAAGAAGAGAGGATAGAGGGAAGTGATGGAGGTAGATGCCCCATAGGTACATCCACTGGCCATAGTATTGTATGTACCACTTGTTAGCCTCAAAAATATAGGTTTGAACCATGAGAGGTTGCCAAGCTCTCACAACATTTCAGGGTAACAAACAAGGCCAAATGATTTGAACCTTCTTCTCTTTAGGTACTGCTAGACGTAGGCGGGTATGCCTATTTGAATAAAGGAGACTTGACCTCTATTCATTTCCTAAAGAAATTTACCCACACTAGAAAATGGGAGTGGATAAATGAGTTTTATTTTAGTAAATTGTATAAGCAATATCAAGGCTAAAATATAATATGTTCATATGTAAAATTGAATAAAATTAAACAATGAAATAGTAGAGACTAGTGCCTTATTGGGTGTACTGAGCCAAATGAAAATCTGAAATGAGTAACTTCTTTCTGGCAAGAACTCAAATTTTTTGGCATATAGGTTTAAGTTTATAACTGGTATAAACATGCAAGGATGTGACTATTGAGTTCTTTCTAGTGATCCAAATGAGATTCCCTAATTACTATGATTGAATAAAAGGATTTAATCTCTCCTTGAAGGAACCAATTAATCCAACCATACAGATACAACAAATGTGCACTGATAAACTAAAAAATATCCTTGATATATCAGTTTAAACAATTAGAAAACATCAACCTTGGAGACAACTTCAGCAATAATCTCAATTAACACAACAAACAATTGATACCAAAAAAATGTCACCACATCAAATGAATTAAATTGAAATCTCCATTATTTTAAACATGCATCATAGTCTTAGACAAAGAAATTTTGTATCCTACTGTATTTTTTACTCACTTTCTGTCTTCTCTCCTTTGCTGTCAAAAATGGGTATTTATATATTGGTCATATGAAAGGTCACGTCCATTTGTATTCAAATTGGGGTGATCATTTCATTCAGGCTCTTTCAAATGTTCATCAAATACCCGCGAAGACATCCTGTAGTCTCTCTGACGCTTTGGGTTTCATCGACTGTCAATAGATCATATATAACTATGGCTTCATGCAATCACACCGACATCATCAGTCTCCTCAAAACTTTGTGCCTTCAATCTTGAGTATCATTGTGACTTTATGGGGCCAGCAAAATGTTCCACAACTTACTTAAGTCTTAATGAGATGTTTCCTTCAGTTTGCTTTTTGATTGCCGAGACATTATAGTTTCTTATAGATGGAACTTCATTTGGCATAAGCTTCCTATCTCTCTCTAATGAAGCTAGTCTCACCAAATCCATTATGTCCAAATATATTACCAAGTCTTAATGTAATCCCATCAGTGTGACATAGGGGGTCAATAGGACTCCATGAGCTCATCCCGATGACAACAATGAAATCCACCTTTGCTTTATCGGTAAGACCAAGTGAATGCTTTGGGACATTACATCAACGACTCTTGTCTCACTGATATGTCTCTATGTCTTCGATCAACAAGACACAAGTAGGCTCGATATGACTTACCCCGATGCATATTGTCTTGCTGATAGGATCCTTTTGTTGCTAAGACAATGAACTGTCTCTAGCTGATGTGTATTATGAAATGAAATTTTATCACTATAACAATCATGATCTCTTGCTAATAGACTGCAAAAGACACATGTTAGTATGAAATGCTTCATGGATCGGTGAGACCTACATCATGTCCTACCGATATGGTTTATACATTGAAATACTCAAGGTTAAATGAATTCTATGGGACCACATGACAAAATTTGTTATGAAGAGAGGATTCTTGTGCTTATGGTATGGATGTCTTTGGAAACTAACGGGCATGTGTAGCCATGAAATTTTCAAAATTTTATAGTTCTAACACCACCACCACTAGAGGAACCAAACATAATGTTGATAGGGGCTCTAGCAAGATTGAGGATCATGAATTAGAGACACAGGGATTCAAAGGTGGACAAGGACAGGTTACAGGAAGAGGTGGATAGGGTACAAAGTGAGGGAGATAGGAACTTCAAAGAGCTAACATATGAGGTGGGAGGGAGAGTATGAGATGGAGGTAGAGAGGGATAAATTATAGGCTGGGGTGACCAGATTATGGGCAGAGGGATATAGGGACCATGGAGAGTTGTTGGACCAAGTATCTATATAGGTTTTGCATGAGGTAGAGAGAGAGGGAGGACTTGAGGAGGCAGTTGGTAGAGCTATAGAGGGAGAGGATTGAGCTGAGGAGGGATCTAGATGAGCTTTGAGATAGAGCAAAGGCTATAGAGGAAATAGCCTAGGGGGTAGGGATAGTACTAGAGAGAGCGAAGGAAATGATGGCTCAGTTGCAAACCATGCATGATGAGAGGAATGCAACACAAGAACAAGTGCATGGCCTACAAGATGAGAGGTATGCAGTAGAGGCACATATGAAAATGTTGTAGAGGCAGAGGGATGTAGCAGAGGCATAGGAATGTGCTTTAGATGGTGAGAGGGATGCAATAGTAGAACAAATGTCTCAGATGTAGGAAAAGATTGATTAGCTATGGATGGTGCACGATGCCTGGTAGCAGGAGAGGAGATACTTGTCTAGATTTTGAGATAGGTATAGGGCAGAGAGGGACATGTTGAGATTTCAAGCAATAGAGTAGGATGAGTACATGAGTGAGTCCAAATACTATATGGGGTCTTATTTCATTGAGGTCCTAGATCCTACACGTCGTGTATCACCATATGTCTGAGTAGTGCCTCAGATGCGAGCACCATCCCAATCAAGAGGGACATCTAAATGAGGGTATATAAGCTACAAAGAGACTCACCCACATAGGGGGCAAGTGCTAGATTCATTGCAAAGGTCAAATGCAGGTAGCTTACGGTAGAGATGACAGGGGTGATAGGATCCCAATTTTTTGACAAGTGTAGGATGGATGTATAGGGGATAGGGATAGAGGACACAGGTTCCATAGTGTAGATTAGCCATGGATCATCCATTTATTGATGTAGTTTTTGTAGTTGATCAGAGCCTTGTACCTATATTTTATTCGATGATCATGGATAGACATGACGTATATGCATTGATGTATTTATGATGGACATTGTTATGGACATTATATTTTGGTATTGATATGATATGCAATGATCATTGTCTACAAATGTGTTATTATGTGATGGATGTCTATTTATGGATGTGATGTATATGATTATGATATGCATATATATCTATTATTATTTATGTTTATGCCTATGTGGATGACATGTATGAAAGGCATTATGACTAACACTTTGTGCTATAGGATGTGATGGATGATTATGATGTTATATGATATGATCATGGGAATAATTCTTTGTGATGTAGGTGGTGATGTATGTATGCACATTGTATCATTTATTTGTAATTTATCATGATATGAATGCAAAATGTATGTATGCTTATGTGGGCTATGTTATGGATGAATGTAATGAATGTGAAATGTAACAAAGATGAATTAGGATGTTTAAAAGAACTTTAAACAACCTAAAAGGATAATGCAATGAAACAATAAAGGCATGAATCTAAGATGATTAGAGTAACCAATGAAGATCAATTTAAGCAGCCTAAAATGATAATGAAGATGAACTCAAGATGGTTAGACTAACAGATCTATATTAACCTAAACAACTCAAGATGATAATGAAAATGATGATGTAATGAAATGATAATGGAATTAATTTAAGATGCTTAGAATAACCAATTAAGATTAATCTAAACAACTTGAAATAAATATGATAGTGATAAATGCAAAGTGGGGTGATAATGCAGCCTACATGAATGATGGGAGTAATTAAATTCCTTACAAACATTAATATCTAAATTAAATCATCATGGGAATGAGTGTAAATGATGGGCTAAATGGTAAGTACTTACCCTATAATGATTATAAAATTAAGGGTGATGGGTATGACAATGGATCACACATCAGGAGAAGAGATAATGAGTGTGATGTTACACCTATCAAGAACCATAGGAATCCTAAGAAGAAAAAGAGATGGGGGGATGAATGTTTACACAACCAAAATCACAAGTCATATGTTGGGGGAAAGGGATGGACTAAGGACAAATGAAATGCAATGGGGGGGTGAATAAAATGTAATCCTAATGATATTTTCCATTTTCAAGAGCTCTAATTTTTACTATAGCATAAGACACAATATGCTAGGGTATGAGGGACCAAGGTAGATTAGTGTCTAATTCATTAAAAAAACACAACACACAAGGAGGCTATCCCATCACCCCAAAGTTGTGATGACTTTGGTCAGGCAAGGTATTGGGATAACCACAACCACAAAGGATGCCCCACTATAACACAAGACCGTAGGGATCTTGGTGGGTACTATGCATGACAACTAGGAATACAACAACAAAAAAAAGGTCAAGATATGCCCATATGTTTACCAGTCAAAGCACACCATGATATGATGGATCAAGGCAACCAAGATAAGGTATAATATAGATCTCAAATGATAAACAAATGCTAAAAGTATCAAAAGATCACAATCAATTTCAAATGTCCTTCCCCATAGGATCAAGAGGGTGGATGGGATTGATGAAGTCTATTAGGAAGGATGCATCCTATTGAGACCAAGGATGGAGACTAAACTAAATGATCTAGATGACTTGAGATACTCAATGTAGACACATAATAATGACCAAGGCTTGTAAGCTCTATTTTTTACCACTTTCGTCCTAGCATAATTATGAAATTTAATTATATCCTTGTTTCACATTTGATTATTAATTAAATAATTCATAATTATTTAATTAATTCATGTCTCTTGTATTCTTCATGATTATTAAATAAATAAATTATAATTGCTTATTCAGTATGTCACTAAGGGTCTATTGTCCTCTTACAATTAAATAAATTTCTTAATTTATTTAATTACCTTTATTCATTTATGTCTTCTCAATTATTAAATAAATGAATTTTATTTATTTATTTAATATGTCACTAATTCTCATAATTAAATGAATTTATTAATTTATTTAATTATTGGTCATAATCCTCTAAATTAAATAATTATCTTTAATTATTTAATTACCAAATTTAACATTTCCCTCATTTTAAATAAATGGAATTATTTAAAATGATTTCATTTTATTAATTATCACTTCATTTTGGTAAATAATCTGAAAATCGATTATTTATTGTTACACAAAATCCATATTTTGAATTAATTTAATGGTAATCTTCTTCCAAAAATCAAGTAATTGAGCAAATTCTTGATTTTCCAAATCTGCTTTTCAGTTCAACCTTTATCCTCTTGATTTTTTGAATCTTACAAATCAAGCAGTCTTATCTTCTTGATTTTAAAAAATCTTTATCTTTTTGACTAATTGTCACATTTATTCTCAACCGTCAATTCAATTTTTTCAAATGACATCTTGACCACTCATTTAATGATTTTGACCTAAGCCTAATTAGGGATTGTCACATGAAATCTCATGCATTGATTTTAGGCTTTGTTAGCTTTTGATCTCATCTGCCCATCCAAAATTCCATTTTCTATAAAATTCCAATTTGCTCACATTCTTGGGACCACTTCGTTATTATAGACATTCATACTTAGAATTTACTTGGCATTTAGTTTATTGAATTGGATTACTTGTCATAGGCATAGTCTTTATTTTTTCATTCAAATCCTTCAAAATTTGCATTGGACATTGTTATAGTCAAATTGCTCATACACTCAAATCTGAGGGCAATAATTACATTTGCAACAAGTTAGAAGGTGTTATGGAGATGAATCATGGAAGCTTCAAGGAGTAATTGGTATAATATTTCTTGTTTTTAGCTTCCAATGTGTTTCATAGCTTCTTTGGGTTTTGATTAATCTGTTAATCATATAACTTACTTGAAAAATAACCCATTGATACATTAGTGAACCTGACACATTTTATTTTTTTGTTTTCTATAGAATTTTTAGTTTTCTATTTTTTTTGCAAGTATAGGTAAAGAATGATGCATTCACTCTTTTTCAAGCCAGATCTACTACATTGTGATGCATTCGACAGCTGAAACGCTACAATAGATCCGCTGAGATGCAAACGTAGTCGGGAAAACCACATTTGATAGATAGAGTCATACTTGAACAGTCAATTGATGCATCTACCTGTTAAACCAGAACATGGGCTCGAGATGCATTTTCCACATAGAGAGACACATTCACTATGCTGTGACACATTTTCCTAGTAACATTTTTTTTTTTTTGCATTCGAATTTTCTAATTTTTATTTTGGCATTTTGGTTTTCTTCTCCATTCTACTTAGCATAGGGATTTTTCATGTTACTAATCTTTGTTGTCAACATGTGGCAGTTACATTTTGTGGGTCCAAGATTGGTTGATAAAACTCCTAACTTGTGCTTTTGTAGGTTCAAGTGTCCAAGATTCATTCCAAAAACATTGTGTTTGTTCTTTTTACAATAGAAAACATCTCTTTTGGTGCATTTAAAATGAACATTCTTTTAATTAGGTTTGATTGTGTTCTAAAGTGGTAGGCGAATATGCTCTTACCCAATGCAAACTAGATGATCAGAAAGCCAAACCCACTTTGTCCCTATGTAACCTTGATGCAATAACTAAAGTATCCTCTCCCCTTATGCAGTCATGTGATCCTGGGTGTAAGAGAAAAAATTATTGCCTCTAGAAATTGGTCCTACCAAGGGATTTCATCAACTTTAGGTGACTCAAACCAGCAATGAAGCTAAAGCCAAGCTACCCTTGACTGATATATAAATGTGAATCTTAAGGGAAAACCTTAGATTATGAGTGTAGATGTGTCATACGAACCAAGTAGTACTCTCAAAAACCCTATTTATCTTAATATCTTTAGGCTAGAGTGCCTCCTAAATGGAGCTTAATCTTTCACCCCATATATGGCCACTTGAATGAGGGTCTCAAATTAAACACCATTGTTTAGTATCCAAAAACCTTCTGTTTGCTAGCACAATACTGGTTGGTGTGAAAGCATCCACATCTTCGCAATCTGTAGTAGAGGTGATCAATCTGCCATGGGAGTTTCATGGGGGTTGGAAGCTTGGTTGGCCTAAGAAGAGAGTGCACTATAAGGGGGAGCCCATGCAGCCAAGCTTCTGAATTCACATGCTACTAATATGCAATTGGGGAAATCCACGTGGAGTCTAGCGAATACTATCCTGACTTAACCTTAGGATTGTACTTGTTCTCTTTTGTGTTTGATTACTTTCAAAATATCATGCTTTCCAAGTGTTTGCTGGTTACTGAAATGAAACAAACAACACTCAAATAGCTAGAAACAAACTGTCAAACTTTAAACAATTCAAGTTTTTGAACACAAACATTAGAAATTTGACTTTTTACATTTTGCAACGCATTTGTTAAACCACAATCACTCTATTGCACCACATTTTCTTGATTTTGCAATGCATCTGCTTTGTTCAAATGCATATGCTAATCCAAACGCCACATTTTCTTGTCTTAAAACACATTTTCCTTCTATAAAATTGCATCTGCTTCACTGAACTACATTTGCAACACTGAACCGTATTTTCTATTTCTAAAGTCACATTTGATCACTAAAATGCATTTGCTGCCTATTATGATGCAATCGCCTGACAGAAAACCAAACACTTTCCTAGACTAAAATCTAAGTCCAAACACTTTACCCTACTATCAAACATCTTTTTCAAAAAGTCTCTGTCAGAAACCAGAATTGAAATTGCTCAAAATGCCCATCATTTGCATTCACTAGCTTTGATTTCATCCATAAGTTTAATTTTCCAAATTTTTAGTTGCATTTCCTGGGCATCATAATCATTAGTTCTATCATAAACTTGTTCTTAGGTTTCATCTTGGAAAACTCATCACACTTTTGTAAAACCAGTTTTTCAAAACTAGGTTATCTTGGGACATAGTCATTATTCCTATTTTCAGTTATTGTCCTTTTCGTGAGAATCTCCAACTCAACAGTCTAGTTAGGAAGGCTCACTCATCATTTTGACCTTGACACTTTTCCCCTTAGAAATTCCTTTTGATAACCAAAATTGAAACATAAGTCAAGCATAGAGTGGTTAAGCAAAACCTTTCTCCAAATATTGTCCAAACTTAGTCCTCATTTTAAACTTAGACTTTGCATTATCCATCTCTAGTCCTCATTTTGAACCTAGAATTTGCATTAATCATTTTAGTCCTTAGTCAACATTTATCATTATAGTCCTCATTTGGCACTTCGACCTTGAAAACCTTGGCATCTTTCCTTCATTTCCTTAGGAAAACATCATCACCTTGCATGGTCATCTTTTATTCCAAAATACAAAAAATTAGTGTAATAACTTGTCATCCTAGTCTCCATTCCACATTCATCATTTCCTTTAGACAACATTGTTGCATTGTCATCCCTTATTATCAAATAAAAAAACATAGGCTAGTATCATCCTTGCATTTATTTGTCATTCTCATCACTCTCATTTGAGAAATTTCCTTTTATGGTGGAAACTAGACTCCAAAGAAAGAAAAGACAAATGGAAAACTTTGGACAAGATTCCAATTCCAACATCACCAATCACATATATGGCCCAAATTGGATGTTTGAAAACCCTTTTAGCTACACGAATACTCAACCTCTCATGACCATACCATCCTCATCAAACAAACCATTTGAACCATTCTTACGTAAGGATGAATATGAACAAATACTTGAGGAAAACCTAGAGGTAGCAGCACAAGATCCAGAGGTAGCTTACTTTTTAGAACAAATAGTCTTATATGATAGAGACATATATTTTTCCATACTTTTAAGTCAAGGGGCTAAATTACCCCATGGGTTTGACATTAATACTTTGAGATCAACATCTCCTACCCATAATGTCAACAATACACATAACATGTCCAATAGTGGTCAACCTCCAAACAACACAAGCAATACCTTTTTTGTTGCTACCTCACAAAATGTCACAACTACAATGAGTGCTACCTCCAACATTCTAAACAATTCCAATTCAATCAATGCTACATCCATTGGAGGAACACACTCTATCACACTACCCACAATATCCACAATATCGTCATAATTGGTTGGAGCCACAATTGGCAGGAAACTCATTCTAATCCTCTATTTACCACCTCGGTAAATACCATGGGGGCATCATCAAGCCACTCAAACCCTCCATTTACGACTACATCTAGTACCATGAGTGCATCCTCATCAAATCTTCTCATTGGTACCTCACATAATCCTTTGGGAGGAAGTAAACAGTGTATCTTTATTCAAAGGCCAACCCAAATGTTAACACATCAACACAACTTAATGCCATCACATCCCAAGGACAAAATACAAACATTCCCCTTGTACAATCCCAACAATTCAGACAAGGCAATCAAAACACACAACCTATGGCATCATTTTGACATAAAAATATTCATGGTTGCCATATTCCCCAAATATCGACCAAAATGGTTGAGGGACACATTCCAACATACTCATCCCATCATCATACCCACCAACATGTCCCCAATTCAAAATTTTGATACCAAAAATATGTAAATCAAAACACATCATACATGCCACAACAACACATCCCTCAACAACACATCAACATCCACTCACAACAAATGGGGAACCATGGTGTACCAATCAATCCAATGTATGGGGCTACAAATGACCCTATAATCGATGCCTTGCAAGAAAAGCTAACAAGTCTAGAGAAGACCATAGAAAAAATACAAATATCCAACAAGAAATCACAAGTGTCATATGATTTATCTGTATATCCCTTTCACATGAACTTATACATGTTGCCATTTCCTCTGGGATATATGTCACCAAATTTTACCAAATATAGAGGAAACACAAAATCTATTGAACATGTCTGAGAATTCACAACCAACTGTATGGACGTAGCCTATGAACCAACATACTTGATGAGACTCTTCTCTAAAAGTCTTGCAGGTCCAACCCTTGAATGGTTCTCCACTAAAAAGGATATCCAAACATGGGATGAACTTAAACACAAATTCATAAAAAAATACTCGTACAACATTGACATGGACACCTCCATTACTAGCTTATGCAATCTCATGCAAGAGGACGCTAGTGAAACATTCATCCCTTTCTTTAAAAAATGGGGAAGTCTAGCTAGTAATTCACATTGACATGTTTGTTCAAACACTTCTAGGCCCCTTAAAATATGGATTGCAAGTGCATTGTTGCACAACCTTCATAGACCTAGTTGAAAAAGGTGTCTAGGTTGACAAAGCTCTTATTTCAAAAGGAGAGCTAAAATATGGTATTGAAAACACAACTATAAATCCTCCCACAAACAAAAATAAGTACTGGGTAGAAAATAAACACATTACTAATGACGGTGTTGTCGATGCCAAGGCTATCAACACTATGGAACTTGTACTGGCTCTAAAAGGGGCTCAACCACAAAAAAAACAAAAAATGATACTGACACCCCCTACTAATTCCATCCCAAACAACCAAAACAATCAAAAGATTCAAAGTCAAGGATAATACCATTATATAAGACAATTCCCAAAAAGACAAACATACTCTACTTTGGGAGAACCAATTGAGGATGTCCTTAAGAAGCTCCTCCAAGATGCTCTCATCACACTTGAAGAACCTAAATCATATGACCTAGTGTAGTTTAAACCATCATGGTGGGATGATAATGCTTTTTGTGAGTACCACTGGGCTAAAGGACATAAGACATCATCTTGTCGACAACTCAAAAATATTTTGCAATACTTTATTGAAAGCTAAATAATTGAATTGGGTGGGCCAAAATTTCCATCAAATACCAACCATACCATTCATAAGAACCCATTGCAAGACCATGGTTCTAATAACACTTCCATGACAGGTTCTAAGACAACAATAATCAAGCCAATTATACCCACACCAAGTATGACTATTCTAGTGGACCTACTATAAATAATGTCCAAACTAATAATGAGTGTGTCAATACCATCGTGGTCAAAATAGAACCTTAATGCAATTCCACCACTCGAAATGGCAAGATCACCATAGTTGGTTTTCCTCCTACTAGGAAACCTAAGATCACCATACTTGGTCCATCTCTTAAACAACTAGAACCTAGCTCATCCATAAAGCAGTGGCAACCCAAGAGTCAATTTAACCTGATCAATCAATTAGGAAAAACCCCTACGCAAATTTCCATACTTGAGTTGCTTTGCATTTCTCCCATGCATAAGGCTATACTAGATAAAACCCTGCAAGAGTCATCCATCCCTAAGGATATTGATGCCAACCAATTTGAGACTATCATGGGATACCTCACTACACCTCACCACATCACCTTTTCTAATCAAGATTATTTTTCACCTTAGACCAACGATAACGATGCACTACATATCAAAAATTTAATCCATAAGCACAAGGTCATAAGAGTTTTAGTAGATAGTAGAGTAGGATTGAACATATTCTCCTTAAAATTGGTTAAGGCTCTAGTATTTTATGATGCATGTGTAGACCCTACAAAGAGCATAGTTATAAAAGCATATGATGATGAGGAACACTCTTCTAGAGGAATTATTTCTCTTCCTATCAGAGTTAGGCCAGTCATTGTGGACACAACTTGCTAAGTCCTAGATCTAGAGTTACCTTACAACATCTTGCTTGGTCACCCATGGATTCATGCTTTAAAAGCCATTCCCTCCACATATCACCAATCCTTAAAATTCCCATTTGACACAACAAAAATTATCGTATATGGAGACCCTGACCCTTTTCAATATTGTACAAATCTAAGGGGTATTTTCAAAAATCGAGTGCCCATCAATCAAGAAGCTCCTACCTCTTCTACTTCTAAATACATTGACCCATCCACATGGGCTTCATCTTCCATATCCACTCCATCCACATCTTCCACACTTCCTAAGGTTAAGCCCACTATCAAGATCTTGGACCTAGGCTATGGATAATTCAAACTCCATACAACTTATAGCATCACAACAATACCCAAAGTCATTGAAGATCTATGGTAGACCATGTTTTAGAATGGAACCCAAAGAAATTTTCATTGTTCCACCAAAAATAGTTTTCATCAAATGGGGAGACATGAGCAATGAGGACATTGCTAATATTACAAAATGGCTCTATAAAGAAATGACAGACCTACCCCCATTACCAGTTAAGAAATATGGCAAGTGATATGACATGATGATGGCTAAGAGTTACGATGGAACTAGTGGCCTAGGCAGAAATAAAACTAGATGAAGAGAGCCCATAAAATCTTTCAAAATACCAAAGTATCTTGGATTAGGGTATGGATTGCCCGAAAATGACGATCGATGTACCAATGAACTTTCGAGTGAGTGCATGCATGCTTTGGAAAGTGTTGAGACCATCAAGGAATCTCTTACCAAAAATGACTCCCAAAAATGGGAATTTGGCTCCCAATGATCCTTAAATGACTGATGCATCAATGATTTGTTTCTTGAAGCTGAGGAGCTTACCTCTAAACAAAAATTTTGGGAAACATTAAAAATTGATCAAGTGCCAAATATTCACAATCCCACTTACCTTCCCCATGACATACAAGCCCCACCATTTGAATCTAATAACCATCAATCAGATCCATCTGAATTACCATATGACACTGATGTTCATGACTCCAATTCCTTTGTCCCCTACTTTGAAAATGAATATGAAACAAATGAAGGGGAATAATGGATCAAGTTTGATGTGGAATTGGATGATGAAAATTTCATCTACAATATCTCTAAATCTATTTGCATGCTTTCTATATCCTCCCCTCAATTCACCAACACTGACGATGGCATTTCCTCAGTCTATCCTTAATTAATCAATTTTGACCAACAAGGCCTACCAGTCCTGGGTACCTTTCCAGAATGATGGGGCCATCATAGAATTTATAGGATTATGTGAGGGCATGCCTAGTGGTGATCACAAGGATGGATCTGCCATTGACCTATATTTTGCAACTTACTTCGGGGAGACTACTCCATCCTCTAGCCACAAAATTAAAAATAAGAATAAAGAAAAAAATGAAACATCTTTAGGTGAGAACCGAAAGGCACCTTTTGAAGACAAAAAAGTAGAAACAAAGGATGTATCTATGGGTGAAAACCTCTCTAAGGCACCCAAAGATGGAGGACTGGACTTTCTCCCCATAACTCAAGAGAAATTAGCTATGCTCATAGAGGACACCATAGAAGACAACATATCAACTACAGAAGATCCCAAAATGGTCCTTTTTGTTGCATCCTTGACTAAAGAAGAGAAACTAGAATTTCAAAAATTCTTTGTCAAACATAAAATCAACTTCACATGGTCCTATCTGGACATGCCTGGACTAGACCTAGAACCGATTCTGCACCATCTACCATTATTTCCAAACACAAAACCAATTAAACAAAAGCTACATAAAATGCATCCTCAAGTTGCTCTATTAGTCAAGGCTGAGTTGAAGAAACTTCTAGATGCTGGTATCATATGGTCTATTGATTATGCTGAATGGATATCTAACCTGGTGCCAGTAACAAAGCCAAATGGGATGATCCGAGTCTGCACAAATTTTAGACTTAAACAAGGCATGTCCAAAAGATGATTTTCCACTACTAAATATAGCTATCATCATCGATCTCGTAGCAGGATATGAGATGTTGTCCTTCATAGATGATTTTTCAGGATATAATCAAATTCATATTTCCCTCAAAGATTGTTGGAATATCATATCATTTGGTCTTAAAAATGTAGGCACCACGTATTAGAGGGTTGTGACCACAATCTTTCATGACATGATACATAAGATAATGGAAGATTATGTGGATGAATTTTTGGCTAAATCAGTAACAAGAAAAGATCATTTGAAGGTGTTAGACACAATTTTCAAGAGACAAGAAGAATACAAAGTCTGACTAAATTCTAAGAAATGTGTCTTTGGCATAACATCTGGAAAACTTTTGGCATACATAGTTTCTCGAAGAGGCATTAAGGTTGATCCTGCCAAAGTCAAATCCATCATGGACATGCCTCCTCTTAGAGGAATCAATGAACTCAAAACCTTACAAGGTGGGGTGCAATCTATTCGTCACTTCATAACACAATTAGCTGACAAGTGCCAACCATTCCAATATCTTCTGCACAAAGGCATCCCCTTTGTGTGGACAGAGAAATGCCAAGAAGCCTTTCAACAAATAAAAGACTACCTATTGTCACCACCCATCCTTATGCCTCCCATTCAAGGTAAAAATTTGATCTTATACATCTTAGCAACAACTTCGGCATTGGGGGAATTACATGCATAGAAAAACCACAAGGAGAAAGAAAGGGCTATATATTATATTAGTTAGACACTCGTTGGGTATGAGCTGAATTACACATCCATCAAACGTGCTTGTCTAGTAGTGGTCTTTGCAGCTCAGAAGCTAAGAAATTATATGTTGAGCCATCAGACACACTTGGTAGCAAAGATTGACCCCCTCAAATATCTATTAAGTCAAGAAGCATTGACAAGACGTCTGGTAAAATGGGTCATGATTTTGAGTGGGTATGACATTTAGTATATAGAAATAAAATCAATCAAAGGACAAGTCATTTCAGATCAATTAGAAGAAACCCCTATGCAAAGTGATCATCCCTTAGTGGTAGATTTCCTAGATGAGCCAATATTCCATATCGAACCCAAGTCACCATGGAGGCTATACTTTGACGAATCTCATAATAATCATGGCTCAGGAGCAGGAATCCTATTTATCACCCCTCAAAGAGATTCCATGCCTAAATCCTTCCACATAGCTTTCCCATGTACAAATAATGTGGTGGAATACAAGGCACTAGAAATAAGACTTAGAATGGAAATAAAATGGAAAATAAGAGCACTACATGACTATGGGGATTCTCAGTTAGTCATCAACCAAGTTAATGATGACTATGACACTAAGGATGAGGAACTAATGCCCTACAAATGAATGACTAACAACTTTCAGACATATTTTCATTCAATGACTTTTGAGAAAGTTCTGAGAGCACAGAATAAGGCAACAAATGCAATGACTATGGTTGGATCTCTCCTTGACATTCCAAGTAATATATCTCAGTTGGAATTCCTAATAGAATAATTGTTGGTCCCTGCCTATGACATTCTAGAATAAAAAATGGTCTACGAGCTTGTTGGTCTCGATTCTCCCTAGTACCAAGAACATCATGACTACCGTAAGCCCAAAACCCTTCCCCCTAATCTTTCCAATAGCTAGAGGAAGTATTTTATCTAAAATGCCACAAGATATGCCATCATTAGTGACACCCTTTACCACCGTAGCTTTGATGACACCCACCTTAGATGTCTCGACACCAATGAAGCACACACAACCTTATGTGAAGTACATAAGGGTATATGCAGGTTTCATTTGAGTGGTAATACTCTAGCCAAGAAGATAACAACACTTGGGTACTATTGGCCAACCATTGAGAAAGATGCACTAGAATATGTCAGGACTTGTCGCCAATTCCAGATTCATAATGATTTGCTTCACGCTCCAACACACGAACTTTAGTCGATCACTTTGCCTTGGCCCTTCATGTAATGGGGACTTGACCTCATGGGTAAGATCCATCCTACCTCATCAAATGGCCACAAATTCATCATCACAAGTACTAAGTATTTTACAAAGTGGATCGAAGCCATCCCCATGACATACATAACTGACAAACAAATCTCCAAATTCACTCTTAACTACATCAATTTCTGGTATGTTCTTCTACAATCCATCATCACTAACAATGGATGTCCATTTAAGAACCAAGACATTCATGAGTTATGTGAGTGATTTCATATCCAACATCATTTTTCCTCTCTATAATACTTGTAGGGAAATGGTCGAGCCGAGGTGTCAAATAAAACCATTGTTAAATTTTGAAAAATACTGTCAATGACACTAGTTGTGAATGGCATATTCAATTCAACCCTACTCTATGGGCTTACTGCACTAGAATTCATACACCCACAAGAGCCACCCCATTCACCTTGGTCTTTGGAGCTAAGACCATCTTGCCCATCAAGGTTGAAATTCCTTCCTTACAAGTCTCCCTAAATTGTCTAACTAATGATGAGGAGTATAGAAAGTCGTGCCTACACAAGTTGGAGATGCTAGAGGAAAGAAGGCATAATTCCCTAAGCCATCTATAGGAATATTATAATTGTCTTTGTTGCAATTACAACAAGAAATTCATGGTTAGGAAGTTTGGAATTGGTGACCTAGTCCTCATATAGAACCCTAAGAATCAGGCTGATAGAGAAAATCCAAGAAAATCTAAACTAAATTGGTTGGGTCCTTACATCATCATATCCTCTCTTGGTTTTGGAGCGTATCAATTGGCTACTCTAGATGGTGAAAAACTAATAAAGCCTATCAATAGTCTACATCTCTAGAAATTATATGTATAGCACTAGAAAGTTGAGCTGAAAACCTTGGAAAATATAAAAAAATATAAAAATATAAAAAATCGTCACCTTGATGAAAACCTGGCAAACAAGCATCTTGGTGGCACCAAAAAATTCAAAAATTCAAGAAAATTAGTGAAGAGAAATAATTTGTCCAATAGTGAAAACTTGGCAAATAGGCACTTTGGATAAGTACCATGGTGAAAACTTGGAAAACATGCACCATGCATAGTCAATCATTGTTCTGCCATCTACTATCACTTTATATGTCTTCACCAATGATGAGTTACATTTTCCATCACCACCATGAAACTTGACATGACATCATACCCTGCTTCTCATGGTTGACAAAGGATTGACATCAAGTCTTGCATACTATCCATTGGGTATCCCATACATATCCTTTTCATGTCCTTTAAAATTGGCTAAGTCTTGGACCTGACTAGGGGAATTTTTTTTATCATGTGACTATAGTGGGTATCATGCATGGTTTGGGAAATTGCAAAAAGTTTTGAAAAAAGACAAAAAAATCACAAAAAGTCCTAAAAAAAGACAAAACATCACAAAAAGTCTTGAAAAGAGACAAAAACATTACAAAAGTCCTGAAAAGAGACAAAAACATCATAAAATGTCTTGAAAAGAGACAAAAACATCATAAAATTTCTTGAAGAAAGCCTTAAAATAAAAAAAGTCTTGAAGAAAGACCTAATCAAATACTCGACAAAAGACAAAAAAATCATAAAACGACAAAAGTAAAAAAAAATATCATAAAACGACAAAAATCCAAAAAAACTAAAATTTGTCCAAAACACAAAAACATCCAAGTAAATATCAAAAATCACAAAAATGGATTCATTCCTTGTCAAGTCCATCAAATCAATTAGTCTTTGCCATTTTTATGAACTACATTGTCTCTACACATTTGCTACATAGGCAAGACTCATTTTCAAGTCCTCGAGACATTAGGTTAGTCCTTTTAGGTTTGTCAAAATAAAATCATCACGCAATATTTGGTCATCAAGACAATTTCATTGGTTGTGTTGAACTACGAGGTCTCTAATTATATGACGTAGGCAAGGCCATTTTTCGATGAGCCCCCAAGGTTGCACTAGGTCAATCCATTAGGGTCCATGAAATTACACTGACACACATGTCAAAATTTCTTCAATTCAAACAAGTCATCTCAAAATAAGAAAATTACTGCAACCAAATTATGGAAACCATTTATTCAATGTGAAAATTACACTAGCATGACAATATCGACATTCGGTCAACACAAGTCAAACTCAACCAAACTTTGATGAAACTTGGTCAAAATAGGCCAAATTGTCACAACTGACCAAACTGTTAACTCTTGGTTAGCTTTTAGATGTGTCCTTATGAATAATAGCCTTTGTCATTTATGCCTTTAGATGTGTCCTTCCTAGGCATCTTCATTGTCATCCAACATTTTTTAGGGATCCTCTTCACATCTAAGGATCACTCCTCTCGACATCGATATCTCTCAGATGTGTACTTCTAAAGAATAATCTTTGTCATTTATGCCTTATGATGTGTCCTTAGGCATCATCATTGTCATCCAACATTTTTAAAGGATCTTCTTGGCATTTAAGGATCACTCCTCTTGACATCGGTATCTTTCAGATGTGTCCTTCTGAAGAATAAACTCTGTCATTTATGCCTTAGGATGTGTCCTTCCTAGGCATTGTCACTGTCATTGTCACTAGCATTTTGAGGGATCCTTTTGAAATTTAGGAATCAATGCTCTTGGCATCGACATTATTTATGTTATGTCCTTCCTCAATTCAGAAAATCTTCAACATTTGGACACTTTGGCATATCAACATCGTCAAACCTGACATCTTGACATTAAAATACTTAGCAAACAATTGGAATTTGTCTATGGATTTTTTATCATGTTACTAGTTTTTTAGTGAGGTCCTAATAATGAGATTTAGAGAAGCAATGATGTATCATGATGTTGGTCTTGTATTTTCACACTCATGTTACTAGTTTCTTAGTGATGTCCTGACTACGAGATTTAGAAAAACAACGACGTATCATGATAATGGCTTTATTTTGTCTTTTTGGCAATCATGTTGCTAGTTTCTAAAGGATGTCTTAGAAACAGGATTTAGAGAAGCAACAATGCTTCATGACTTTTCCTTCTTGTCTTTTTTTACTTGCAGTTGGTTATGACAAAAATACTACAAAAAAATTGCTCTCTTAGTATGAGTCATGATCATTTTTGTTGGTGACTTCTTATCTTATGTGATGGTACAACCTTGTACACCTTGATTTATGTCATATGATGGTGTTTGTTGACCATCACAATAATCTGCCCAATAATGATTAAGAGCAATAAATATTAAAGTCCTATGGTAAAGTTTTGAAGGATGTGGTCTAGGAAATAATATGCATCTCCTTCTATCTTGTCATCTTCTCTCATCCATTTCTTGAATTTATCCTATGACATACAAAAACATAAGTGCAAACATAATCATATAGACATACCTCATTCATAGCATTAAATTAGATACATTTCATTACATATCACATTATACATAGTCAGGCATTAACATAATCATAAACATGGCATTATCATGGCATCACATCATAAGTAACCATCACAAGACGTACATGACAAGACATATAAATAAATACCATCATCCATCATACATCATAGTGCATAAATAAAATAACATCGTTTAACACACATGTAGGTCACATCAAAATTGCATCATGTGTATAACATCATCTCAAAAAATATGTCATAGGATAAAGTCAAGAGATATCCCAAAAATGGAGCTCGTAGGCTCGATAGTCAATAAATAATGTGACATAACATAAATTTTGAAACATGAAGCCACATATAGTAAGCATGTCCCTATGAAGTGCTCTTCTCATCCCCTCACCTCATCCCCTCATGGTGAAGAGTGTGGTGACTGAGGACTAGTGCCTGGCACTGAGGAAATTGGTGGAACTATAGCAGCCTGTCTGTGAACCCAATGGAACTAACACTGATGGCATCATCTCCATGGTAACATTCATCTATGATGACACTATAGTGTGACTCTGTGAAGCTAAAGGATCTATCACTAGAGGTAGACCAGGTACCGATCTATGTCTTGAACCCGATGACCCATGTAAGTGCCCTGACCTTTGACTGGAGGGGTGTCTATGATGGGACCTATGACTCAAAGTATGCCATGAAGAGGTCAAGTCCCCTACACTACTCTGGCTACCATTACCACTACCTGACCTATGGCCACTACTTGTTTGTGTCCTAGCTAGAGTGGAATCCCTCATCTTGACTAGCATGGCTTGCTCATACAACTGCCTATATCACCCAAGCCATATGCTAATCTTGCCAAACTTCTGAGCTAGATCTGCAAATGGTCCTATACATAATCATGCAAACTATGTACACCACTGTGCTACCTCCTACTGGCAGATTACTACTTGATCCTACTCTACTCGAGTCACCTCTAACTTTTCCAATAGTGCTCTAACCTATGTAGCACTCTCATCTAGTCTCCTATGTAAGTCTGCCACCCTCTAGTCTATTGTGGCATCATGGGGCAATGCTGAGCTAGATGGTACCTCCTCCTCTCCCTCCATCATGCTCTATCTTAGAAATATCTCAGCCTCATCAATCACCTCATCCTCATTATCCTCCCTTATATCCTCCTCTCCTCTAACTCCCTCCTCCTACAACATATCAACATCCATCTCAGCCTCTAGTCAATCCTCCTCCTCCTCAATCTCCTAATCCTATATTTCCTCCTCCTTGGCCATGTGCTTGTGACCTACATCCTCTTACTCCCATCTAGGCTTCTCCTCCTCTCTCTCCTCCTCCTCACCTACCTTTTAAATAGCTTTCAGTGCTCCTCTCATTGCACATTGTCCCACCCTCTTGCCCTACCACCTACCATCTCTCCTCTATCTCTAGTCGTCTCCTCTATCATCCCCATAATCTCTGTCATCTCTGTCTCTCCCTCTACTTCTACCTCTATCCCGACCTCCATCTCTCCCTTTCCCTCTACCTCTATCTCCACCTCTGCCCCCTTGTCTAGCTCATGGAACATGTGGTATAAATGATCTCCTATCAATCAACATTGGCGCATCTAGATTTGCTAGTGGCACTAGTCAATGTGCCTACCACCACAAGTCATAGTTAGCGGTCATCCTAGGATCTACAATCCCACCCCTCCATCCCCACTACTACGCCACTGGCCCATCAATCTACTACATGGAAAATGGTACAAGAATAGGTAGACTGTAGGCTCCCTCCCTCGAAGACCTATTATACTTAGTTGTTCCTACCAATACACCCTACTACTCTCCAAACTATCTTAGCACACATTGTGGAAGATACAGCTCTATGATGATCTGACTCTGCATTGTCCTCCTGATCAAGTAATGGTACTATTTTTAGAAGCTAAGGTGGTCATCCTCATTATCCCATTGGTCACAGTCTTTGTAGGGCATCCAAATGAATGCAATCATGGTGTTAATCCAATGGTGCCACCATCCTATTTCTTTGACCCTCATTTGTTGTAGAGGACCAACATAGTAATAAGCATATGGTATCCCCTCGACTAGCTATGGTCTTTTGATTGGAGGTTGAAATATAGCCACATGCTCCCAAGCCCATATCATTAGAAGTGTCATGCCACACCCAATGCTTTGTGCCCTCCTATAGGCTACCTCCTAGAGCCAATGGTTAAGCATGCTTAACAAGTAGCCCCCCTAAGTACAAACAGTCCTATCTCATCTCATGCCCACTAGCACATCACCCCAACCAATGGGAAACCTGTGTCTGAAGTGTTTGAGAATCAGTACTCTTCCAATCAATGTCGCTAGTAGTGCATCAAACTTCCTATAGTGCTCTACCATAAACTCCCAATGGATCTCGTATCCCTCAATGATAAGTCCTAGACCCTCATTGTGATAATAGGTTATAAAGGTTTGATAACCATGCTGAGGGTCATAAACGATCTGCTCTCCTCAAATCGATAGAGGGAGAATATGGTAGACATCCTCTAGTGTCACTATAGCCTGTCTTGTTAGCAAATGGAAAGAGCATGTCTCTGAGTGCCATCTCTTAGAAAATGCATTCAACAGTCCCCTATTCACCCAAATAATGGGAATATAGGCAACATAATACAAACCTAGTCACATCAACCATCATCGCTCTTGTGGACTCAGTTGATCTCAGAACCAAAAGGTCAATGGCCTGCTCTCCCATGTATAGATGGCTGCTAACTGTGTCTTCACATGATCAAACAATGTGTTAGCCCCTTATAGAAAATCATCATTATCATTTGTGTCACTGAAAAGCATTAAATTTTGAAACCTGTCAAAATCAGCTTTGGTCAAACTCAAAGTCAATTGTGCCGCATTGACTTCAAATGCATCATGAGGAAGCATTTGCATCATTCCATACTTCAAATGTGTTGCTATATTTTGAATGTGTCATTCTATCTAACAATTACATCACAATAGTGAATTTGTGTCTCAACTTTTGGCATATGCATCATTTAAATCATATGCATCATTTTTGACCCCAAATGCATCACACTATTGCAAATGCGTCATTTCGCCTATCAATTGCAGTTGGTTTTGGTGAATGCGTCACAATTTCTTGCGAATGTGAAACAATAAGTGGGACTACCCCATAAATCTTATGTGATTGCATCGCGACACATCAAATTCATTGAATGTGCATGTGATTGTAGCTTACGCGCACTCATATGCATTGTAGCGCAATTGTTATTGACTCTAAAACCCTAAATTTTAAAATGACAAAGTGGGTTAGGGGTACATACCACTAAATATAATCCCTCAAGTCACTTATGGGTCCACACAATCTCTTTGCGATGCTCAGTCATTGGAATCACCATGTTTGCTACAGTCCTCTTCACTTAGTGCTCTCAAAATTGCTAAGGTGAATAGTGAAAATGAATTGACTTTTACCCTTTTTTCAACCTATTTATAAAGTCAAAATGACATTTGTTAACTCTTTTATTACTAGAGGTCCTTTTGACCAACTTTGACTACCCTTTTGGCTGCTCTAAACCTACTAGAATTTTAAATTGGCTACGCCATTGTCTTTCTGATCATTAAACTGACTTATCAGGACACTTTCCAATTTTTCTATCACTGGCCAAAATTTTAAAATTTTCCTGAGGGGGCATCAATACTCTATACCTTTGCTAGGGCATGACTTTAACTTATTTTCTTTGTCACAATGTGACATGCTACATTATGACAAAGAGGGGAAAAATGTAGAGACATAAAAATGACCTAGGCCTATAAGCTCTATTTTTTACCACTTTCATCCTAGCATAATTATGACATTTAATTATGTCATTGGTCCACATTCAACTATTAATTAAATAATTCATAATTATTTAGTCAATTCATGTCTCTTGTATTCTTCATGATTATTAAATAAATAAATTATATTTATTTATTCAATACATCACTAAGGGTCTATTGTCCTCTTACAATTAAATAAATTTCTTAATTTATTTAATTACCTTTATTTATTTATGTCTTCTCAATTATTAAATAAATGAATTTTATTTATTTATTAATGTGTCATTAATTCTCATAATTAAATGAATTTATTAATTTATTTAATTATCGGTCATAATCCTCTAAATTAAATAATTATCATTAATTATTTAATTACCAAATTTAACATTTCCCTCATTTTAAATAAATGAAATTATTTAAAATAATTTCATTTCATTAACCGCCAATTCCTTTTGGTAAATAATCTAAAAATCAATTATTTATTGTCACACAAAATCCATATTTTGAATTAATTTAATGGTAATCTTCTTCCAAAAATCAAGTAATTGAGCAAATTCTTGATTTTCCAAATCTGCTTTTTAGTTCAACCTTTATCCTCTTGATTTTTTGAATCTTACAAATCAAGCAGTCTTATCTTCTTGATTTTAAAAAATCTTTATCTTTTTTACTAATTGTCACATTTATTCTCAACCGCCGATTCGATTTTCTCAAATGACATCTTGACCAGTCATTTAATGATTTTTCCCTAACCTTGATTAGGGATTTTCACATGAAATCTTGTCCACTAATTTTAGGCTTTTTCATCTTTCAATCTTGTCCATCCATCCAAAATTGCATTCTCTATAAAATGCCAATTTACTCACATTCTCAGGACCACTTTGTTATTATAGACATTCATACTAAGAACTTACTTGGAATTTAGTTTATTGAATTGGATTACTTGCCATAGGAATAGTCATTTGTCATAGTCATAGGCATAGTCTTTATTTTGTCATTCAAATCCTTCAAAACTTGCATTGGACATTGTCATAGTCAAATTGCTCACACACTCAAATCTAAGGGAAATAATTACATTTGCAGCAAGTTAGAAGGTGCTATGGAGATGAGTCATGGAAGCTTCAAGGAGTAATTGGTAGAATCTTTCTTTTTTTTAGCTTCCAATGTGTTTCATAGCTTCTTTGGGTTTTGATTAATCTGTTAATCGTATAACTTACCTAAAAAATAATCCATTGATACACTCAAAAATTATTGGGCCTTATGATACTAGTGGATCTCATTTTTTATGAATAAACTAGATAGGGGCATACTTGACAACACAACACATGACACAAGATTGACACACCCTAAAGACATAGGGGATTGGGGGCTGATCAAATATTATCCTTGCCTATGTGAAAGCACAAAACCCTCGTAGTTCAATAAAAGACCATGGATAAAATCGAAAAGAGGACAATGGAGATGATGATTGATGACAAAGACAAGATAAAAAAAGAGCATTGGGGGTAGATCAAATGATCAACCTTTCCTACGTGAAAGCATAGGGGTAATGTAGTTTGAAAAAAGACCAATGATTAAGGATAGAGGACTGACACAACAAGACAAACAGAAGCCCCAAGGGAAAAATCTACATCAAATTATTGATCGTTCTATTCTGGATACTAGAAAAGTAAGGAGGATGACCCACGAGGGAGACCATAGCCACACCAAGGTGTATGTAGTCAAATTTATTATTAATGAAATGAGAGGATGAGACCTAATGAGGACCAATATGATGAAGGACCCTAGGTGATGACACAAGATAGACGAATGACAAGGATAGACAAACGACAAAAGCTCAAATTACGATTAAAGCTCATGATTGTATATAGCTGATTTGGATCATCCAATGCTCAACCAAAATATACCAAGTGACTAGTGATAGGATACTGATGGGAGGATAAGATATAATAGGATATTAGGATTGGATATATAGATAGGATAAGAGGAAACACAAAGTAACTAGGATGCAAGGTAGATAATGATTAAGCCCTCTACGGATGGAACCTATTACCAGATTTTAACCAAATATACTTATCCAAGGCACCACCAAGCATAGTTTTCACCATAGGATGAATTATTTCTCTTTACTATTTTTTTGGATTTTTTGACTTTTTTTGCTTTTTTTTTTAGATTTTTTCAGGATAGGGTAGCCCAGCTGACTTAAGTATAAAACTATTTCAGGTGCATGATGTTTATAGGCTCTTCTAGAGGCTCTCCTTTAGGTGTAGCAAGTCTATATTCTCCAAAACCATATTTAGTTGTGATGACATAGGGACCTAGCCAATTTTCCTCAAATATTGCTTTCTTGTCCCAATATTTTTGTGTACACTAATTTTATTTAAGGACTAGATCACACACATTGAACTGGTGAGGGAAGACTTTCTTATTCTAGCTTATCCTAAGATGATGTTGATATGCTTGTAGATGATTATATCTTTTGATCCATTTTTCATCTAGGAGTTCCAACTTACTGAGGTAGGAAACCTGAGCATCTTCATCATTGATGAGATTCTTCAATGATATCCTTAATGACAGGATCTCAACTTCAATCGGAAAGATAGAATTAGCACCATAGATGAGAGAATATGGATTGGCACCTATGGGAGTGTGGTAAGCCCAAAGAGTAGGATGGAGATGGAGGTTCCAATCTCGACTAGTATTATTAACAACCTTTTTAAGTATCTTGATCAAGGTTTTGTTAGTAGCCTTTTCTTGACCATTACCTTGGGGGTAATAGGGTGTAGGACAACAATGCTAGATGTGAAAGGTTTCACTCAATTATTTCATAGCATGGTTTTTGAATGGATTTCCATTACTGGTAATGATGGTGGATGGGATTCCATACCTACAGAGGATATGGAAAAGGATGGATTTAGAAATATGAGTACCTATAGTTTGAGAAAGTGGAATTTCTTCCACCCACTTGGTGAAGTACTCAGTGGTGGTGATGATGAATGTGTGGTGATCAAAGGATGGTGTGTAGATATTTCTGATCAAGTCAAAACCCAATTGGGAAAAGGGCCATGGTATAATGATGGGTTGCAAATCTTGGGCATGAGCATGTATTAGATCTGCATTTTGTTGGTAGTTGATGCAAAGGGTATGGGACTTTAGGCAGGACACAAAGATTTCAAGGATCACAATGATGCAATCTCAAACCCTCTTTCAGGCACCCTGATGGAGACAAGCCTCAATTGTGCACTTATAACTTAGATTCTTTCCAAATGAACCCAAACCCTTGGAGTGATCTCAAGGAACTCAACTCAACCTGTATTGAATGGTTTCAAAGCCCCAACCCTCTGTCTCAGACTAAACTCACTTTTTGCACCTTGACTAGGCTTTTAGCCCAACTAGGCCTCCAACGCCTATGTTTAAAATTTACTCATGAATTCCCTAAAGGACCTCTCAAAATAATGATTATTTTAGATGTGGTTTATGACCCTACACAACATACCCAAACCTTGATGGCACTTTTTTTGGTTTAGACTCCCCAAATCCTGTTGTTTCCACAAAAACTAGGCCAAATTATCCCTCTTTTTTCAAAGAAACCCTATTCCAAACTAAACTCCAAATCATAATAATTTTATAAGTATCTTAAAATGTCCCCAAACCAAGTATTTTCAATGTTTTAGGTTCCTATAATGCCTTTAAGACTCTCAAACACAAAACCCTCAATAAAAGGCTCCAAAACTATGGATTTTTGAAATCTAGCCTCCCCAACACTTCCAGAACCTATTCTTGGACTTTTCACCAATAAATCAACATGTTTCAACTATTACAACTCAAAAAGAAACCCCTTGTTAAGGAAGATCCCATACTGCTATACTTTAGCCTCCATTTTCATGCACCTTGCCCTATGAAATCTTGGTGTACACCATATGATTCCTCTTTCCTACACTTTAGCTTGTTATATTGGTATGATACAAGTTAGTTATGATCCATTTCATTGGTCTCAGTCACATATTCCCATGAAATGGATCATTCATCCATGAAAAACCCTAAAAACTAGTGGAAAATCTGTGTTTTCCTGAGGACAGTCAAAAGTTTTGTACAAAAAACTTATTTGTTATTTCTCTTAGGACCTATAAGGTTTTAAAAACAGGTAATTTAAAGTTATTAAACAATTCAAATGAGCATAACTTCAATGGGAATAAAAAACTCATAAAAAAAACTAAAAGAAATTGCAAGAAACTAATGTTTTATTGCTTTTGTCTGTAGCAGTCCATACAAAACTGTACTAGCCACACCAACCTCCATAAAAATGAATTCCATAACCTTATAATCTAATTCTCCAATTGATCAAACCGTTTAGAAGTGATTTTATTACATTAAAGTGATTAAAACTCCTAAAAACTACTTTCCTGCCCAAAGGTAGATTTTAAAAATTTGAATTTCCACTTTGTAATTTATTGAACCCCTATCAACTATAAAGCTTGCAAACTATTACATTCTATCATTGAACATTAATTAACATGATTAAAACCTATTTAGACCCCTAGGACACTATTAGTCCATTTACATTGCAATTTGGTCCTATGGTCCTTATCAAGACCCTTAGGACTTTTGATCTTCCAGTTACACTCATCCCTGCCAAATGCCATTATAGGCTTCAAAATGTTATAATTGTTGATTTGGAAAGGTTTATAGGTATTCATGACCCCTGCAACCTCTTGGTACTTGACGTTTTCCTCAGAGAGCTTGGGTGCTCTTGCACCAGTAGGGCAACCATTTCTTCACAAACTCACATGAATCATGCTCCATTGTTGGCCAATAGTAACCAACTCTAAGAATTTTCTTAGCTAAGGGTTGGAATCAAGGAACACTAAGAGGGGGGTGAATCAGTGTTCTACAAAATTTAACTTTATTATCTTTATCTTTAAACCACTTATAGCATTGAACCAAAAGAAAGATGCAAGCACATAGAGTAATCAACCACAACACCATAACACAAGGATTTTTACATGGAAACCCTGTTAGGGGGAAAAAAAGGTGGAGATTGATGCATAATATGATGCATATACTCAAAATAAGTGTTTGCAAATGAATGCACATGCTTTCAGGAATAACGCCTAGAGCTCACTACTCAAAACAAAAAGGCTTACTTCCCAAAAGAAGACTCACTATCTTACAGTCACAGTTGGAAGACAATTGGAGTGGATGAACTAGGAAATAGCATCTTCCAATGCCTAAGTATAGTTTTAGTTAAGCACATTAATCAGATTCTTCACATTTTGTTTGCTTCTTCTCTTGAAACTCTATCTGCTTTAATCCAAATCACCAATCTTTGTTTTGTGCAAGTGAAATTGCGCACAATCGATCTACAATCCTTCTAAATTTTGCATTGCACTTCATTGCATCTCAAAATGATATGAATAATTGATTATATATATGTACAACTAGAAATTATAAAAATTGCATGTCAGCTTTTACAAAATATAAAACATTTGTCAGATCAATCTATAAATAATTACCAATGTGAATCAACCATTGTTGGCCAAAATATAGTGAGGACCCAAAACAACATCCACAAAAATGAAACACTTTAAACAATTATTCCTTAAATATTCGCAACACGCTATAATCACCATGTCATCCATTTCTCTTGGATGTCCTATTTTAGCTTGATCACTAACACATATTTTCAATTTGACTTCAGGTGTGAGCACATACTAAGGTGTGGATAGGATTACTACTTAGGGTTGCCATCAGTGACAACACTAGATGACTTTTGTAGTGTCTCTTGCCAACAATTACCCCCTTTGGCATTGATGGCAACACTTAGTGAAAAATGACTAAGTGTTGGAATCAGTACCAACATGAATACACTACAATCCTCAAAAATTCAAAAACACTTTAATCCCAACTTCCCCTGAGATGAATATGAAATTTTTCACTGTCCCACACCCCCCCTTTGACATCAATGGAAAAGGCAGGAATATGCATGCCAAAATTCATACAATTTTTTAATGAAAAAACTATACAAACATGCTTTTCTAACTTACATGGACTTGAATATGTCTATAAAATTATTCTTTAACAGGCTTAAACTAGTGTCCCAACTCTTTTTGAGACTCTCCAAAATAGTCATGTGACCATAGAATAGATAGGTTTGCATCTTTGCTAACTCAAGATTTGTCAGATTATTGATAGCCATAGCATCTTATGCTTCCTTCAATGCACTAAGCATTGTCTCCATTTTAGGATATGACTTGACCTTCTTGCTTACTCACAAAAATGGTTAGAGGATCAAAGTTTTGAGTAATATCTACTAACTGTTTCTCATATTCCTTAATTTTTTTCTCTGTGACCTCAGTGAATTTTGACAAGGATAAGCATGACTTGTAAATATTTCCACCTTCAGATAATGCACCTTGAATTTTCTTTTCACATGTAGCTAATAAGTATTTATCATTAGAGATCATACTCTTCAATCTATTGAACCTGTTTGCATCAAATTCTTTCTGCACCTTATCCTCAACTGACTTTTCAAGAGACTCAAAGTGAGTACTTATAGAGTTGATAAGATTCTTCAGCTGACTAGAGGGAGAATCAGATGAATCCTTGACATGTGTTGGAATGATCTTCTCCAAGATATTGGATGCAAGACTTACTAGCTCATTGTCTCAATGTGAGATCTCAATATATCCTCCCTTGCCTTGGACTAAGAAAATGATGCCACCTTCAGCTTCCGAATGGGAGATAGAGTGTCCAAGTTGATAGGACCTTCAACCAATTTAGGGTAAAACTCCTCCTATTGTTCTTCTAAAAACTTCTTTATTTCCTTTATAGTGTCTCTTGCTTCCATAACAACCCCTTTTCCTCATCCTTCTTTTCTTTAATCACAAATTCTTTCTTGTCTATGGGAATCTCTATTTCTTCAACTAACATAACTTTAGGAGCTTCAGTCTCCATGGGAATTTTAGTATCTTGCATATCTAGAGGATTCTAATTGTCCTCAAATGTGTCTTGTTTTACTTCTTCATCTTGAATGTTGTATCTGTTCTTCAACAAAACTTCCCTAGGAATTTTCTTAGTGTCTTTTGCTACTTCTTTAGTCTATCCAATCATGAGATTATTCACCCTTGTTTTTCTCTTAAAACCATTTTTATTATCATTAAGGATTTTCTTCATTTCTTCTATTGATATTACAAGACATAGATTAACAACTATGCATTCTCTCATTTTCTCTTCTTCAATTCTTGCATTTACTCTCCTTATTTCTAGGACTTCATATAACTATTTAGGTAACTCTAACATCATTTCTATGAGAGTCATATTGAAAATATTCAAATATTTTTTTGTTGCTTCTTCAATAATTCTCTGACCGACACTATCAAAAGTGTCATACCATTCAGAAAGTGGTTTAAGATTACCATCCTTAATTAAAGCTTTTTCCACTTCTTCTACAATCATACCGGATTTATCAGTTTTCACCTTTTTCTTGGCTTTTCCTTCACTAGAGGGCTTGGAATTAGATACTTTTGATGCCTTTGTGCCCTTATGCTTGATTTCTCTTACTTCATGTAATTCAGTTTCTTCATCATCTTCAACATCAACATAGACTCTTGTGCTTTTATTCTTCTTCCTATTTCCTTCTCTTCTAGATGTCTTGACTTGAACTTTTACAAGACTTGATTTCTTTGTAGGACTAGATGAAAGTGTAGAGCTCCTTGTAGATCTAAATCTAGTAGAAGTTGTTTCTAGACTAGCTAACTCAATTCTAGCAGGCTCCCCTTCTTCAACTTGTTCTATTTTCTTCCTTTCTTCCCTCAATGCTTCAACTGATATGTTGATGCTTTTTGCAAAAGTTTCAACTTCCCTTCTCGCCTTCCAAACTATCATAGGAATTTTTAGTTCTACATGCACTTGCATATTCTTCTCTTCAAAGGTACCAAACCTTTCTTCTATTAGATCCTGAGGTTTACTCAACAAGTGTTGGGCATAAAACTCCAAAATGTGTTCTTAAACCTCATATCCCATATGCATTATCCAAATTGTTCTAGGTTATGCCACTTCCATTAAGCATTGATCAATTTCAACCATGAAGCAAATAGTGTCCTTATATTTTTCCACCATGGATGTAGGAATCCTTTCCCTAGCTTGTATTTCATTGTGGAGGCTTTTGAAGTAACCCTAGATAGCAGTTTTCCTTCCTTTTCTATCACCAATTCCATATAAGATGTCTCTAATTTGAACAACCACTAGTCTATCACATTCCTATTGCACTTTACCAACTCCTGGAACTTCATTCATGAAGTAGAAAAATAGACATAATAGAATAATTCCATACTTGCCCTTGTCCTTGATTTTACTAAGATTTTCAATTAACTAGCTCCAAAGTAACTCACATAAGTCATATTTTTCATTTTCCTTGACCATTTGATAAGTTGCATATACTATTGTACTAGATATAGAGTTAACCCAATTGGAGTGATAGATTTTATACCCAATAACCATAGAAGAAGATTTCACATCCAATTCAATGCTTATATATTCTCTTGTGATCTTGAAGGGATGATTTAACCACATGAACTCAATGTGCATTTGACTTAGTATGTATTGGACCCATTCATTTTCATCGAACATGGGAAATTTCACAATTTGAGTGAACTTCTTCTCCTCCAAACACTTAAATTCATGCCTTACATAGAGATCTTCTCCCATAATATGATTTGTGAATAGATTTAACAAATGGGAGCTTCCTAGCTCTTCAACATTCACATGAATATATGCCCTAATATCTTCAATGTTGAAAACACCATACAAAATTGAAGAAAAACACCTTTTTGTTAGATAAGGGTTTGTTCACCAAATTGCCTTTAGACTTGTATCTCACCAAAGTTCACTTACAGAGCTCTCCAAAATTCTTCTTCTTGAAATGCAAGGTGACAAATGAGGAATAGAAGTAACCTTTTTATCATTTGCGCACCTAAGTTGTTATCTCAATAAATTCTTTTTCCCTAGGTCTTCCAGATACCTTGTTTTCAGTCTATGAAAGAAGATTCTTCTATGGACCTTCAATTTGCATAAGTTTCTCCCATAAATGTTGCCAAAAAATTTGTACATTTGTAATGCAATCGCTGCAATTTTCCACATTTTGGTACCAACTACCGACAAGGGGTAAAATATTTTCTTGAGAGCTCCCCCTAGGCTAGAGGCCTTAAACTAATTCCTGAAGGAATTTCCAACACTAGATGCTGGTGCGGATCCATTTCCAACATCAAAAGCACTCTTCTTCACCCATATCTTCTTCATTTGATTCCTGATCTCATTTGTAGTAACTTTTTCTTTTCCCTTATCATCCTTCTACATATTTTTCCCTTTGTTTATTGTCTACAAAATATTTCAATGTGACTAGTTTTGTTACAATTATAGCACACAACATTTCTTTGTCCAAAATAGTTATTCCATTGATTCTCTCTTGACTTTCACTGGTTAGCAATATGACCAAATCTATTGTAGGAATAACATCTAACATTTCTAGTGGAAAAGTTGTTTTTCATATTTTTGCATTCAATTGACTTATGACCATACTTATTACAACTAAAAAACTAACTGAAGAAGGATGGACCACTTTGATTCTTTCTACTTCTACATTGAGTAGTCGTATGAAAAAAATTGTTGTAAACAAAACAATATCCATCAAAATTTTGAGCATTGGGTTGCCTTATTGGATACCTTCTAGCTTTGTTCATCTAATTTCCTAGAATAAATTTCCTTTTACCAGATTTGAAGCTTTCTCCTTTCTCATATCCTAGACCTCACCTATCACCTTCAATCTTCTAGCTCTGAATTAGTTCATCAAGCTTAGCTAAGCTATTTTTGAAATTCTCCTTGTATTCATTTGCAGTAGAAAGTTCATCCCTGAGAATAACAATATGTCTTTCAAGCTCTTCTTCATGTATTCTGGATTGTAGCAATTCAAGTGCCAACTCAATGAATCCATCATTAATTTTGTTGCATTCCTCAATTTTTTCTTTCAAGGACTGAGTAAGATTCTCTTCATTCTTATTTTTCTCTTCAATCTCCTTGGTTATCCTCATCACAATAGATTACATCTCATGCTTTAGGACAACATTATCTCTGGTGATCTTTTCACATTCTTCTATCTTTTCATTCAAGGCTTGAATTAGGTTCTCATCTTTCATGCTTTTACTCTCTTTCTTCTTGAGCTGATCATAGAGATCCTTTCTTTTTTCCTTGGATTTATTGATTTGATCTTTCAATGATTGAATGAATTTATCAACATTCATTAGGCTTGCTTGTAATTCTTGAACTTTATATTTGGACTAATCAAGATCATCTAGTGCCACAAATAGTTATTGATGAATATTGTTTGAATCCATTGAATCACCTTCCTAGATCTTCCCCAAGCTATTAAACTTCTTCCAAGGAACTATACTCTAATACTAATCGTTGGAATCAAGGAATACTAAGAGGTGGGCTGAATTAGTGTTCTATAAAATTTAACTTTATTATCTTGATCTTTAAACTACTTATAGCATTGAACCAAAAGAGAGATGCAAGCACATAAGGAAATCAACCACAACTCCATAGCACAAGGATTTTTATGTGGAAACCCTGTCAGGGAAAAAACCATGGTGGAGATTAATCCACAATATGATGAGTATACACAAAATAAGTGATTACAAAGGAATGCACATGCATTCAGGCACACTGCCTAGAGCTCACTGCTCAAAACAAAAAGGCTTACTTCCCAAAAGAAGACTCACTATCTTACAATTACAGTTGGAAGACAACTAGAGTGGATGAACTATGAAATATAATCTACCAATGCCTGAGTATAGTTCTAGTTAAGCATATTAATTGGATTCTTCACATTCTGTCTAATTCTACTCTTGAAATTCTGTCTACTTTAATTTGAATCACCAATCTGTGTTTTGCACAAGTAAAACTGCACACAATCGATCTATAATCCTTCTAAATTTCACATTGCACTTCATCACATCTCAAAATGATATGAACAATTGATTATATATATCTACAACTGGAAATTAGAACAATTGAATGTCATCTTTTACAAAATATAAAACATTTACAAACTATTGGCTCAATCCATAAATAATTATCAATACGAATCAACCAATTTCTACCAAAACATAGTGAAGACCCAAAACAACATCCACAAACACGAAACACTTTAAACACTTATTCCTCAAATATCTACAACATGCTACAATCACCCTATTGGCCATTTTTGTTGGATGTCCTATTTTAGCTTGACCATTAACATATATTTTCAATCTAAATTCTATTATGAGCACATACTAAGGTGCAGATATGATTATTGATTAGGGTTTCCATCAATGACAACACTAGATGACTTGTGCAATGTCTCTTGCAAACACCTCTATGTACCTCTTCTAATTTCATGTGAGCTTTTGATTCTTTTAGACACCTAACAAGGGTTCCATCATACCCACAATAATAAAGTGTATCTCCCAAGATGGTGTAGTGGGAGGTGCATTGGATAAAGGATTTTCATTGGTTACGTGTAAGATTAGGGGGTAAGATGTTATCATGGAGGTAGGTGTAAATGTCATGATACCATGGTGACTTGGGACCTATGATGTCACACACCATTTCACTCTCAGGGATATCATATGAAATTATTAGAAGTTGTTCAACTAAGAACTCATAGTCTGTTCTATCTTTTGACATGTCAATCAAGGAGCCAATTGTGGCCATTGCATCAATGGCCTTATTCTAGACTCTAGGGATCTATTCAAATTGGAGGAAGGTGAAATAATTTTTGAAGTAATCCACCATGTGCTTGTAAGGTAACAACTTATCATCCTTTGTTAGAAACTTTTCATTAACCTATTTGATGATCAATTGGGAATTGCCAAAGACTTGTAAGTTAGTGATGTTCCATTGGATGGCAATCTTGAGACTTGTGAGAAGAGCTTCATATTCTACTATGTTATTCATGCATGGGAAATATAACTTGAATGAATTTGGGATGTAATCACCTTGAGGGGTGACAAACAAGATACCTGCCCTAGCTCCATTATGCATGTATGATCCATCAAAGTAGAGCATCCACGTAGCTGTTTCTATGACTGTAAGAACCTATTCATCAGGAAACTCTATGACCAAAAGATAAACATCCACCAAAGGGGAATTTGCCAACTGATTAATTTTGGTCCACATACTCTATATCAAATTCACTCAACAACATGACCCATTTAGCCATGTTCCTAGTCAAAGATGTTCTGGATAGTAGATACTTGAGTGGATCAACCTTTGATATCAGCTTTAGTAGATGAGTGAGCATATAGTGGCAAAGCTTTTGTGATCTAAAGACTATAGCTAAGTAAGCTTTTTTCCATTAGAGAATAATTGAGCTCATAACTTACTAAGGTTTGACTAATGTAGTAAATTCTTATTCTTTTGAGGACTAATCATGTTGGGCTAATAATGCCCCTAGTGTGACTGAAATAGCTAAAATATACAACAAAAGTGATTTACCTAGAATTGGAGGCATGCGGATGGGAAGATGAGACAAGTACTCCTTGATTTTGTCAAAACCTAGCTAGAACTTTGAATCCCACTTGAAGGTGGTATATTTTCATAGGAGATAGGTGACTGATTGGAATTTCTTGACCAACTGAGCTGCAAATTGTCTGATGGATTGTAGCTTGCCTTGAAGGCTCCTCAACTATTTTAAATTATGTGGTGGAGGAATTTCCATGATTTATTTGACTTTAGCAAGATCTACCTCTATGACCCTTCTAGAGATGATGAAACCCAATAGCTTTCTTGATGTGACCTTGAAGACACACTTCTTCATATTCAAACATAGTTTATAGTGCTCTAGTCGCTCAAATATCCTTTTCAGGATCATCGGGTGTTCTTTTGTTTTTGATTTCCCCAATAGGTTTTCAACATAATTTTCCATTATGATGTGAATGAGATCATGAAATATTACCATCATGGCATGTTGGTAAGTTTCTCCTGCATTCTTGAGGTCAAAGGGCATGACATTGTAGCAAAATGTGCCCCAAGGTGTGGTGAAGGCTATTTTATGCTTATCCTTGGGTGCAATTCTTATCTAATTATAACCAAAGAAGCCATACATGAGGGATAACATCTCATGTCCTACTATTAATTCAACCAACATGTGAATGTTAGGGGGAAACCATCTTTAGGGTAGGCTTTGTTGAGATCTTAGAAATTTGTGCAAATCCTAATATTTCCATTTGGCTTAGCGACATGTACTATTTTTGATATCTAGTCAGAGTAGTGGATAATTATGATGAACCCAAATTCTAAAAATTTCTCCAACTCTTTCTTGACCAACAAAGTGACCTGTGGATGCATTTTTCTCATTTTTTGTTTAACCAGTTTGGCATCAGGGCGTATGACTAGGGGAAGATCTAAGCCTGGCATATCCTAGTAGGGCCATGCAAAATTAATTATTCCCTCTCTCAGCAGATTGATGATGGTAGAGTACTCTTCCTCTGATAAAGACTTGGTGACATGTGATTTTTGTATTTTTCTTTGTTCCCAAGTCTACTTCCTATGTTTCTTTGATAAAAATAGATGATCGTTCAAATAGTTGAGTTCCCACAATGGGAACATGAACATCCCCATCTTCCAGTGCCTCGTCCAAGTTTTCACTATTAAATACACCCTTTATTTTCACTTTTTCTAAGTCAGGAAGTGCCTCTAAGAGGTTATCACTAGATAACCCTTTTTTATTTTGTTTCTTCTTATTTTTGCAGTTAGGGCTTTCATCCTCCCCTGATCCCATAAGATGCACATATGTTTCCACTGAAGGAAAAGTTTCAATTGCTGCACTAGATTGTAGGTCCCAGTCAATGAGCTTAGGGTGGCAAAGGGAAAGGTCAATGGTGAAGATAGATAATAAATCAAACATGGATGAAAGATCTACATCATTGTATAGAAGTATGATGGATTCTTCTTTGAGAATGTCTTCAAGGAGACCATTATCCACACTAACATTATTGGAAGCACTAGATGATGCTACAGGACCCTTTTGTTTGGTGTCATAGCCTAAGCCCAAATTTCTTAGATGCACAGGAGTATCCACTAGTTGAAATATTCATTGCTTATCTACACCAAGGCCTCCCCCCTAATAATGGTGTTTCTCACCAAAATTGGAGGGCCAAGGATAGGTCTCTAGGAACTATTCCTTAAGGGAGAGAGTAGGTTGAGGATCCTCTCGATATATCCATTGGATAATGTCATCCTCATGTGTATCTTGCCATAACCCAGGAGATTGAAAAGTGCTAGATGGTAAGAGTCCTGTCTTCTTCCTTTAGTATGGATTGCGAAGGTTCACCATAGCTATGAGGTGAAGGTGGCATGGTTACCACATTTAAGGCCATGTGCATCTCATATTCACCACAAAATTTGTCAATGATGTGGTAGATGATGGGTTGGATGATGGATTAGATGATGAGGCCTAAGGTGCCCCCACTTCAACTCCTGGGAAGTAATGAGAGTGGGGGAAAGAAGCTTCGAAAGCACAAAAATATTTGAACAATTGTGGATCAACATGTATGGTTACTTCCATTCTATTAAATGGTAATTTCAAGTACTGGTGGTAGGTGGATGGGATGGATTGCATGGTGTGAAGCAATGGGTGAGTAAGGAGAAGATTATATGGAAGGTCTAAATCAAGGACGTGGAATGTGTTGTATTGCACAATGGGGCCAACCTAAATAGAAAGATAGATAATCCCTTCTAAGTCTCTTTCTACATTTTTATAAGCCTTTATGGTGATAATCTAATTATTTAAGTCAGTGTGGGTGTACCATACCTTTTTTATAAAATTTAATGTATAAAGGTTAAGGGCAGAGCCATTATCTACCAAGACCCTTTTTACCTTATGGTGGGTGACAAGGACTTTGATATGGAGGGGATGGTTATGATTGGATCCAATGGCCGACATGTCATTTTGGCTATAGCCTAGCTGAGAGGTCAATGAAATGTGTCCCACTAAGGCTTGGAATTGTGTGGGATCTATGTCATTGGGGACATGGGTATCTTGTAAGATTTTGCTATGATTTTCTGATGTACTGGAGAAGACTTAAGAAAATCCAAAATGGATATCTAGGTGGGAGTCTTTCCTAGATGATCAAGAATGCTATACTATGAACTTACAGGGGTTGGCTAAGTGGACATAGAGGCTCTTGGAATAGTGATACGGGTGTGGTGAGTGGGAGCAACACATTGTGAGTCTTTGAGTTTAATGTGAATCAGGGATACATGAGGCTCTACCTAGCTAATGCACATAACTATGTCATCATAGCTATAGGGTACATTTTTATAATTGATGTTATTAGTATTGTTGTTTTGATTTTTGTTGTTACTCAACCCAAGATTAGCATTAGAAATATTAGCACCCCAATTATGTTTCAAGAAGGAATTTTGATAAATTTGTAGTTGATCATTAGATGAGGTTGCTTGGTTTGCATCCACATGAATATCTCCTTGATCTATGAGATATTGGACATATGTTTTTAATCCTTGAAAATTTGTTTGTGGAGTGACCCTTAATCTTATCAAAATCACAATACTCATTCTCTTTATAATAGGTAGGCTTGGGTTTGGATTCATTGAAAGGCTTGGTTATTGGATATGTGATCAGATAGTTCACCTACAAAATCCTATTGAAGACAACAATTAGAGGCTCTGCTAAAGTAGTGAAGGATCATTTATTAATGCCCTAATTATTTTGCTAATTAGATTGTGGGGGAGGATGGGGTGCCCCTTGTGGCACAAATATAGCATTAGGAATTGGTTGTTGAGGAGGGGCCTGTTGTGGCCTTTGCGAGGTATTAGCTACTTGAACATGTTTAGTGTTAGTGAAACCATCATTGAATACATTCTTATTGTTGTTCTAATAGTGAGACTTGTCTCTAGATGATTTGTCTTTAACAAAATTATGAATTTTGATTAGTTCCTGTGTAATAAGTTGTCTCTCGAGGATAGGACCTTTTTCTATGACCTCTACAAAGGTGGTGACAGTGAAGATTAAGGTTATGTGCCATATCAGGATGAGATTTTTCTACAAACAAGGTCACCATGCCCTTCTCAATAAGAGGAGACTTCATGTGACTAGCCACTACCCACCACCTTTGTAGGTAGCTTGCAAAGGTTTCTCCCTTACATTGCTTTTCTTTCAAGAGATCTAAAGTATCAATATCCTTCTCCAAGTTGAAGGAGAAATATGTGATGAGCTTCTCTGAAATATCTACAAAGGAAGAGATTGATCCCTTCTGGAGACCCATAAAAAAATCTAAAGCTACCCCCATTAAGCTCCTAGGGAATAGTCATAGGAGGTAATTGTCATAATGCAGGACTTCTTCGCATTGCAAATAGAACTCCTAAAGATGATATTTTGGATCTTTGGTTCCCTTATACTTGTCAAATTTAGGCATTTCAAAGTACTTTGGAAAAGGAACAAGTGATATTGAGGGATTGAATGGGTAGGGAAAAATCTCTTCAAACTTAAAAGACTTTTTAGATGTGCTTGCTTGTAAGTCTTTTAATGTGGCCTTTATTTCTTCCCAATCCTTATTAATGGGTGTTGCTTGAGGTGGATTGGATGAGGTGGATTAGTTATATGGAGTATATTGCTAATAACATGATGATGGGATATAATTATTTTGGTTGTATGAAGAAAGAGGTGTGTATGAAGGCATGGGTTGATATTGATTGGTGTAGCTGGATTGTGGCTACTGAGTGACATAGGATTGCTGATAATATGGTGAATTTTGATAATAAGAGCTAGATGACCTTTTTTGGTAGGATGGGGGTGCTTGTTGATACAAGGTGGAAGCACCTTGTTGGTATGATGATTAATAGTAGGACAATGGTTGTTGTGAGGCATAAAATGTATTTGACTGATAGTTATAGGTAGTGTATTGTTGTGAGGCATATGGAGGTTGTTGGGGATTAGGCTACTGATAGGAAGTGGAGGTAGCTTGTTGGTATGGTGTTTGTTGATAGAATGGATGTGAAGTAGTTGCGTAAGGGGGTTGTTACTAAGACTACTATGGATTATGATACACATGACTAGGATTTGGGTTGGATGCAATAGGTCATGTGTAAAGTGAGCTATGTGGGATATGTTAGTAGGATAGTGGTTGTTGTATTAAGCTATATGTGTGTTGATGAGATGGTAGCACATAAAGGGGTCAAGATGGAATATTAGGTTATTGAGTGACTTGCAATTGTTGGAAAGGTGGATTTTTTTGGGACATCTGTGGATGTAGAGGGAGTTGTGATTCATGAGGGGGTTGCAATGGATTACCATGTAGTTGATGCAAAGGTGGTTGTTGTGGTTGCGATGTTGGGATTGAGATGTTTTGTTGTGGAGGTTGTTGTTGTGGTGTTTTCTATAGAAAGGTAGTGTGTTGGGGGTTTGTTGTGGATTACCTTGTGGTAGTTGTTGTTGAGATGGGATATTTCCTTAGGGTGGTTGTTGAGAAATTAATGGAGGTGGTGGTAGATTGCATGTGGGTGTAGATCTTGGAGGTGGTGGTGGTAGCACAAGGAAAAATTTTCCCTAGTATTGATTGGTGGTTGACCTGACTGATGTTGTGGAAGAGGTGGTGTAGATGGAATGGGACTCATACCTTGTAGGATGTTTAGAGGTGGTGGTGTTGGTAAATTTTTCTAGAATATTGGAGGCAAGAGGATCATTAGGATCATGAATTAACTGAGATGCTCCTATGACTACAATTTTGGGAGGATGGTGAACCTAATAGAGGATAGCATTCCCAAACCCGAGTTGATACCAATTGTCTATGGGAGGATCCTCAAGGATGTACAAATTTCCTAAAAAATTCTATGAATTTTGGGGATCTTGAGGCATGGGCACTAGTGGTGTAGTATTGACATACTTAGATAGCTCAAATTCTACTAGTGGTTTGACACCCCGCATCAGCAAGGTGACAAGAATTTTATCCCCACACTCATTGAGCAAATGATAAGTCATTTGGAGACTAGTGGAGTTGTTGAGGTATTCATTGACAATGACCTTAGGCTATATAACCATGCTCTCATTGGAAACAGGTGATGTGGTTTGGACTTTAGTGTTGGATTAGGTTGCATCACCATTGTTGGGATCCTGATGGATGTTCTAGGCACCTTGGATGATCAGATTTAGGATCTAAGATGATTTCTTTAAGAATGCAAACTAATTATATCTTCAAAACTCCAAATTATGAAAATGAAATCAACTACACATAATTAACTGAACAAAATTAGAACTCAGAATGAGATGAGAAAGAGAGAGAATGCAAACAAATTGATAATAGAGTTTGTCATAAGAATGACTACATCTTTGGGCTCCTCTCCAATAGTAGACCAATCCAATTGAAATCTTCAAAAATTCTACATTACATTAGTTTGCAAGATCTTCCCTTCAAGCACGAAGAAATTCTAGCATTCTCCTAACGTACAAGAACATCATAATTATCTCTCAAAAATGATTTAAGTCTCCAACACTTGAATAATTTTGAATAATCTAAATGAACCTGAATGAACTCCTAAACCTCTAACTACCCCTTTTTATACAAAAAAAATGATCAGTTTGGTTAATAAGCAAATGATTTAACAAATATTCCCCTATTTCCTAATTTTACATAAAATCTATATTAAATCCCCTATAATTAATTTCAGCCCTTTTAATTATTCATTCCTAGGCTTATTACAACTTAGGGGGTTACATTTTATCATGTAAAAAGGATTATTGTTATTGAGATTGAGGGGAGTTTTTTTATTTAAGGGTTTTCAATTTTTCCACCTTAACAACACCAACTGAGCTTCATCTATGATTTGAAGCCATTGAATGGCTTATTGGTGCATATTCATTTTATTAGTCGGCTGGTTTAGGTATCCAAACCTGTTGGATTTTTTTTTTCTACCAACTCCAACTGTTTTCTATAAAAAAACCAACCACCCACCTTACATAGTTAAATGTTTGTGCAATCGCGTAATGGTTGGGTGCCAAGTTTAGTGGAGGTAGGTGGGGGGTTCAAATCCCCCCGCAATGAACTTTTAAAAAACCATGCATTCATAGGACGAAGATGAGAGAGGCCACATGGCATGCCGAGGAGGTGTCACGTGGAAAAACCCAATTTGTTGATGCCATCGATGTGTATGATGACTATGAAGCCAAAATGGATGATGACATGGCCAATACTACTGACTGTACCATGTTGACATCAACAAAGTCAACCCAACCTTGATTTCTCATATCTCATGCAAATGGACTCTGTTTTCTATGAAATGAATGTCATCAGAAAGCTTGTGACGAGCTCTTCACGATGGTGCTAATGTTGACAACGTCAATTTTTGGCCCTTTTTTCTCTTACTTGGCTCCAAGGTTGACCAAGGTTTGACTAAGGATATCTTGCATTTTGTAGCTCCATTTGACCCCATTCGAGTTGCGTTGGAGTTATAATTTTGGCCACTTTCTAATGATGTTGATTCTAAAGATAAAAGAGAAACTTCAATTTTTGGTGAAGATCCTCTAAATCAGTCCTCCCCACTGGAGAGCTTTTGGAACTCTGAAAGCTTGATTACTCAGAAAGTAAGTGACGGTAAAGTTCCCTCACTTTTCCAATGTCTATCCACTTTTCCTTGCCTGGATTCATCCCCTTCAGTCCCACTCTAAGGTACTCAACTGCTCCTCTTCATGAAGTCTTGGTTTTCTTGTCTGGGATGATGTCTTTAGGAAACTCTAACATGTACTCTGGTGAAATATCATCAAATGATGGAACTTGTATGTCAATCTCCTCATCCAATATATTAGAGGTTCATACAAATTCAAGTTCTTAACATTTACAACTAAATAGATCTGCATATATGGAGGAAGATTAAGGTGGAAGGCATTGGTTCTCATCTTTTCCAAGATATCAAAGGGCCCATATTGAATTTCCTTGAGCTTCCTTCCTTTTCCTTGCATTCTTTCCTTGTTGATATGTAACCAAATGCTGTCACTGACTTGAAAATGATGATTGGTGCGATGTTTATCATACTGAGCCTTATATTTGGCTTGACTCTTTTTCCAACTGTGCTTCCACTACTTGATGGATGGCTTGGACTTTCTGGATGAACTTCAAAGCCTTCTCTAAATCATGACATCCATCCATTGGAGTTTAGGTAGATAACCAAAACAAGTCTCAAAGGGAGACCTCTTTATAGAAGAGTGTGTTGTATGGTTGTAAGCATGTTGCACATAATGAAGAATCTCATCCCACAACTTAGGATGCTTGTTGTAGTAACCCTTGAGTAGATGCACAACTATCTTGTTTACTACCTCTATCTGACCATCAGTCTATGGATGGAAGGCTATACTCTTCTTCAGTCTAGTGTCCATGACTCCCCACAAGGCTGACCAAACTTCCCCTAGGAATCAAGAATATCGATCTGATACAATAGAAGTAGGTAACCCAAAATGAACCCATACAAATTGGAAGTACGTTTGAGCTATCATTTCAATAATGACTTTCTTTTTACATGGCATTAAGATACATATCTTACTAAACTGATCAAAAACTACATAAAGATAATCATGACCCTTCTTAGACATAGGTAAACCCCCAACAAAATCCATAGACACACTTTCCAATGGATAGGATGGAACAAGTAATGGTGTGTACAACCCTAGTTTTTTGTTACTTGGTTTACTAGTCGCACACATAATACAACCCTTAAAGTATTTGGTGACAATTTGCTGCATTTTAGGCTAGTGACAATATTTCTACAATTGAGTAACTGTTTTACTTATCCCAAAATGTCTTGCAATCAAAGACGTGTGAGCTTCACAAATTACATGTGCTTTTTCATCTTTCAAAACACAACTTTCCCAAATGATACAAAATTTTATCCTTCACATAATAATCTTTCTCTTCTATCTGTTTTCCTACAATTAAAGCTGAATAAATATCCTTAAAGCTTTCATCATTAGCATATTGTTCCCAAAAGCTTTCATGCACCATGGAACTACTTTTAAGGATAATCAATGCATTCATAATGGGAGGCCTAGAAAGCATATATGCTACTTTTTTATGGGTACCTTTCTTGTACTTAATTACCAAGTGAAATTGTTGAAGAAAACCCATCCACCTAAAGTGCCTACTTTGTTGCAATTTGGATTGTGAATGAAAATACTAAAGTGGTTGGTGATTAGTGTGGATTACACTTTCTTTCCCCATTAAGTAGTGTTTCCATTTTTTAACACTCTGAACTAAAGCATAAAGTTCCTTATCATAAGTAGGGTAGTTACTTACTACTCCTAATTTTTTTTTAGAGTGATAGCAGACTAGTTTACCTCCTTGCATAAGAACAACTCCCATGGAAAACCCACCTGCAGCAATCTCAATCTCAAATGGCTGATGCAGATTTGGTAAAGCCAGAACTAGTGTAGTGCTTAAATTTTCCTTCAAAGTGTTGTAGGAATTCTATTGTGGACCCTCCCACTAAAACGCTATCTTCATACTTTTCAATGTGTGCAATGGTGATGCAATGTAGGAGAAGTTTGCAATGAAATTTCTCCATTACTCGACTACACCTAAGAGACTTTTGAATTCTATTACAGTACTTGGCTTAGGATAGTTTACAATAGCTTCGACCTTCGTAGGGTCTACTTTCAATTGACCATTTCCTACAACATAGCCTAAGTACACTAGAGTTGTCTTTGCAAATTCACAGTTAGACATCTTTACATAGAGTTTTTCTTTTCTCAATACATCAAAAACTTTCTTTACGTGAATTACATGATCATCCCAAGTTCAATTGAATACACGAATATCATCTAAATAGACTATGAAAGAATCATCAATAAAATGATGAAATACATCATTCATGACTCTCATAAATGTAGTTGATGCATTGCAAAGCCTAAAGGGAAAGACCAACCACTTGTAAAGTCCCTATTTTGTTTTAAATGCAATTTTCCAAATGTCATCTTCTACAATTCTTATATGATGATATCCGCTATGCAAGTCTAACTTAGTGAAATAAACTGCATGTTTTAATTGGATCAAGTAAATCATCAATTCGGGGATGAGGATACCTGTTCTTTATTGTTATCTTGTTCAAGGCTTAATAGTTAATGCACATTCTCCAAGATCCATCTATCTTTGGAACCACCACAATTGGAGAACCACAAGGAGATGTACTAGTATAGATGACTCCTTTCTCCACTAACCCCTGAACATGTTTCTTGATTTCTTCATTCTGCAAAACAAACAAACGATACAAGCCAATATTAGGTAATGGCACATCTTGCTGCAACTAGATTTTATGTTATATTTCTCTCTTAGGTGGAAACCCCTTTGGCTCCTAAAATAAGTCATCATAAGCAGAAACTATTTTGACCATCTCAATTTTACACTTAGGATCACACCCCTTAAATGCTTCATCTTTTTCATCCTCTTTGGGTTTTACAACCATTAACAAAAAAATCTTACTAGAATTGACCAACCTTTTTATCTGGCTAACATTAACTAGTGCAAGATTGGTCTTAACTTTGTGTGCACGTACAATGTATTCTATCCCATCCTTAAAGAGATGATACTTATTCTCCCCCCTATAAAATATTTCTTTTCTATCATATAGATAAGGACTCCGTAACACAATCCCACAAATATCCAAAGGAACAACATCTACTTCTACTTCATCAACAAATTTTGCAGTGATAGGAAATTTCAATTTACACTGTTCTGTTACCTGCAGTTGAGCATCATTGCAAACCAAGTGGATATGGATTTGGATGAGGTATTGTATCTAGATTGAGTTTCTTTACCACTTCTTTAGATATTAAGTTGACTTGAGAACCCATATCAAATAGTAGATCAATCTTAGTGTGCTTAGTTACAACTCGAATATGAAACAATTCATTCCATTTTTGATTAGATTTAGGAGTAGATACTTTACTTGTACTTGTATTTACATTAGAAAGATTTACATCAGAAGAGAGAGCTATACCTTTCCATTGCCCTTGGACCCCAACATCAACAATTTGAGTTTCATCTCCAAAGTTGGATCCAAGATCTTGCTAAATCACTACAATAGTATTTTTTTTCCTTTATTGCCTCCATATCTTTTTGGCCTGAATTTGGGATGAAGCTTCCAACACTTTGGATCATCATGCCCCTCTTTCTTGCAATGAGAGAATGTGGGTTTATCACCCTCCTTAACTGTAGTTATCTTCTTCCCTTTGCCTTTATCTCTTTCTTTACCCTTATACTTCCCCTCAGACTTAGATGGTTTCTTTGAGAAATTATCACTAAAAGTGTTCTTACCTCTTGACTCTAAATGAGTAGCTTGGACTAACACTTCATCCAAATTATCTGGATTAAACATTAGAATAGTATTCCTTAGGTAAGAATTCTAACCACCTATGTACTTGAGTAATGTATCCTGAGTATACAATGGAACATTTAAAGCAATAGCCCATTTTCTAAACTCATGAGTGTAATCTTGGAAAGACTGGCCCTTACCTTGCCTAAAGGTTTTCATATTCATTATTAATTGTTACATATAGCCTAAATGATCAAATTATTTTTTAAGGGCAGCAATAAATTCCATCCAAGTCATATTGACCTTACCATGGCTTGCAATTTCCTCCCGAGTCCTACTCTCCCACTAGGTGAGAGTTGTACCTCCCAACTAGAGAGTGGCTAATTGGATTAGAGAAGCATCTTTTGTTAGGCCTTGAATCCTACAATACACTTCTACCTATTGGATCCAATCATCTAACTTTTCAGCATTCAACTCACCACAATATTTAGGCAATTCAAATTTTACATCAAGTTTAATAATAGGCTTATACTTGCTTTTGAAAGGATTAGCAATAGTAGAAGAGGAAGAAGAAGGGGAAGATGGAGAAAAAGGGAAAGATGGAGGAGATGGAGCTTTTCGATCTTTTCCTCCTTTTTCCTTTTGATCTTCCTTCTTTTCTCGCTTTGAAGAATCTCCTTTTTCATGCTTATTCTTTTCTGCATACAACTCTTCCACCATTGCCTTCATGTCAAGAAAGGCTTGTTGAAAAGTCTTATCATCAAGCTCTTTCTCGGTGCTTTTCCTAGCTTCAGTTTCATCCATTGTTAGTGAAGTCCTTCATTTTTTAATCTCAAGATTGTATTCTTCAAGTTCAACTTCACCTCTTTGAAGCTTGGAGCGTGTTAGCATTCTATTTTGCAATACTAGTCAAAACACAACTCTAATACCAATTTGATCTGATTTAGGATCTAAGATGATTGGTTTAAGAATGCAAACTAATTACAGCTTCAAAACTCCAAATTATGAAAATAAAATCAACTACACATAATTAACTGAACAAAATTAGAATTCAGAATGAGACAAGAAAGAGAGAACATAATTGATAACAAAGTTTGTCATAAGAACGACTACGTCTTCGGGCCCCTCTCCAATGAGTAGACCGATTCAATTGAAATATTCAAAAATTTGGTATTGCATCAGTTTGCAAGCTCTTCCCTTCAAGCATGACAAAATTTCGGCATTCTCCTGACATACAAGAACAACAAAATTATCTCTCCAAAATGCTCTAAGTCTCCAACACCTGAATAATTTTGAATAATCTAGATGAACCTGAATGAAATCCTAAACCTCTTACCTCCCCTCCCTTTTTACACAAAAAAAATGATCAATTTGGTTAATAACCAAATGATTTTACAAATATTCCCCTATTTCGTAATTTTACATAAAATCTATATTAAATCCCCTATAATTAATTTCAACCCTTTTAACTATTCATTCCTAGGCTTATTACAACTTAGGGGGTTATATTTAGTCCTTTAAAAGGATTATTGTTATTGAGATTGAGGGAATTTTTTTATTTAAGGGTTTTCGGTTTTTACACCTTAACAACACCAACCAAGCTCCATCTATGATTTTAAGCCATTGAATGGCTTATTGGTGCATATTCATTTTATTAGCCAATCAGTTTGGGGATCCAAACCCACCAACTTACTTTTTTTTCTACCAATTGCCCACCTTACATAGTTAAACATTCATGCGATGGCATAATGACTAGGTGCAGAGTTTAGTGGAGGTAGGCGGAGGGGTTGAATCCCCCCCACAATGAACTTTTAACAAACTATGAATTCACTAGACGAAGATGAGAAAGGCCACGTGGCATGATGAGGAGGTGCCATGTGGCGAAACCCAATTCGCTGATGACGCTGATGTGGTTGCTGATGTGTATGCTAACTGTGAAGCTAACGTGGATGATGACATGGCCAATACTATTGACTATACCATGCTGACATCAACAAAGTCAACCCAAATTTGACTTCTCATATCTCATGCAAATGAATTCCATTTTCCATGAAATGAAAACAATCAAAAAGTTTACAATGAGCTCTTCAAGATGGCGTTGACATTGACAACTTTTGATGATGTCAATTTTTGGCCCTTTTTTTTCTAACTTGGCTCCAAGGTTGACCAAGGTTTGACCGGGCATATCTTGGATTTCATAGCTCCGTTTGACCCCGTTTGAGTTGCATTGGAGTTAGAATTTCAGCCACTTTATGATGATGTCGATTCTTAAGATAAAAGAGCAACTTCAATTTTTGGTGAAGATCCTCTAGATCATTGGCATTGTTTTATGCCATTTTATTTGCTTGCAATTAGGTAAGGGGCATGAAAGTGAAAAACTACTAGATGAACTAAGATAAAACTACACTCTATAATGCAATGAAAGGATGACTTAGATGATAGTTAAAGGATTGATTGGATTGGATGAGGGATCAATTGATTAAATTGGATGATTGATAAAGGATGCAATTGGATTGGGATTGGATTGATTGTTAGGATGAGATGATTGATAAGATTAGATGACTAATTGGATTGGATGATGAAACCAATTCTAAACTAAGTTTAGAGGTTTGACTAGTTGACATGAGGTGTTGATTGATCAAGTTGAACCACAAAAAGGATGATTACGACACTGAATCTAGCTCAGGATGGAAGCATATTGATTGGGGCAAAGGTGATGAGTGACTCAGGATGGATGACAATCCTAAGCATATGTGAATGATGGTGATCAAGGTTGAAAACCTAAGACAACTTGGATGAAAACCTCAAAAATGAATTGTAGAGGATTCATATTGATGAACAAATAATATATATGCAATGTAAGGATGCTCTAAGATACTCCTAGATGATTTCATTGATGAAACAATGACTTTTTAAAAAATTTAGATGGACAAAAAATGATGATAATGGGAAGATGGATGATGATAAAAAAATTTCATCACATCAAAGGACTTGGAAAGCAATAGGCTTTCAATGGCCAAAAGGATTCACATTCTTAAGTTTGTATGGGAAGCAGATTTACCTATGTGTAAAAAATTCACCTCTTTGGATCACAAATTTTCCTATCTAAATTGGTCAAATTTTCATCTATGTTCAACAAATTTTCCTATTTCGGATGAGAAAATTTTCCCAAATCAAGACTGACTTAAGAAATAGGCAAATTTGCAAGGAAAATTCACCTATTTGGGAGAGAAAATTTGCCCAAATTTGGGGATGTACAAGAAACAAGTGAATTTGATGAGAACGTTTTCCTAAATAGCTAGCAAATTCACCCAAACTCTCAAAATATTTTATTAGAAGCTCACAATTTCACCTTAACTCAGAAAAACCATCTAGAAATAGGTGGATTTGCCTTGCAAGATCACCTAACAAGGATGACAACTTTACCTATTTCATGAATAGTACATATGGGAATGAACTTTCCTAAAAAAGGGATTTCCAAATGGACAAATAAACTCACCTAAACCTAGAATTAGATTAATGGGGACTCAAAAAGAGAATAGGATCACCTGTGCAGGAAGAAAAATCACCTAAACTAATGGAAAATTCACCTAAACTCTGTAAACAAGAAAATTTGACTATCAAGGAAACTAATGAGAGACTCAGACATCAACTAGAATCACCCTTGTAGGGAGAAAATTCACTTAAAGGGTGGAAAAAATTTGCCTATTCGTGGAGAAAGGGTGAATTTGATGGACGAGGATTGACAGGGTCACTTAATAGATGGACAGACTTGTAGGTTCAAGGGAATGAGCGAAAATGGGGTCGCCTAAGAAAGTAACCCATAGGAAAATTCATCTCTAACAAAGGAAAATTCTCCTAAATGGAGGACTTGGACTAGACTGAGATGCAAAATTGCCTGTTTTTAGAAATTGCCTATCTATAGTACAAATTCACCTTTGTAAGGGGAAAATTCACATATGAAGGTAGAGGTTGACTATGACAAAGGATAAAAAGCATGAAAAACAACCGATAGAAGGCTAGGCTAAATCAACTAAAAATAAATGAATTGGTATCATAGGAAGAAAACACACCAAGTAGCACAATCCTAGAATTAGTGATATGGGTTTACAAACTTGAGGTAGGCCCACCACCTTGAGTGGACAACCCAAGGTTAATACTCTATGATACTAGGGTGGTTTTTTGGATCACCCTTTCTCACAAAGGTAGATTGCTAGTGTTCTAGTGGCACGAGGTCATCAACAGATGGCATAGGCTTTCCTTCACACTCTCACTTAGAGACTGTCATAGTCCACCGCGAGGATTCCTATCTCAACCCAAGGGAGTACGTGGTGAGTAACTTTGAGGTATGATCTGCATCCCCTACGCTACACCAAGCCATTGCTAAAACATGAGTCTATATCTAGGAAAAAAAAGGCTATCGCATGAGTCCTTGATATACACATGGTACATGGGGAACAACTATGAACACCAGCCCATCACAAGTGTGAGCCAAGAGCCCCAACGAGGTATTGGAAACTTGAACCAACTCTTCATCTCTTATCTAGGGATCACCCTAGCTTCAACGCTCCACCAAACATGATGCGACTAGATTGGGGTATAGCTTTGGCTCTCCCTGCTTTATATACCCCACCAATAACACATGGTTGGGATTGTCCCTTAGGTGATGAAATCCTAGGAAGGTCCCACTAAGGGAAGAAGATACTAGATGTTTTGGCTAGTCCCCAAGCTTGCACATAGCACAAGGGGAGAGCTTAGATGAACTAGAACCTCCTAGGTAGACTCGATTGGACTAGAGTGAATTGTGATTTATCATCACCCAAGATTTCCAAATGGTGTTAGGGGATTGGATACATCAATAGTCCACTCAAAATCATGGAAAACAAGTTAATTGAACCTCTAATTAGTTCTACGTTTTCCTAGCTAGTATGAAAAACAACAAATAGACTAAATAAGATGTCTTAGATCGATTGTTCTACAAAAAATGTGTTAGTAGTTTCCAAACACTAATCTTGGACAATTGAGAAACAACTGCACAAAACATTAGCAAAAAGACACTCACAAATAGACATGTTAGTAGATCAATACCCAAAAATGAAACCAAAATGAAGCTAGAAACTTAAAATTCAAGTCTCAAGATTACCTAAAATTCACCTCTACTGGAGACAAATTCACTTGTCTTTCTAGGCAAGTTCCCCCTTATTGTAAGTAAATTTTCCTATTCTTGAGAGAAAATTTACCTATTTTATGAAGATGGGAAAATTTGATTGGAAATGCAAGTTCACCTTGAGATGCTGTTTTACCTATTTTTACGAGCAAATTTTCCCCATGAGACAAATTCGCCGTTGTTTTTTATCATGTTCACCCATTTTGATGAAAAGGGAAAATTTTCTTTATCTATTGGATGCAACTTCACCTTTGCAATAAGCAAGTTTGCATGTATTTATAGGTTTTCCTATTTCTCAAAGCGTATTCACCTCTCTAAGGCACAAATTTACTCGTTTGGGCATATTCGCCCCTACGTGTAAACCTAAACCTACAAAAACTCAAACAATAGTAAATGTGAAAGAAAAGACCCATGACGTGGGTCCCATTGGGCATGCCATAAATTTGTGCAGTTTATTTCCTAACCTAAATAATGCCAAAAAAATGAAATGAAAATGAAGTAAAACATAATACACCTCAAGATTTTCCTAGTTGAACTTGAACAAAAACAAAGCAAAGAGAGCGATTTACCTTGTCCAAGTCGATTAGTTGGTTGTCCATGTTGATTTGATCATTTGTGTGCTCCTTCAAATGGAAAATCACATGAAACTATATGAAAAATGATGAGGATGTGATGAGGGATGCAATGGTGAAGGCAGGTATTTGGATTGATACACTATGTGGATGCAAGGTGAGATCAAAGGTTGCAACAATGGTGGATGGTTGCGAGAACTTGAATGCTTTATGCTTGATTTCTTGAATGTGTTGTGTTACAAATGAGGGAAAAATCCTCTAATTTTAGGGAAATGCCTCTAAGAAACGAAGGGTTCAAATTGATCCACCATGGACAAGATCAAGGGCCAGGGTGAGTTGAGAACTCACAAGCCCTCACATCTTACCAAGTGTTCAATGATGTGTCAAGGGGATGATGAGGTGGAGGTACTTTGAGGTACCTTGGGATTGGGACAAGATATCCTCATAAAGGAGGTCCTTGTCCCCATGTGGGAGATGTGACACATGAGGAATTTAAAATTCCTCAATAATCCACATAGGGAAGAGGAAAACCTTGGAGGAATAAATGTGAATTTTTAATTCACATGGGGGAATGGGCTGCCTTGTCCAAATGGAGAAAGCCACTAATGAAGGTTGACTTGGGGGTATGCCATAAATGGCATAAATATTAGGTTGACCTAATCATGCAATTAAGGTTGTGCAAATAGGTGATTAGGAGGCTAATGAAGGGTTAGAAACAAGTTGAAAATTATGGAGGATGTGACATTCATCTAGATTAAAGGTGTGCACATCTTAATCATGGACTAATTAAATTTATCTAGATTAAGGAGGGATTATGGAGGATGGGACAAGGAGAGAGAAAATGATGAATTTAAAATTGATTTGAATTCAAAAGGTCAAGAGACTAAATTAAATAAATTAAAGTATTTATTTAATTTAGAGAGGAAGGGGAATAAAGGTAAAGTATTTAATTATTTAAATTAAATATCTTAGGAACATTGGGACAAGAGGGATATTAATTAAATAAATTATTTAATTAATACTAATGGAGGATTTGAGATAGATGAAATAAAGGAAACAAATTTGACCATGCGAGAGTGGTCAAATTTGGATGTCTACAAGTACATAGCATAAAGTGAACACATTCACGATTAGTATCAGATTGATGATCGGTATTAGGGTATGATATCACCAATTGATGTTTGGAATATATTTTAATTAGTATAGAGCATGAATTATAATATCTACAATTTGTATATGACTTGATCAGATCAGAGCATGTAATAGCATTCTGACTAGCATCAAAAAAATTTAATTGGTAGAGGTTAGATGGAGCATATGGTTTTTCCATTGTAGTAAAAAGGTTGAATGTAGCAATTGGGATGAGAGAAAAAAATTGTCTTCATTTGGTTTAGTGAAAGGGGGAGCTAAGTCCCTTTTCCATTACTAATAAGAAATGAAGGTTGTAGTAGTATAGTGACCCAAGATAAAGAAGATGATATAAGGATGAGCAAGTTCTCAAAATAATTGATTGCGGGGGAGAAGAATTGAGCAATGCTCAAAGTAGAGCATAAGAGAGAAAGATGCAAAGATGCTCATAAGGATGAGGAAAAGAGAAGGAATGTACAAGGAGGATATTAGAGTACAACTATACCCTTTGCACTACTTGTCAAAGGGGGAGAATGCTTTCAGGAGTAATCCATTTTTCCATTGATGTCAAAGGGGGAGAAAGTAATGCAAATTCTCAAAGAGGAGCATTGGAGAAAGCAACAATAGATGGAGAAATTAAAGATGATACTGGTACAAATTTTGAATTATCTAATTGGTATCATTGAGCATTTAAGTTTTTCCATCAATGGCAATGAGGGAGACTATTGGAATATGTTGTCATTGATGTCAAAAGGGGATTGAAGGAGAAGCATGTTGATCGTATATAGAAGCACATAATGTTGGCATTAATGTAAAAATTTCATTGATGTCAAAAGAGTGTGAAATTAGTTCAGTAGTGTGCCTAGATGTTATTGTTGGAAAACAAGGATAGACAACTAAGAGGGAGGGTGAATCAATTGTCATAGATTTATCAAAAATTTCACCTTAGCTTAACTTATTCACAGATTTGATGAATTAGCAATTAACCAAAAACATATATCACATCACAGATGCAAAGAACACCAATATTTTTGCATGTAAAACCTTGTTATGGGAAAAAAACACAATGGATGTTAGTCCATAATAGTATATCCTATAAAAAGTATAATGAAAATAATATGGGGAATGCACTTGCATTCAGGTGCACTACCTAGAGCTCACTTCTCAATTACAAAGGAAGGATAACTGCCTTACAGAAAAATAGATTAGATCCATAGGGTGGTGAACTAAGAGAATAGCTTCTCCACAAAACTTGATTACAGTTCTAGTTAAAGCATAGAAAAAAATTTCTTCACACTTTGCACTTCTCCAAAATTTTCTCTGCAACCAAATGATATGATCAATATTTACACATCTTCATTTTCACACACACTCTTACTCACTCATACATTCTTCACTTCGCTCAAATAAAACTCTCTTATATATCTGCAACACAAATTTACAACACTGTCGACCAAAAATAGAATATGAAAATATAAAACATATACATGATGTCGGCCTAATTTACAAATCAATTTACAATGTGAATAAAACTTAGTTAGAAAATATTGAGTTATGACCCAAATAAACATCTTCAACATAAGAATACTTCAATTAATTTCTCCTCAAAGATCCACAACACACAACAACCATCATGTTAGCCAAGAACATGAAAACCCAATGGAATAATTTCATCACAATGCAATCAAATCTTCGTGTGGACCTTTAAAATTTGTTTTGGATGGACTAGATAAATTCATCATGAAACCCTTTAGAATGCAACACCTAATGATCAATGTACTGAACAATTCATTTTTATGACCTCCACAGTTCCATTGGAAACCTATAACATTTCTCTTAACAATTTTCTCAATATCCTTGACTTATCCTACTTCCAATATGATCCATGCTAATAGTGTTGACATCAATTACAACCACATATTAGTAGCACATCCATAGTATCCAACAATTTCCCCCTTTGGCATTGATGGGAACACAGGATGTGAAAAACACCATCAACACAACTCTTCATCAACACTTACTCCCCCTTAGATTCTGACTCTATTCTTCACAAGACTTCTTTTTCCTCCTTTTGATTTTCACATGCTCTCTTCTTCTCATTTCCTTAGTTTTTTTTTCACATGCTCTTCTCCCCATTTGATATCAATGGAAAAGATAAGCAATATATTTCCATTAGCATGCTCTAAACCACATATCAACACTTCTGACTACCCCCCATAAGTAGGAGCCACAAAAAAATCAATCTAGATTAGAATATATCAATGATATACATGGATTGATGCATACAAATGCATCTCTAGTTATTATCAGGAGGGGTAATTACCCCTAGCAACCCTTTGAGGTACTCAAAAGTATCTTTCAACAATGGCTTGGTGAAAATATCAACAATCTACTCTTCCTTCATAGCTTTTATCCAATGTGCATCATTACAAGCTTCAATGACATTCTTTGGTTCAATTTGAGATATCGGACAATTCTCATCTGCAATTATCCTTCTAGTTTGTACACCTTTACTCTTTTCCCCTATAATTTGATCTTCTGAGTGATTCAATCTTACATACCTTGGAATTTTGGGATTCTATTACACTTTAGGTTCTTCAACTCTTTCTTTTGTACTTCCACTTGTCTCTCCTTCATGCGATTCCTATTCTGCCAAAACAATCTGAACTTGGTTTTGTATTTGAATACTCTTCCCTTTGTTTGTACTATACTTCTGCTCATGAGAGTCATATCCATAATATTTGAATGATCTAGTAGAGTCCATCAATTTTGACATTTTCACTTTCCACCATCTTCCTTAGTCTTTTGTTATAACACCGGTAAGCTTTTCTCTTTGTAGAGTATCCTAGAAAGATTCCTTCATTGCTTCTTGCATCAAATTTTCCTATATCCTCATCTCTCTTAATGCAACACTTTCTTCCAACAATCTTGAAATATTTCACAGTAGGCTTATGACCACACCAAAGCTCAAAAGGAGTCTTACCAGAATTGTTGTTGATATTTACCCAGTTAAAAGTATACACATCAGTGCTTATTGCTTCTCTCCAGTAGATGTGAGGTGCATTTCCTGCTAACATCATTTTTCTAGCAACATCTAGTATGGTTATGTTCTTTCTATCAACAATTCCATTCTATTGAGGGGTTCAGGGAGAACATACTTGTCTTCTAATTCCATGTTCTTCAAAGAAAGTATTAAATTCTCGAGATGTGAATTCTCCTCCTTTGTCCGACCTTAAGCATCTTATCTTCAGACCTATCTTATTTTCTACCAAGGCTTTGAAACTTTTGAACTTATCAAAATCTTCACATTTTTCTCTTAGAAAAGCTACCCACATCATCCTAGAATAGTTATCAATAAGTAGCATAAAGTACCTATCTCCTTGCAGACTTCTTACTCTGGAGGGACTACATAGATCTACATGTACAAGCTCCAATACTCTATTTGTATGATGTTGTTTGCTCTAGAAGGTAACTCTTGTCTATTTACCTATATGAGATTCCTTGCATATTGAGTTAACAGGCTTTACTAACTTAGGAAAATCTTTGACTACTTGAGTGGAACTAACTTTGAAAATGTTATGGAAATTCACATGAGATAACCTCCTATGCCATAACCATCTCTCATCTATTTGAGAAATCAAGCAATGTTCATTAGCATCACTCAAGTGAAAGATGTTACCTTTAGTTTGTGTACCTAATGCAATTATGTTTCTGGAACTTCTAGTTATCTCACACTTTCCATTCTTGAACTAAAGATCATAACCCTTGTCCACCATCTGTCCAACACATAGCAAGTTGTTCTTTAATCCTTCAACATACAGAAAATTATCATTGATGTGCTTACCACCAAGAGAGATAAAACCTCTTCCACAAATTACATAGGCATTGTTGTCTCCAAATCTCACAACTCCACCATCATAATTTTCTAGGCTCACAAATTTGCTTTTATCTCTAGTCATATGGTGTGAGCATCCACTATCAATAACCCATTCATCTTTTTCTTCTATTCAAGATGCAAGAGCTTTCTTATCATTTGTAGATTCAGTGGCTTCCAGACCATTTTCCTTAATGGAAATGAACACCTAGTCATCCTCATTTCCATTATGCTCTTCATCTATTTCATTTTATTCAGCAAAACAACACTTCTTTTAAAATTTAGGTTTGTTAGGACACCTCGAAGCAAAATGACCAATTTTATTGTATGAAAAACATATAAGGGGAAACTTTCCTTTGGGCTTATCTTGTCCTCTTCCTTCTCTTCTTGCAATCATCGCTTCTAGCTCTTCTACTTTTCTCTCTTCATCTTCAAGATGTTTCATCTCTTCCTCTTATTTGAATGTTCTCCTTGAACTCTCTCCTAGATCATATCTTTGATTATTTCTACTAGATATAGAGGCCTTGAATGCAGATTTGGTCTTAGGCACATAATCACCAAATTCACTCAACTGAAAAGCAACAAGTTTTCCAATCAGCATGTCCCTTGTCACATTTTTCATTGATCTCAACTCCTCAATGGCATGAGATTTTGTCTTTTATGAAGTAGGTAATGATCTGAGAACTTTCATCACAGTTTCTTGTTCATCAATAGTACCATCAGTACATCTACTACCCATCACCAGTTCATTGACTCTTTGCATAAAGTAAGATATGTTTTCATCCTCACCTATCTTCAAGGTTTCATATTTCCCTTCTAAACTTTGTAACTTAGTGACCTTCACATGCACATCTCCTCCATACAGTTTCTCTAGATTTTTCTATATTTCATGAGCTATCTTCAATTCTATTGCATCAGTCCTCTCTAAATTTGTCAAAGCACTCAATACAACTTCCTTAGCCTAGATGTTATATTCTGCATAAGTACCACTTAGAGGAACAACATACCTATTCTTTGTAATATCCCAGTAGGGTTCTCAAATGCACCTCAAATGGCATTCCATCCTTTCCTTCCATAGAGAGTAGTTGGTTCCATCAAATCTAGGACTGTCCTTCTTGAAAGATTCCATCTTAGATCACCTCAAGCTTTTAAACTTCTTTTAGAGGCACTATCTCTGATACCAATTGTTGGAAAAACAATGATAAATAGCTAAGAGGGGGGGTGAATCAGTTGTCACATATTTATCAAAATTTTCACCTTAGCTTAACTTATTCATAGATTTGATGAATTATAAATTAACCACAAACATATAGCACATCAAAGACACAAAGAACACCAAGATTTTTTCATGGAAAACCCTGTTAGGGGAAAAACCATGGTGGATGTTAGTCCATAGTATTATACCAATTAAAAGTATAATGAGAATAATATGGAGAATTCACTTGCATTCAAGCACACTTCCTAGAGCTCACTACTCAATTACAAAGGAAGGCTCACTACCTTATAGACAAATAAATTAGATCCATAGGGTGGTGAACTGAAATAATAGATTCTCCACAAAGCTTGATTATAGTTCAAGTTAAAGCACAAAAAAATTCTTCTTCTCACTTTGCACAACTTCTCTAAACTCTCCTTTGCAATCAAATGATATGATCAATATTCACACATCTACATTCACACATAGAGTCTTACTCACTCATATATTCTTCACTTTTCTCAAAACAAACTCTCTTATATATCTGCAACACAGATTTACAACAACACTATTGGCCAAAAATAAAATATGAAAATATAAAACATATGCATGATGTCAGCCCGATTTACAAATCAATTTACAATGGGAATCAAACTTAGTTGGCCAATATTGAGTTATGACCCAAATCGACATCTTCAACACAAGAATACTTCAATTAATTTCTCCTTGAAGATCCACAACATGCAACAACCATCATGTCACCCAAGAACATTAAAACTCAAACAAGCAAAGGAAAAATCATCAATCACAAACACCTTGATCAACACTATTGTACCACAAAGATAGAGTATGATCTAGAAGCATCCACAATCATCAATAACCTATTTAGATTATGGATACACGGACCCTGAAGCTCCATAATATTCAATAAAGGACCTTAGCCATGAAAGGTAATCAACCACAAAGGGAAGTGTTGCAACTATTGAATGATGAATAAAGACTCTATATTGATATGACAAAAATGATATGTTACAAATGAACAAAATTATTGAATATAAAGGAAAAAGAGAAAACCTAAGATGCATGAGATGTTGCCAAGTGTTATAATCTAACAACATGTGACAACATGTGAACCCTATCTAGATGATTATTAAATGTTGAGATAAGTTCTAGAAGGTATCTTATCCCACAAACTAGGAAGGGAATATTATCCCATTTATTAAATGATTTATTAAAAATGCAACCTAGGACTAAATGAAATATGACCTAAGTTACTTTATGCTAGTGTAAATTAATTAATTAATTACACTAACGCTTCGCCATAAGTTCAACTTAGGGAGGAAAATGCAATGATTATGCAAGAAGATGATGGGTCCCGACTACGAGGCCATGTTAGGTACCCATGTACATGAAGATGTAGAAAATCTCCCACAACTAGAGAAAAGTGGAAAACCCCTCCCCAAAAAGAAGATAAGAAGAAAAAAAGATGGAAGAGTTGGAAGAGTGATGTTTGGAGGACTCAATATTATCCCCCCAAGGACTAAAACCATCACATATAGACAAAAAGATCAAAAAGATGTGGACTAGATAGCCCCCCCCATAAAGGAGAGTAGTATCCTCTAGAATGTTTTCAAGACTAGTGTGAAACTGAGTAGCCAAGTTAGATAGACCTAAAGAGAACCCATCCATGTACCACAAGTCTAAAGAAGTGAACGTACCCATCCTTGGTAAAAAAAATCTCAACCGAGAGGTGTCTAAGGAAGAAGATGGTGCCATGCAAAGAGCCATGTCAATCTAGCCTTCACAACCCTTGTGAGGAGGGGGTGATGATGTGCTTCCTACCAGTTGATGGTCAGAATAGAACAACATCAGTTAAACAAAATATCACTATTTTTCTCTCCTAAAAGAGAAATAATAACAAATGGATATCTAACTCCCAAGGTCTTGGTAATAGGTTCTTGAATGTGCTAACGTTACTCAATGGTTGATGTGAACTGTAATGTTCAAGGGGCCTGCTGGTGTTGAGCTTTTGGATTTTTCTAAGATCAAACATGAATTTAAACCTACTTTAACTAGGGTTTCAAAGAAAATATAAAAAGATGGATCAAAGCTTTGGAACTGAAGAGAATGATAATTCATCCAACCTAACCAGACTTGCTACCTTCAAGAAATTGCTAACTAAAACTATAGAACAAAATTAACTTGTGATCAACACACAGTTTCATTCATTCACAGTGCTAATTTCAATAGCAAATTACAAATCACTATTTAAACAAAACATAAAATAAAACTTCATTCCTTGAAAGCTTTTCAAATCAAATGATTAACCTAAGATAAACACCATTTTGAAACACAATATGAAGTAGATTTAAATTTGGTTGCTTCTACTATTAGTGAAATAGATAAGAAACATTTACAAATCTTGCACAGTCACTAGTGTATAGAAAACCTATGTCTTCAGATTGTTTCCATCTACACTAAAAACTTGAAAAATACATTATTGCCTCTACTGAATCTAACTAGTACTCTATGGCTAATATTAAGTTTCTCTTACTTCTTCAAAAATCACTCATGTTCAAAATCTATATCTCTATGTCTCAAAACTCTCTCTCTTTTTCAGAGGTAAAAAATATCATATATCCAATCTACCCAAAAGGAATGCATTGGCCTCTATTTTTAGAGTTCACAAAAATATCCTCCCCCTCAGAAGGGACGACTCCCAGATCCTTTGAATAGAAGTTAATGTTGCATTCAATGTGAATCCCTGATGTCCATGTCAGTGAAGGATCGCCATTAGGAGAAGCCTTTAGACCTTTTACAACCATAGCATTAACTTTATGCCTCCATGCCTATCCTCGAACTCCCTTGCAAAGCTACTTTGAATGTAACATTATCATAAATGTTGATCTACCTTTACCAGTAGACACCATAGCTGTCCTTGAGACTCATGGTTCTTTCCTTCGACCTTCTTCCTATTCTAGACCCTCCTTCAAGTTGACCATCCTCTAGAAGCAGCATTAGAATTCCCATTAGATCTCCACACCATTCTTCACCAAGCTACTCCATCATTTTAGGTCTCAGAGTAAGTTCATATTGTTTACATTCTATTGATTTCCTTCATAGGGGTAGTCAATCAGTCAAACTATCAGTGGGACACCCCTTTAGCTTCTTTTTATTGGTTAAACATCTGCCACACAAGATTCTCAGGTGGTCAAAGGTTGTTCACACAGAATCACATGTCGGTGAGACACTAATCATGTCTCCCTGATGTGGTTATACCCCATAGCAGCCATCAACATAGCATACAACAGTCGGCAGGACTTCATAACAAGTGGTCAGATTCATTTCAATATCACAAAAACCATCAACAAGATAGTAGTTATTGGTCAGAAGTCATAGCAAGTTCCCATCGGTCACACCGATATCCCTTTTCCATTTGTAAATCCATTGCTATCGACAAGAATTTTCATTGTCAGCAAGAGGTCATGTTGAATGCAAACTCTCAGTGATGAGTCCTACTATGACCACATATCTATTGGTGAGACACCATGGGGTTGGCTAGAAATCACAATGGGTAGCCAAAGCTATAGTGATACTCTCTTTAATCGCTAAGACAATCACACTTAGCAAGACATCATATCGAACTCAACAAGTTACACCGAAGGCACAAAACATGTCAGTGAGAATACCACTAGTTGGTGAGATATCATGTTGAGCTCTTTCATTCTCCTTGGGCTCATTTCATTTTTGCAAGACCCTCTTGTGTTGGAAAGACCTTTCATCGAGCTCAAAAAACTACATCAACATTAACTCCCTTTCGACAAGACTCCCCCACATCTGCAGGACATCTCCCCGAGGCCTTCATCTTTAAACAAGATTCCACCAAGTTGGCGAGATATTACACTAACCCCCTTCCATTCTTCTGAGATCAAACCTCTCAGTAGGACCAATAACCATCGGGGAGACATCTCCCTGATGACACCTCTTTCACCGAGACTTGACCCCTTCGGCCAGACATCACACCGAAGGGAGAACCCTTCTATGAGATAAATGCCAATCGGCTAGACCTCCTGTTGAAGGAAAACCCATTCACTGAGACCTCTATCTGGGACCACCATTCCATGTTGGCCAGACCCTATCAGGTCAGCAGAACCTTTCATCGAATCCACCTTGCTTCAGCGAGAGCTCATGTCAATCGGGAAGACCTTACTTGGTTGGCAAGACTTTTCTCCATGCTCACAACTTTCGTTGAGACCCTAGCATGTCGGCCAGACCTCATGTCAAACCCAAACTACTCTTCTGGATGCCGTTCCATTTTGGCAAGAGTCCACCTTATCGATGAGACTTCATGCCAATGTTACCCCCTATTGTTGAGACTTCCATTTGTCAAGAAGACTTCTCCCTGAATCCAAATCCTTATATTGAAGGCACCATCCCTTTCAGTGAGACTCCACTTAGTCACCGTGACTTCATGCTGATATCATTCC
>VDFB02086081.1:355303859-355366160 GCA_007258455.2 Sequoia sempervirens | reverse complement strand
AGACTTTGAACTTCAAAGCAACAACATCCATTGACCCACAAGTAATACCAAGAAATAACACAGAAGAAAGAATTGCAATTAAAGAGGCTTGATGTAGAGCTATTGAGGGTCACATGAATTTCATCCTATGCTAACATAAAAAGCTATTGTTATAAGACTACTGTGACTCATCTACAGTGAGCTGGGTTTCTTCTAACTGAGATTCAGTTAGGACTTCAGGTTTGTTGTCCTCTTCACTATATATTTCTTACAGATTTCTAGGCGAGCATATGAATAATGTTAGTTTTAGGATCAGAATTTAAATAAGCAGAAATAGAACACTTTCAAACAATTTGACATAGCATATACCCTAGGAAAACCCTCCAACTTGAGGGAGAAAAACCCAACAACAATATATCACTTATATATTGAATAATGAACAGGAATTCGTTTTACAATGAGGCCAATCACAAGGCCGATCTGGAAATAATGCTTCTCTCTTAGAAGCAAATGAATGATAGATATGATATCTCCTTGAATCGAACTCCTTGAAACTAATACACGAACTGCTGTAGATGCGAACTCTACTGTAGATGCGAACTTGTCTTGATGATGATAATTGAATAAATAAGGAATGAAGATCGACTCTATATATATACAAGATTAGGTTCCCTTTCAAGAATGGTCGCGCGCTTTCAAGAATGGTCGGCCTTGTTAGTTAATCAAGGCGTCACTTCACAAACAAAGTCGGCCTCAAAAATAAAAATATTAAATTACAAATGAATGGAAGTGTCTCTTCATAAATCGGCTACAATAAATAAATAGCCAACGGCTATATTTAATTTATTGCTTATTAATTTAAATCGTTGGAAGTATGAAGCCCACGGCTACAACATCAACACTCCCTCTTAGCTAGGGAGGAATACTTCCAGATATCCATGTCATGGAGTCTCTCAACATGACATCCACAATGGCTACACCCATTTGTGGAAAAGATCTCATCACGGAGTCACTCAACGTGATATCGTCATGCAATCACTCAACATGATGTCCACCATGGCTACTCCCATGTATGGAAAGGAACATGTGTACAAGTGCCCATCACGGAGTCACTCAACGTGATGTCATCATGGAGTCTCTCAACATGACGTCCACCATGGCTACTCCCAGAGGGTGGATAAACACAAGTACAAAGGAATCATCACAGAGTCTCTCAATGTGATGTTGTCATGGAGTCTCTCAACATGACATCCACCATGGCTACTCCCAGAGGGTGGAACAAGGGCTTTCACCTCAAATTTCTCCGTCTCAGAGAAAAATGCATTAACAAGGGCTTTCACCTCAAATTTCTCCGTCTCAGTGAAAAATGCATTAACAAGGGCTTTCACCTCAAATTTCTCCGTCACAAAGAAAGATGCATTATAGCAAGTCACAGAAGATCACTGATGTTGAGTCTTCCTCTCAGCAAGGGCTTCATTCTCCACAACTCCAAGCTTGTCTCTAAAATGCACAAACTTCACTATGGAGAGAGGCTTGGTGAGAATATCAACTGTCTGCTCATCAGTGCAAATATATCTCAACTGAATAGTTTTCCTTAGTACCATATCTCTGATGTAATGGTATTTGATCTCAACATGTTTTGTTTTGTCATGAAACACTGGATTGACAAATAGCTTCACACAACTTTGATTGTCACAATGAATAACAGTCAGCTCCAATGATTGTCCAAACAATCTTGCAAGGAGGTTTCGAAGCCACACTGCTTCTCGAGCTGCTACACATGCTGCAATATACTCGGCCTCTGCAGTGCTTAGCACCACTGAAGACTGCTTCCTACTAGACTCCTACTAGACCAAGAAATCATTGCAGATCCCAAGCTAAAGCAACATCCAGAGGTGCTCTTTCGATCAGCTACACTCCCGGCCCAATCAAAATCAGAATATCCTTGAAACTTTAGATCTACAATGGAAGTATATCTCAAGCCATATCCAACTGTACCACGCAAGTATCTCAAGATATGCTTAGCTGCAACTAGATAAATTTTCCTTGGTTCACACATGAACTGACTGAGTGCATTCATTGCATAGCAAATATCTGGTCTAGTATTGACTAGATACATCAATGATCCAATCAATTGCCTGTACATAGTAGGATCTACTAGATCTGAACTAGCTGCAGACTCACTTAACTTCTTCAAATTTGTTTCCATCGGTGTAGACATAGATTTGCAATCCATCATTCCAAATCTCTTCAAGATATCTATGGTATATTTTCCTTGACTCAGAATAATCTCATTGGGTCTCTGCCATACTTCCAATCCTAGAAAGTAATGCATAAAGCCTAGATCCTTCATCTCAAATTCAGAAGCTAACTCCTTGCATTTGACAATGAGATATTCTGCTCCAGTAAGAAATAGATCATCAACATAAAGAAGTAAGATTAAGGCCTCACCATCAACTACCTTGAAGTAAAGATTTGAATCAACATCATTCTTAGAGAAGCCCAAGCTCATCAAGTATCGATCAATCCTCTCATACCAAGCACGAGGAGCCTGCTTAAGGCTATACAAAGCCTTCTTCAATCTACAAACATGAGACTCCTTCCCATGAATTACAAAGTCATCAGGTTGCTCAATGTATACCTCTTCTTCAATTACAACATTAAGGAATGTTGTCTTCACATCCATCTGATGTAACTTCCACCCTTAGCTGCTGCAATAGCAATGATAGCCTTGATGGATGTATAACGAGCAACTGGAGCAAAAGTTTCTTCATAATCTATTCCCTCTTTCTAAGAGAATCCTTTGGCCACAAATCTAGCTTTGTACTTCTCAATGCTTCCATCAGTTGCATGCTTGATCTTGAAAAGCCATTTAGAAGATACAACTGATTTCCCTTTAGGTCTTGGTACAATATCCCAAACATCATTCTCGATGATAGATTGATATTCTTCAGCCATAGCATCTCTCCATACTTGCTGACTTAATGCTTCCTCAACACTGGAAGGTTCAAACTCAATGATATGACTCATTAATGCTACATAGTCTGGAAACTTCTGTGGTCTTTTGCTTTCTCTAAATGTGCCTCTAGGAGCTGCAAAATTTTTTGCCTCCTGCATTGTTTTCCTATCCCATAAAGGACTCTTTCGACCTATGACAATATTTCTTGGCCCATCAGTTGGTTCCAAAGGCTCAACTGGATCAATGTCTTCTTCTAGTTCAAAAGACTCCCTCTGAATCTCAGGAGTATGATCAACGCCCATGTCTTGAGGAGTCTCCTGGTCTTCATTATCTATCTCCATGTATGAACCTTTAGATCTTTTGAATGCAACATCTTCTTCAAAAGAGACATCCTTGCTGATCTCTATCTGTTTCTATCCTAGAATGTAGATCCTGTAGGCTTTTGAGGATTCATTGTAACCCACAAATATTCCTTTCTTGCCAGATGGTTCTAACTTAGTTCTCTTATCTTTAGGCACATGAATATAAACAAGACAACCAAAGATTCTCAAGTGACTAACCTTAGGCTTCACACTTGTGAAGGCTTCTTCAGGAGTCATATTTTCCAAAATACAATGAGGGCTCTGATTCTGCACATACATTGCAGTTCTAGATGCTTTTTCCGAAAAGAAGGTTTGCAAGTCTTGATCATGGATCATAGCTTTGGCTGCCTCAACTATAGATCTATTCTTCCTTTCTGCAACTCCATTTTGTTGTGGATTGTAAGGAACACAAAACTCCCTCTTAATCCCTGCCTCGATACAAAAGTTACGGAAGCCTCCAGAGATGTATTCTCCTCCGTTATCAGATCTTAGAACTTTGATCCTCTTTTCAGACAAATTCTCTACTTGAGCCTTAAATTCTTTGAATTTCTCAAATACTTCAGATTCCTTAGAATTCAGAAAATAAATCCAAGTCTTTCTAGAGTAGTCATCAATGAAAATTACATAATACCAAAAACCACTCAAGGATGCAACAAACATTGGACCACACAAATCAGAATGAACAAGATCTAGACTACATTTTAATCTACTTTCACTACTATGAAAAGGACCCTTAGTATTCTTACCCAATGCACATCCTCTACACGTACCATCATGCTCTTGACTGAGTTTCAAAAGGCTAGAAACCATCTTCTCCATGGATGGAAGAGCTCTGAAAATGGAGGTGAGCAAGTCTTCTATGCCAAAGCTCGCTTGAACTAGTGGAATCATGCAACAATGCTTGCATTGGACGAATGGAAAGTCTATATAGAATCTCTTGCTGAACACCAATCACTCAGGTTGTCTTGATGCTAGAGTTATTTGGCCAAGCAAGAACTTTTCCCTCAGAAAATGCAACTTGATATCTTTTGTCCTCCAAAGCTGAAATTGATACAAGGTTCCTCTTGATACCTGGTATGAACAAGACATCACTCAAATGAAGAGAGATGTCGGAATCTAGGTGAAGAGAGGAGGCTCGAGCACCTTTCACTGAATAGCAAGCATCATCTTCGATTATTACTTGAATGTTGGTTTCTCTCTCCACCAAATCTGAAAGATGCTCTCTATATCCTATAATGTGATGAGAAGTGCCACTATCAATCAACCATGTGTTGCTATCAGTTGGAACATTGCTTGATAGGGCTGAGATAAATAGAAATCCACTTGAGTTATCTCTTGATTCCTTTTGAGGAGAGACATCATCCACATCCGCGTTAGAAGCATGTTGCTTTGGTCTTGTTGCACAATCTCTAGCATATTGACCATACTTGTCACATTTGAAACACTATATATGGGAGAGACCCTTCTTCTTTTTTGATTTAGGAGCAGCATCCGATTTCCTGTCTCTATTCCTCTTGAAGTTACCTTTTCTCCCTTCTCTTCCTTTCTTCTTTGAAGTTTGAGCAGCAAGAACATGATTGTCTTCATTGTGAGAACTTCGTCCATTACCCCTTGCTGGGCCAAGCTTGATTCTTCTTGAATGCAATCTGCTCTAAGACGATCAAACTTAGGTAGCTTAGATCTTCCCACTTATACTTTGGATAAAAGGCTCCCAAGATTGAGGATGATCATTAAGCGCCAACACGACTAAGTCTCGATGATCAATTATGTCTCCAATGGCATAGAGTTGATCCTTCAACTCAGTGATCTTCATAAAGAAGGAGATGATTTAATCTCCTTTCGCCATCTTGATGTGATGTAGTTGTTGCCTTAATGCAAGAGCTCTACTGGTGTTATTGATCTCATATAGTCCCTCCAAAGTCTTGAACATCTCTCTAGCTGTCTTCAACTTGGAGATAATAGGCACAAGGTGATCTTTCACATAATCAATCAATATCTTCTTGGCCTTTGTGCCATTCTTCCTCCATTGTGTCTTCTCAGTTTCATCAGAAGGTTCGGGTACCTCGCTCTCCACGAACTCTAGAATGTCATTTTCTTCCAATGCAATGAGAACTCTAAACTTCCAAGAGGTGAAGTTAGAGGCACCATCGAGTCTATCTTCAACCTTGAGTCCGTTCACCATTTTCGTAGTTAAGATAGACACACAAAGATGAGAATAAGAGAGGAAGATAATGCTGCTTATATAAATCTGATCACGATCTTGCTTAAACCCGCTTTGATACCATGTTAGTTTTAGGATCAAAATTTAAATAAGCAGAAATAGAACACTTTCAAACAATTTGTGTCATGTCCCCGAATTGGAGGTATAGTGATTTAATTAAATTATTTAATTAAGTTGTCCAAATTATTCATAATTTATGAGGATAGCTTAATTGATGATTTAATTAAATCAAGAGATGTTATTAAATTAATTATTTATTAAGTTATTCCCATAAAATAAAATATCAAAAGGGATGACTTATATTTTAATTAATTTAATAATAAAAAGTGACTTAAGTGACTTAATAATAAAATAATAAAATAATAAAGTCACTTAAGGAATAGTCAAGAATCTTCTAGAAGTCGTCTCTTGGTGATGAGGTTGAAAAAGTATAAAAAGAGGCTTGGGCTATGCATTTGGACATCTTGAGTTGCAAACACTTTTCTTCTACACTGCTGAAGCCGAATGCTTAGCTTATTGTTTTCCAGTCTTCGTTTGTGAAAGACCAAACCTAGTTGGTTGCTTCCAATTTCGGTTGTGAAACACCAACCCTAGTTTGGAATTTGGAGGAGTTACTTCAGACTTCTCAATTTGGACTTCATTGCAGATTTAATGTTAATTTTCAGTGATCAAATTGGAGGAAGTTGATAAAGTTCAGTTGGAGGGTTTGTGTGGAGGATTTTGTAATTTTCAACCAGCTGCTACAGTTCCGCTACAGTGCCGTGAACAGTACCTTTGGATGATTTTATTCATATCTCACTCTTGGGAGGATGAATGTTGGTGGGTATTGGAGCAATCTTTCCCTTGAATCTTGGCAACAATTTTGGGTACAGATTGGAGGAGTTTCCAGGCTTCCATGTATTTATTTTGAGGGCTGCAAGTCAGGAGCAGGGGCGGCACTCTTGGAGGCTTCTTTCTAGATATTGAAGACTTCATAAATTGCTGTTTAGGTCATCTACAGTCTGCCAATCATCTGCAGTTATTATCAGCCTTCTATGCCAGGTTCCTTGCATTGTATTTGCTTATTTATGCCTTGTAATAAGTCTGAAGACAAATCGCAGCATGTAGGCTTTGCATAGTTGAAATTGTAATGACAATTCAGTCATCTTCCTTAGTGCAGCAATCATTCATATTAGTATTGTATTCAGTTGAAGTTCATCTCAAAATTATATTAATGAAGTTTGGACTTTCCATGTCAACTGTTTGACATAATGTCTAAAGGCTGTAACTTACTATTTGCATAACTAGTTTGCATGATAAGTGTTTGACATAATGCCTTGGTTGTAGATGCATGGTTTCATTTCCGAGTTTGTATGCCAAGTGTTTGTCAAATTATCTAAGTTGCTGTAGCTATCATTCTGAGTAGATGCATCTCTTAGTATGGATGATAAGTGTTTGTAGAAATGTCTACTAGCTGTAGGTAAACAATTGTAGTCAATTGTAGTCACTTATGGTCATTGAAAAAGCAAAGGGAAGTATTGCATTGGGCTCTTATTTCATAACAGCAAGCTGCACTTGTTTATTTAAGCTCATTGGATTCATATTATCATCATTGACATCAAAAACATCAAAAGAATACTACAATCAGCAAGTACAGACTTTGCAAGACAAATGTATGACAAAATGTTCAAGGCATGAAAAGGTGAAAATAGGGTCAAATTTTGCCAAGGACATTACAGTGGTATCAGAGCTTGGATCTTGCCAGGCTGTTGGGGAACATTAGTGTGAAGTCATGGATTCCATGGATGATATAATTTCTCGTTATGAAGTGTACCTTACACTTCCACAAGAGATGAGAAATGAACTTCCTTTCTTCAAGACAAAGGAAGCTTGGATGGAGCCATTGATTCACCAACACATTTCTACTAGGAAAAGTTTGGAGTCATGGAAGACCACACTAAGAAAAAGGACGGACCAGCTTGAAGTATCTATGGGAGAGGTATCTAAAAGTCTCCATGATGAATTTTCAGTAGTTAGTGACCAGCATACTGCTGATCCTAAAGAGAACATTACACTCCATGATGACTTCAAGAGTAAAGAAGAGCAAGAGAAGAAGGAAGACACCTTGGAGCAGCTACATGAAGATAAGTCTTCTTGTGATGTTTCATTGAGTGAAGAATCAGATTGTGGTTTAATAAATGAAGATTCATTGAAGATTCAAAATGTAGAGGTGGTTGAGATAGTTGATCCTTTACTTAGTGGAGCAGCCACTAGTGATTCAACTATGCACAATGAAGGTGACACTCTACAATGGCATGATATGATTATAGATTGGTTTGAAGACAGCAGCATGATGCCTCATCATTCTCAAAAGATAGGAGCCTTGGTTCATGATCAAGCCAATGGCACGATAGCAACCATGGATGGCAGCCATACACCAATTGTTGGACATGAAAACATCAAGCAAAAAAGGACTGATTTTGTTTATTTTGGCATAGAAGAAGTAAGGAGGTCTGAAGAGATGATCAAAGAATGGATGAGGAAAGCCCAAGAGGCTAAGTTGGTGGCTGCCAATGCAAGAAGAGATCTTCAAGAAGTCAAAGCAAAGGTCACTCTCATTAACATTTCAAGGCAAGAAAGGATTGACAACATTAGAAGACTTTTTGAATCTAAAAATACATGTTCTTCTAAGGAGGATGATGAGATGTGCTTTGGTTCTAGGCAAGAGGAAACAAGAACAGGTTGAGACTTCTTCATATGAGGTTGAAGTTGTTCGTAGCTTGGAGACTAAGCTGAAGATGAAGGAGGATGATATTATTGCAGCCCTATCTCATCATGACAAGATGCACAAAAGAATTGAGGAACATTTGTGGGCAGTTCAGTTAGAGAGAAGACAAAAGGGGATTGGAGCAGAATCTTCTCTTGATGATTTGCAAGTTGTCAAAGAAGGTATGAAGATAATGAAGACAAATTATTTGAACCTTCTTTCAAAACGTGACCACCTTGTTAGCTTTGTTAAGGAGTTGATTTCTTCTAGGACGTGCACATTGGATGTCAGTATGGGTTCAACTTCTTTTCAGGGAGTGGATGGCATTCATGGTAGTATCCTTCTCACTCCTGATAGTGAGTTAGGGAAATTGCAGTTGCTTTCCAAGGGAGGTCTTGATGACTTTGCACAGTGGAAGTCCATGGGTGTTGAGATGGAGGGACTTCCGAATATGACATTTGAGGCACACCAGCACAGTCTTTGGAGTCAACATGGTGAGTCAGATATACAGGTTTGGGATCCAGGTGGCTAGTGGACAGGTGCAGTGGATTCTCCATTCGGGCATCAGATGTTTTGGTAGTCGAGTTGGATTAGCAGTGCGGATTGCTTGAGGGCAAGCAATCTTTTGGGAAGGGAGGACTGTCATGTCCCCGAATTGGAGGTATAGTGATTTAATTAAATTATTTAATTAAGTTGTCCAAATTATTCATAATTTATGAGGATAGCTTAATTGATGATTTAATTAAATCAAGAGATGTTATTAAATTAATTATTTATTAAGTTATTCCCATAAAATAAAATATCAAAAGGGATGACTTATTATTTAATTAATTTAATAATAGAAAATGACTTAAGTGACTTAATAATAAAATAATAAAATAATAAAGTCACTTAAGGAATAGTCAAGAATCTTCTAGAAGTCTCTTGGTGATGAGGTTGAAAAAGTATAAAAAGAGGCTTGGGCTATGCATTTGGACATCTTGAGTTGCAAACACTTTTCTTCTACACTGCTTAAGCTGAATGCTTAGCTTATTGTTTTCCAGTCTTCGTTTGTGAAAGACCAAACCTAGTTGGTTGCTTCCAATTTCGGTTGTGAAACACCAACCCTAGTTTGGAATTTGGAGGAGTTACTTCAGACTTCTCAATTTGGACTTCATTGCAGATTTAATTTTAATTTTCAGTGATCAAATTGGAGGAAGTTGATAAAGTTCAGTTGGAGGGTTTGTGTGGAGGATTTTGTAATTTTCAACCAGCTGCTACAGTTTCGCTACAATGCTCAACCAGCTGCTACAGTTCCGCTACAATGCCGTGAACAGTACCTTTGGATGATTTTATTCATATCTCACTCTTGGGAGGATGAATGTTGGTGGGTATTGGAGCAATCTTTCCCTTGAATCTTGGCAACAATTTTGGGTACAGATTGGAGGAGTTTCTAGGCTTCCATTGAGGGCTGCAAGTCAGGAGCAGGGGCGGCACTCTTGGAGGCTTCTTTCTAGATATTGAAGACTTCAGAAATTGCTGTTTAGGTCATCTACAGTCTGCCAATCATCTGCAGTTATTATCAGCCTTCTATGCCAGGTTCCTTGCATTGTATTTGCTTATTTATGCCTTTTAATAAGTCTGAAGACAAATCGCAGCATGTAGGCTTTGCATAGTTGAAATTGTAATGACAATTCAGTCATCTTCCTTAGTGCAGCAATCATTCATATTAGCATTGTATTCAGTTGAAGTTCATCTCAAAATTATATTAATGAAGTTTGGACTTTCCATGTCAACTGTTTGACATAATGTCTAAAGGCTGTAGCTTACTATTTGCATAACTAGTTTGCATGATAAGTGTTTGACATAATGCCTTGGCTGTAGATGCATGGTTTCATCTCCGAGTTTGTATGCCAAGTGTTTGTCAAATTATCTAAGTTGCTGTAGCTATCATTCTGAGTAGATGCATCTCTTAGTATAGATGATAAGTGTTTGTAGAAATGTCTACTAGCTGTAGGTAAACAATTGTAGTCAATTGTAGTCACTTATGGTCATTGAAAAAGCAAAGGGAAGTATTGCATTGGGCTCTTATTTCATAACAGCAAGCTGCACTTGTTTATTTAAGCTCATTGGATTCATATTATCATCATTGACATCAAAAACATCAAAAGAATACTACAATCAGCAAGTACAGACTTTGCAAGACAAATGTATGACGAAATGTTCAAGGCATAAAAAGGTGAAAATAGGGTCAAATTTTGCCAAGGACATTACAATTTGACACATCATATACCCTGGGAAAACCCTCCAACTTGAGGGAGAAAAACCCAACAACAATATATCACTTATATATTGAATAATGAACAACAATTCGTTTTACAATGAGGCCAATCACAAGGCCGATCTGGAAATAATGCTTCTCTCTTAGAAGCAAATGAATGATAGATATGATATCTCCTTGAATCGAACTCCTTGAAACTAATACACGAACTGCTGTAGATGCGAACTCTACCGTAGATGCGAACTTGTCTTGATGATGATAATTGAATGAATAAGGAATGAAGATTGACTCTATATATATACAAGATAAGGCGCCCTTTCAAGAGTGGCCGCACGCTTTTAAGAATGGTCGGCCTTGTTAGTTAATCAAGGCATCACTTCACAAACAAAGTCGGCCTCAAAAATATAAATATTAAATTACAAATGAATGGAAGTGTCTCTTCATAAATCGGCTCCAATAAATAAATAGCCAACGGCTATATTTAATTTATTGCTTATTAATTTAAATCGCTGGAAGTATGAAGCCCACGGCTACAACATCAACAAATAACACTACAAAATGGCACAAATTGTGAAGTCCGAACAAAATGCAAATTCAAATATCCATGTGTATTCAACAACTGCAATGTCATACTTTTTGGTGTAGACTATAAACTTGTTATTCAACAGTAAAATATAATAAATTATAGTGGCTGGCCTTGCACATTCCCAAATAAAAACAAGGGTTAATGAAGAAATTGATAATCAAATTTACAGCCTCATGCACCCAATAAAAGAAAAATCTTACCAAGAATATCTAGACTTAGAAAATTTGGTTGTCAAATCTGTGACACAAATTTAGTCCTTCCAATGGTTGAGGTCCTTAAATTGATTGATAGTTATCGCTATCTAGTCATGGGAAGAAAATCCAAAATATTTATGGTATGATAAACTGCAGAGTCTAATCTTGTTGCCAGTAATTTGTAATTTTATGGTCGCCACTCAAATACAATCAAGTTTAAATAAAACTCCAAGGGATGTCACATAGACCCTAAGCTAACTGAATGGTTCCCTGATATTTTTATTAAAATTAAAATCAAATTTGCCATGATTAACTTGGGCCCTAAGAAGCCTGAGACATGCATGGCCTTAAAAATAGAGACTCTCAGCAATAATGACGTAGAGATTGAAGGCTGGGGAAGAAAATAGAGAACTTTTACATTTCTTTATAAGTTTAAGAAGGTAATAGTCATCTTTCAGTGCATGTTTGAGAAAAATAACATTAAATGGTTTATAATCAAGTAACAGAAATCCATGTTACCTTAAGCCAGTGGGCATAATTATTTATTTATTTTATATCTGAAGCCTGCTCTAGCACACAAGATAGTTGAATTTCAGTATACATTGGATACTCCTATGGCAAAAACTAGGATAAGTAGGCATATCTAAATAGTAGAAGTGTACCCTTGAGGATTCAACAATGTTTGGAGTTATTGCTATCTGTGGACACCATTACTAAATTAATGTACCCTTTCCAGAGTCACCACTCCTCCAAATTTCATTTAAAGAAAAAAAAGAAACCAGTTAAAAGTAAGCTGTACTGTGGAGGGGGCTTCAAAATCTATTTTTATGGAGTGGAGCATCCCAAGAGATGAGAAAATAACTGCTAAAGGATAAATTGGAATCTTATCCCACTACTTTTTAGTTAGATTTCCAGCTGCTACCTTTGGGGTGGGGCTGAAAATTTCCCCATGAACTTAGAATTTGTTTTACCGCTTGGTATCATTAGAAGATATTTGCAAGTTTTTAGCATTAGTTGTTGCTAAAAAAATCCATGGGACTACCAGCTTTTTAAAAATTCTTACCTTAAATTTTTAGCACTGCATGCTTCTATAAAATCCATGGGAACACCTAATTGTCAAAAACTTCAAGAAATTCTCAGTAGTACCCACAGAGAAATTTTAAGCGGCTTCTCTCCATGGGACCATAGCCTAAGAGCTTGCAGTTTTTATCTGAATTTCTGCACATCTATGGTTCTGGGAGGAAGAAGTAATATGAATGAAAAAATAGTTCTTATTTTTAAAAAAGGAATGAAAAAACAGTTCTTATTATTTAAGAAAAAGAAATTAAAGAACAATTCTTATTATAGAAAAAAGAAAAGAATGAAAGAACAGTTGTTATCAATAAAAATGAATAAAATGGAATATTGATGGAATATTGATGGACAAAGCCAAGAGCATGTTAAAACATGTTGATAATTCCTTCCACATTGTGAATACAGCCAACCATCTGAATGAGAGACAACCAATGCAATGGATCCTGCAAGATATAACTCCAGAGGAAAGGTTGAATGGGAGAAATTCGACCATCGCTCATCATAAAGTGTTTGCCTGTTATGCATATTTGCATGTTGCAAAGCAGAAAAGATGTAAATTCGAGACAAAGTCAGGGAAGTGCATGTTGTTGGCAGAGAGTAAAGTTTCAAATCTTTTACTTCTTGGTGAAGGATCAGGAGTGTGATCCAAAATATTGATGCTCAAAATATTTTACAGGGCTTTTCTCAAAATTCTTGTTCTCATAAAATAAAGTGTTAATTAGGTATAGATTGTACAATCTGAAGTTCTTTATTCCTTAATGGGCATTGAGCAGCACTATGAAGTGAAAGTTTCAGCGTTGTTTCTATTGACTATAATTATCCAGCAGTTCAAGTACAATTGATATAATTGAAAACAATGGAAAGTATGCATTTTATGAACCAACCAAGGACAAAAATCCAGGAAACTGTCATCACAAGAAGATAACAGGCAGACTGCAAGCATGAAAACCCAAGTACAAAACACTTCAAATCAGTTTAACAAAGCGCAGTTTGATGTTGAAGAGTTTGATCAAGCAGAATTTTAAAAAATGAAGTTTGAGGTTTATGAGAGTGACTCTGAAGTAAGCCCACAAAAAGAGAAGCACTCGCAACAAGAAGATTGGCATGGCAGTGTCAGCTGTATAAAAGATTGGGAGGTTTATATTGGTTGCATGTACTGATGAACTGTGGAATGTGTAGGAAGCTTTAGAGAACAATGATACAGACAATATTAAGGCCTTGGAGAAGTACCAACATATATGGTAAATGGTACCTTGAACCTTTACCTACTAGCCAAAAGGCCATTGGGTGCAAATAGGTGGTCAAGATCAGATTGGTAGCAGGGGAATACTTTTAGATTGATTGCATCAACTACAAAGAAACTTTTCCCACTTTTGGAAAAAGGTACTTCAATTTGATTTCTATTTGCTATTACAGCAGTGTAAAGTGTATAATTTGGAACTGCAGCAAATGGATGTCAATACAGTGTATATCAATAATGAAATTTACATAGAATTATCTAAAGGCTACCTAGTACCAGTAGATAGGTGGAGAACATCCATTCTGTATACCCTTAAATTCTTGTACCGGCTAAAGCAAACATGATTGGTATGATAAAGCCTAAAGTGTCTAGGGAAAATAATGTATTTATAGGGAGCAATTCAGATTATTGCATCTGCCATCTACTACACATGCAAAGATCACCTTACCATAATTGCTCTTTATGTTCACTATATCTTGTTGATTAGTCATGACTTGTCATGGAGACTTGATGATAAAAGTAAAGACAATGTAGCAACTGTCATCTGAGTTCAAGATGAGACTTGATGATAAAGAGTCAAATACAACCTGGCAACTGTCATCTGAGTTCAAGATGAGACTTGACCATTAAGAGCCAAAGACAATGTGGCAACTGTCTTCTGAGTTCAAGATGAAAGATCTTTGAGTGCATCCCTAATACTTGGCTACAGAGTGATTAGAGACAGAAAAACAAGAAGATTTTCTTTAGTTAGAAGAAATATACAAAAACTATCTTGTAGAAGGTCAGACTGTCTAGCTGCAAATTGTAGAGGGCACTGACAGATGCAAATTCTTAGCAGATGAAATACATTCCTTATTGGAGTACAATTGGAAGTGTCATGTATGCATTGGCTTCAACAAGGAAATGTGTCTCATATGTGATGTACATTAGTGATCCAGGATATAATATTAGGCAACAGTGGACCATATGCTTAAATATCTGCATACCACACATATTTTGGAATCACCTACAATGGGAGCAAGCAGGACTTCTGGAACATTGTAAGGTTCAATGACATCACTTGGACAGTTAACATACAGTGCGGGAAATCAAGAACTAGCTATTATTTTAACTTTTTTTTTTTGGAGCAATTAGTTAATTTAGCAAAAATGACCGACAGTTGCATTATCAAGTACAGAGGCTGCACACATGGTAACAACCCAAGCATGTAAATTGTCTGGCTTAAAAATTTCTCACATGATGTAGGGTTGAGCTGGAAGAAATCACTAACTACTCTGTCACAGACTAAGTGCTGTCATTGGCAAAAAATGTCAGGTCTATATGTGTTGATAATATGATATCCATGTGAAGTAACTGGTTGAAGCTAGCAATGCATGTCTTCAATCATGCTACATTGAGGAGATGGTGACAGATTCCAATAAAAGGGGTGAATGCCAAGTTTGAATGGTGTTGGAACATAATAATGGTAGCTAAAACCAGATGAAAGATCTCACGGTAGAATCAAGTTCACGATTGGTGAGGGGGAAAAATACTGGGAAGCAAGTCACAAGGTCACCAAGTGATAAGGAAGCAATTGGAAATCAGTGGAAATAGAGAAAGATGAATTTTATTTATATTTATACATAGTTTGATACTGTCATTTAGTTTTATTTTTGGAAGCCATTTTCGATATTTAGAAACCTCTTTATTCTTCCTTGTGCACTGTGAATTATCATGCATCTTACCATTCTTCAATTTTTTCCATTTTTGTTGAATGCCATCCATTTTGTCCATCGCTCTAAACTACACATTTATGTGGAATCTCTTTTACTAGTTACAGTGTTGTCTATTGTTGTTAATTTACATCAATCATCTGTAGCAGCTACCTCAAAGATTAATGGGAGTATTCTTACAAAATATGTTTTGCTTGTTGACTTTACAGAAAGTGCTGAGGTACCAGAATTAGTAGAAAAATTGCAAGCGGTTTTGGCAAGTTCCTGTTTTGCAGTGATGTTGGCATTTTCACATCCCCTGACATCTGTGAGGTTTTGATGCACTTCTAGTGTTAAAGTTGCAGATTATATGCAAAAGAACTTTCATTCTGCATCATATGAACAAATGATTAGATGTCTAATATTTTGTCGACTTCCTATTGGTATGCTAGTTGTTCAGCAATCCAAATGCCCTTTTGAACATATTACACTTAATCTTGTTGCAGATTCCTGTAAATGGTTATACCATAGTAGGCTCTAAGGTTTTAAGCTGGGCAGCCTGTGATAGTAGAAAGCCGGGGCGTTTCAAGAGTAACAGGTTTGAAGTATGGCTATTTGTTTTTATTGGAAAGAACATGGAGGTAGCAGTGGAATCACCATTTTATTTCTGATATCTAACAAAATATAAATGGTTTTTCTATATAGGATCAATCTTTTAAATTATATTTGCCATAGTGACATATTCTGACTTTGTTTTTTCTCAGTGAGTGCTGGGTTTTGCATTCAACAGCCAAATATGCAAATGAGATCATTAGCAGAACTGGCCTACAGAAGCCACCTTCAGATGATATCCTGACCAAAGTGAAAAGTGAGTTGTTTCAGGAATTTCAGAAAACAGCCCCCGATATACCTTCTCCATTTTTCATGAAAGCACACCGATGGTGAGAATAGCTAGCTTTCTTTGACTGCAATCTCTATCCTTTTCTTATAACTAATTTTGGCTTAAGTATCAATCTCTTATTGTGGATCTATTTTATTCCAACAAATGTTCATAAATGCTTTCTAGGTCGAAGACATCAATGATTATAAATGGTTATAAACTGTTTGCCTATTTGAAATAACAAAAAAGCAAAAAAGCATGAATTTCTCGTTTTTTAAAGCTTTTCCAACAATTGGCAGGGGCAGTGCCTTCCCAACATCTATGCTAGCAAATAATGACAAGTGTCTATGGATTGAGAACAAGAGACTGGTAGTTTGTGGTGACTTTTGTGTTGCTCCAGATGTTCAAGGCGCCATATTAAGTGGACTCGCTGCAGCTTCAAAACTATTACAGATCCATGGTTCTCTGTAGCTATTAACTTGATTAAAATATACATTTTCATAACACAGAATGTCTCAAAAAATACGTTTTATAGGAAAAATAAACTCTCTCGAGAGTTTATAATAGAAAAAATTGAAGGAACCATAAACTGCTAGAAGCTTGAAAATGCTGGGAAACTGTTAACAATATTGGATTCTCAATTTTTTAGGTTTGTCAAAAATCACAAAAATATTACTGCTTTTATTAAGGTTTTCTTGTACTTTATAGAATTCAAAGGAAAACTAAAATTTCAGTTGTTGAATATTTCCTTAGAAAAATTGAAAATAAAATTTAACTTGTTTCTTGTACATGGGTCCCCCATAAGAGTAAGTAATTATCATAAATAATCAATTATAAACAAAGGACTTGGTTCTCTTTATACAAAAGCATAAGTAAAGTGTGTATATTACAAGCCATAGACTTAGCAGCCACATCCCACTCAACTCTACATTCTACTGAGCCTGTAGAACTCATTTGAGAGCTCTGTCACACATGTCGTGCTAATTAACTTTTCAATTTTGGTGCTTGTGATACCCAGTGGATATTGACAAACAATTACCAGCATTGTAAAGTTGAAACAGCCTAGTCTAAATCTGTAAAGCAACTTGCAGTTTTATTCAAATAATAGGATAGCCTCAAGAAGCTTTGACATATTTCTCTTCATACACATTGCCTAGAAATTTCCACTCTTCCTGTTTTTTACATCAACCAGAAGAATTCTCTATATTTTCCCTTTTCAACAGCCCTTTGATTATAGTTCCATAATGAAGACTTAAGAGAACCATAGTGGCAAGAATGAATTAATCTATGCTTCCACCAGAGTTGAGATGAGAAAGAACACTGGAAAATCCATTTACAATGTAGATTGCAGGTAGTGTCTTAATAGGCAGGTAGCAGACAGTCCTTCTCATCGCTGGAGACAGATTCATATGCTCCATAGAGCTGCTAGCATGCTAGCAACAGAAAACTTATAAAGAGCCTGGAATTTCGTATTGTATCCTAGGGAAAATATTAGTGGCTTCTATTTTTCGTTAGCTTATATGCTTGTCTACCAATGAAAAACTTTGGAAACTGTTTTGTGGCTAAAGGGTATGCTTACTTTACCAAACAGATCTTCACCCTTCAAGTGACATTAGAAGACATCACAAATATCTTGCTCCCAACAATTATTGGATTCAGAATATGTAGGACGTATGGTTGATGGAAAACATGAAATAGTCATCTAACGATGGTCTGTCATTCATCACATGGCTAAATTCATAGGCAATAGAGAAATGAAGCAAGAATATTGGTTGAAATAATGATTTACTATCATGACTTGTTCAGGTTATGACTATGGTGTGTATAAAAATATAACTAGACAATAGGATATATCTCATTTCTAGAAAAGGGAAAGAAAAGTATGAGGCCTATAAGAACCTAGACATATGAATCACATCAGCAAATTGTTACCCCTCACATAATCTAAATCACATTAGCAAATTAGGACCCCTCGCATAATCTAAGGAAAGCTGCTCAAAAAGACTTGATCCATGCTCCTTGGCTCTTGACCCATTCCATTATTTAGAGATTGTTTACCAAAATTGCTCGACTTGTGGTTCCTCTTTAGCATATTTTTTCCAAAAAAATATGAGAAGAAGCTAAATAATGGCTTACTAAGAATGATAAATATTTAGTGCCAAACAAATTCATCTATACGTCTATATGAGATCTTCATTAGTAATGATCTTGATGGTGACATATTTTGTACTTCTGATCCATGATTACATGCATGTCTACAATTGTACCTACTGCTATATTGGCACAACTTTTTATAGTTGTTGCATCATTAATTCCAAGTAGACATATAATTGTTATTCTCTAGATGCTAAGTATACATGCACTGTTTTCTTGTAATGTTTTGCACTATATCTTCATGATTGTTGCCTCAGAGTGATGCACATGGTAATATGTCATATCCTTTGGTGACTCGGCATCTTATTTCACTTATCTTGCTTCTTGTTTTATTGCTTTTGATTCCTCTTCCTTGTTGGTGTTTTTTCCAGTTGATGCCTTGAAAATCCTCTAAAGGATAGCCAACTCTTATGCTCAAGGACTTCAAGATAAATGGCCAACGAACAAGAGATTATCTCACACTTTTCTCCCTTGCACTTTAGGCTCTACAAAACCTAGGGGGATCACCCTTAATGACACTAGGTGAAGATATTCAACTAGTGGTGCAACATAGTGTCTAGCAAATAAACTTCACACTAAATAACGAGGGTTTGTATGGGTACATTCATGAATGGTACATCCCTTGATCTCATTTGAATCCAGGCATGAAGTTGAAACAAAAAATAAACATAAAACTAAAGCATAAAATGGTTTCTTGAATTTAGATTTGTTTTCGAGGATGGGGGAAGAAAACAATGCAAGATCGATGCTTGCCTTGGGCTACAAAGTCATATGTTATGCATTGTATATGACACAACCAAACATGTTTTGATGGTCATCTAATAGACTATCCCCTTATGATAATTTGATTTGCACAAGCCTACTATGCAACCATACTTGACAATGCCTACAAAGTAATATTCCTATTAATTTATGGCAAGCATTTACTCTATCCCTTAGACAAATAGCAAACCATTAAACTAACTCAATAAAACAAACGTGCTTGAAAAGCTAATATAACCCTTGACTACACAGCTTAAAGAACATTATCATTCATAGTTGGAGACAATTGCATCAATAGTGTATATTCATGCAAGCCACATGTTCAAAATACAAAGGCACTACCAATGTAAGGACTAACATAGGCCTTCACCTTTGGCATTCAACACCTCTTGTACATAGTGCCTTCCTTGGCTAAAACTCAGAAGCTCAGAGCCTCCCAAAACCTCCAAAAAAAATAATGAGAACAACAATGCAATTTATACCTTTTTAGGTCATGAAAGAGGAAGGGCCAAAAACTAGTCATGAAACCGTAGCCAAAACCCCAATAAATCATATGCAAACCAGTGGACATCCAAATCTAAGAAAAAATATCGCCACCCAGGTCCCTACACCAACGCCATGCCTCCCCATTAATGAATTTGCAACTGAAGAACATAAAACTCCACAAAATTTGCAGCAAAATCTAGCCAAGCATGGCCCTTTGACAAAAAAAAGTGGATTGTAGCACATAAAGAGGCATGAGTGCCACTTTCCCCAATTGGATCTGATGGAAAAATGCATTTAAGATTATCCTTGTAGCCCTAAGAATCAAATCTGGCAATTGAAAGAGTCATAGCATTAATGGAAAAAACGTAAAATCTTGGCAGGATGTCCAGAAGTCCATATGGAGTCTAAAATCCCAATAAGAACCTAAGGCAGAAAGGACTGTAGAGTGGGAGCAGAAACAAAAATCAGATTTGAACTTTTGGGCTAAAAGTCCAAAAAAAATTTGAAGTCCCAGCAAGGAAGGAAATTAGGATCGAGAATCCCAATCGAACTTGGACCTTTCAAACCTTATGTCCAAAAGTCATGTTGGGACCCGAAGTCCCAACGGGATCAAAGAAAAGAGGTTGATTAAGATTGAGAATCTCGATTGGACCTAGACCTTTTAGAGCTTAGGTTTGAAAGTCCTGTTAGGACCTGAAGTCCTGACGAGATTGGGGGAAAGAGGTTGATCGGGATTGGATATCCATATCAGACTTGGAACTTTCAGACCTTAGGTCCAAAAGTCCTGTTGAGAACTGAAGGCCTAATGAGATTGGAGGAAAGAGGTCAATTGGATTTGGAATCCCGATCAAACTTGGACCTTTCAGACCTTAGGTCCAAAAGTCCTATCAGGACTTGAAGTCCCAACGGGATGAGAGGAAAGAGGTCGATCAAGATCGAGAATCTCAATCAGACTTGGACCTTTCAAACCTTAGGTTCGAAATTCCTATCAGGACTCGAAGTCCTGATAGGATGAGAGGAAAGAAACAGGGGCATGGATTCAAGAAGGTCCCAAACCTTTGGGTCTTGAGTTGAAAAGTATGATCGAGCCCCGATTGGACAAAAGTGAGAAGAGAAGGGGGGATCGGGGAAGAATATGGGCATTTGGACTTGGTCCAAATGTCCGTTCGGGACCCCAATCCCTGAAAGGACTTGAAGAAGGAAAGAAAGAAGGGGAGAAAGGCCACCCTTTTGGACATTTTACAAAATGGTTTTTTGAATGCAGACTAAAAAAGGAATGATGCAACTACCAAAGGCACTTGAGCATGATAAACCATTAGGATATCTCAAATCAATTATAATTGATGGGATACACAAAGGGGGGCACAAAGTGACAACAATAACCTAGCAATTTTGTATTTTGACAATTTTTTGCACTTTCTCAGACAGAGACCTAAAAATTTGTAGACATGCTAACACTTGTCTTTTGAGTTTCTTCCACAAGAACTCATGTCTTTATTATGCTCTCAAATTCTTTCTTGCACACTTCTTTGGAATCTCAGTTTCTCTTCCTTGCTTTTCTTGAGAATCTTGATCTTGTGGTTCACACAACCTTGCATTTTTTAATCTTGATGAGTTCCTTTTGTCCTATGTTTTTCTTATGCAAAAGAGCTTCATCAATTATTTTGCACATTAAAATTGATGCTTCTCAAAGTTTTTGACCAATGATGTTTGAGAACTATATCCAAATGACCTGCGATGTTGAGTCTTTTTTTATTTTTTTATTAGTTTTATCTCTTTGCAAGTGACATTTAGCTCAAACGCTATGACCAAGGGATATCCCTTCCATTAAATTCACCCAAAACTTGCACCTAGCCTCCTCCATTAAGGCATGCAATGCTTAGAATTGGATGTGATAGTTTACTTGAATCAATATTTTAACATTTTTTTTTAAGAATGTAACAAGTTTCTTGAAGATTTAAACATTGGTCTCCATTATGAAGGTTTTGGTGACTTACCTCTCAATCTCACTCCATTTGACAATATTAAAGCTTATTTATCTTATTTGATTAGAAATAGAACTCTTGAAATTTATTCTTAATTTACCTCTTCTTTTCATTTAGTTTGAATCTAAAGAAGCATTTGATGTATCCCACCTCCCAATGTAGGCTTATGCATATCATGTTTTGAATAAGCCTATAATTGGTTGTCCATTTCATTACAATTGATAAATCCGAACATAAACCTCCTTTTGTGGCATTGCAAGTGAGCAAACAAGCATGTATAGACTTCCATCTCAATACTAAAAATAGGTTTGATTTTCTTACCTAATTTTTATTTTTAATCATTACATAAATTATTTATTTTATATTTGATAATATTTAGAATTTGCAATTAGTAAACATTTATATGGAGCAATGAGATGATGGTCTAAATCTACTAACATTGGCATAAATAAAAAATTTAAAATTCACTCCCAGACAAACAAGAAGTTCTATATATTTTTATATATCATTTTCTTATCTATTTAATCATCTTTATCAAATGTATTATATTCCATCGTACTATATTTTTATTTTCTCCAACAACAAAATGCTTATAATTCCATGTTACTATATTTTTATCCACTCCAACAACAAAATGCTTATAATAATTGGGAAGTACCATAACTTCATTTAACTTTAGATATAAATAATATTAAAGTAACTCAAAACATTTGAATTAAGTAATAATCTGAAATATGTTAATTAAATGTTTTTAATTAAGGTAAATAGGGTTTTGAAAGGGTCTAGACCCTTGTACAATAAGGAGGATAAAGCCATAAAACTCATCAAAATAACAAATGGCAACCATGAAAAACCGACAACAAAACAACAATTGAAAACAACTAACAAAGGGGCAATGCAATACCTAACAATCAACTAACCCAAAGTCAAGATGGTTTGAAGCAAAATTGTTCCAATGATCTTTGATTGACATCAACCATCTTATTCTCAGTGTTAAAATCATTTCACACAAATCTCCTTTTTTTGGAAGAACCAAGAAGATCTAGTGGGCCACAAACAATCCCATCTCTTGACTTCAAAGCCCCACTAAGTCGAAGGGGTTTCCATCACAATACAGTCTTCAAGAGCATTCCTCCTACTTCCTTCCTTCTACACATCCTTAGTGGTGGTGTTGCAATCATTGTCAATAGTTGGCACTTATTCTTTTCCCTTCAAATAGAATAGTATTTCTTGTTGCTTGGGAAAACAACATCATGGCCTACTTTAAAGCAACAATGCCAAATAATTGAAGAGCTTTTTAATTCAATTTGTTGCACCCAATTACCTAGCTTGGATGATAAGGCAATCTATGAAGGGAGCACCTTGTTTTCCTCCACAAGAACACAAAATGTTTCTTGAACTTTGTGACTACATTTGTTGCAATGTACTACTGAAAAGTATTGGTAATTCCCATAAAAATCTCTTCATCCCAATATTCCAATGGCAACCCCAACAATCTAAACCAAATCAGAAACTTGATGATGTTATCTTTCATTCCAAATTAAAATCCAAAGACCAATTTTTTAGACAAAGGCCATTATACCCAAGAAACTAAGGACCTTTTTGAAGAATCCTTGAGAAATCATCTAGATTAGAAAATGAAAACAAGAAAAAAAATTTCAATAGAAGAGTCACCTCAACCTATCCCCTTAGTTTCCATTTTCGAAGCATCCATCTTCTAACAATGTCAATATTGGGTCAAACATAATCTCCCAATAAGTAAGCTCCCAAGCCAAGCAATTGGCCTACCAATGAGAGAGTCAGGGATGGTGATTTGGTGTATCAACCTTCCCCCATGGCTAGGCCAAGAACAACATCAACAATAGTCAACACATAGGGAGGGCCTTCAAGAAGAAACTCCTCAATCAAAGAGGTAAATTGGGAATCCACCATTGTAGCTTGAGCAAAAGGCTCACATATAGTAGGGGTTGCAAACAACATAGGACCAACCACTACCACGCATTGAACCCTCAACAATTTTCCTGCATAACCACCTCATAGTTTTTTACATCTTGCGAATTCAAGCCATTTGTGTCCTTAGACGCCCTAGCACCTAGAACAAAGAGATGTCGCTCAAGAACCTCCATCACATAAGGAATGCCAATAGCATATTGCATAGCCTCCACATCCAGATGAGAAAAGTTTCTAGAAGAGGGAAGTGAAAAGGCCCTTGAAAGAGCACGCCCAAGGTCACCAACCTTAGGCCCAGAAGAAATTTGTAACTTGGAAGACAACTACACTTGCACCGCAAAATTTTGTGCCTCCAACCAATTTTCTAGAAGGGTCTCATCTTTGTTATCTTCATAAAGGATAGCCCATTCATCCAAATCTATCTTGGCATCTACATCACACAAGGAATGACAATAGCCTATTGCATAGCCTCCACATCCAAATGAGAAGAGTGTCTAGGAGAGGGACGCAAAAAGGCCCGTGAAAGAGCATGCCCAATGTCACCAACCTTAGGACCCGAAAAAATTGGCAACTTGGAAGACAATTGCACCTACACCAACCGAATTGCTATAAGGGTCTCATCTTTGTTACCTTCACAAAGGATAGTACACTCATCCAAGTCTGGCTTGTCATCTACATCTTTGTCAACACCTTTATCCACTCTAAACCTACTCTTGCTCCATGCCTTGTTCAAAATGCATTTTTCACTCCTACTCCACCATCTTGAAATTTCTTATGGAAGATTTAATATCATCCACAAAGAACTTTTATACAATCTTGAAATTTTCAAGTTCTTACAATTTATGTTACTCTCTTTTAAGTAGATGTTATATCTAAAAAGAATTATGATATTATATATTTTATGACTTTTATTATTTATAAAATTATTTTCAAATAATATTATATTACGTGAAATTTTAATTAATAAAGTAAAATAAATTTAAGATATTTATAAAAAAAATTAAATCAATTAATAAAAAATAATCTAATGATATCTATATAAGTAATTTCATATTTATTAATTAATAATTTTATAAAAAATAATTTATTTCTTTTTAAATATCTATCAATTTGTTATTAGGTATATAATATGACTTCTAATATACATTTTTATATGACTTCCATCACCATATTCATTTAAATTGTATTAATGTAAATTATAAAATTGTATTTTATAAATTAATTAATTAATTTTTTATTTTTTATATATATTTTAAAATTTATGTTTTAATATTTTATTTTTCAAATAATAATAAGGTTAAAGATAAAAATATATATATATATTCATATTTTTAATGTTTAAAAGCATGTGTATACATTTAAGATCTTTAATACTTAAATTTGGTTTGGTCAACTAATTAAGTAAAAATCAACTGCCCTCCAATCATATATATAAATCTTAAATAAAATATCATTGTACACCACTCTCCATAATGCTATTAGAGATAACTAACCACTTATTTAGAAACACATTTAATGTGGAGATGAACATATTTTTTGGTTTTTTCCATATAAATATAAATTGGTTGTTCTTAATTTTATTATATAAGTATTTTGTTCTCACTAAATAGACAAAACATTCTAATTTATTAAAGAGTAAATGACTTTGTAAATATATATTGCACATCTTAATAACAAAAAGTTAAATGTGCTCAAGACAAATATTGCATATGTTTATATATCAATAGATTCTTGATTGAAGAATTGAATTGGAAAGTTAAAATACATAATGAAGGAAGATATCTAAATTCAACTCTCTATTAAAACAAATATTTTTAAATTAAATGAATAAAATTGTATAATTCCTAAAAGATTAAGGTTAAATCTAATAAATATTAGTCTAATAACTTTGTTCATTAATTTAGGTTAATAAATTTTAGAGTATCAATTTAGTCTAATAAATATTAGAGTATCAATTTTGAATATATATAATTAAATTTGATCTAATTACTGAAAGTTGTAATTTAATTGATTGAGCTCAATTAACGAAGATGATTGTTTGTTGATTATACCATGCATTACAATTTAAATCTCCTAATTACAAATAAATTTATTATGATTTTTTTCATTGTCAAATGAAAATCCATTTATACAAGTCTAATAAACAAATTAAATTTAAAATTGTAGGAACTTTTTATTTTTCATAACTCCAACTTCAAATTGACCCATGACATATAACTTCTTATTAAAAAAGAATTGCAAAATCAAATATCTATAGGTAATAACAATTTGTCTTCATATTGTATTAAGAAGAATAAAAATTTTAGAGTTTTGACTGCCATGCAAACTTCACCATATGAACAGTTTAAATTTATAAAAGGGTACACCCATTAAGGTATATTTTGCATGCTGGGTATACGTATGACAGGATTTTTAAGTTGACAAGATTAACTTTTATTTGAGATCATTATAAAAATCAAATAAAAATTACTACAAAGGAAAGAGGGAAAAAAAAGGAAAAAAGGGGTTTATTGATGATTCAAATTTTAGGGTCTTTAATAATGACATTGATGATGTGTTTGTTGTAGTTCTTATTATCCATGCATTTGAGAATGTATGATAATCAAATAATGACACCCATGATGTGTTTGTTGTAGCCCTCACTACCCATGCATTTGAGAATGTATGATAATTGAATGATACTGATAGTGTGTTTGTTGTAGCCCTTACTATCCCATGCATTTGAGGATGCATGATAATTGAATAATGACATTGAAGATGCATTTGTTGTAGCCCTTACTAACCATTCATTTGAGGATGCATGATAATTGACTAAGGAGCCTCTTTCTATAATGATTCCACAAAGATAGTGGTTTTTTTTTATTATAAGAGAGGTGGTCGTGGAAAGTTCTACTTGAGAGATAATATGTTTCTCAACATAATTTTATCTCGTTGAGTCAACCTCATATTTCATGGTGGGATGATTAAGACTCTTTTTGGAATAGTGAAAATGTGTTAAAACTTTTCCTACTTTTACCTAGCTTGTTTGATTAATAGAAAGAAAAGGGTTTTTGGATATAAACCCTTGTTTAAATGGGAGCTCTATGTAGACGATCTTATTACAAGAAAAAAATTGTGAATACATTAAAAATGAAATTGGAAGATTCGATTACACTAATTTTGAGCTACAAGAATTTAAGATGGAGGACTTACTTATAAATAAATATATATAATTGCATTGTCTAATCAGAAACCCTGGATTGTAATGTTAGATCAATACAATGTATATCAATAATGGAATTTAATTTACATAGAATTGTCTAAAGGCTACCTAGTACCAGCAAATGGGTAGAGAACACACAGAGTGCATACCTTTGAAATTCTTGTACCGGGTAAAGCAATCCTCATTGGTATAATAAAGCCTATAGTTTCTAGACAAAATAATCTATTTATAGGGAACAATTCAAGTTTGTAAGAACAAGCCTAAATAAGAGAACAACCACAACAAACAAGACAAAAACAGAGTATAAAACAGTATGAAATAGCTGAAAGAAATTATATTGATCTAACTTGCTTACATACAATCCAATAGTTTATCTCAACAGTAATGTTGTTCACAATGGATGGCCTCATATTTATACTCAAAGCCTCTAAGATCTAGAAACTTCTAATATTCTAAGAGAACTCTAAAACTGGAATGTTTTTTTTCCTAAAATAACTTTTAGTTGCTTCTAGTTTCTATAAGATTCTAATTCTTCTAGAAACATCTTTTAGAAGATTCTAGTTCTTCTAGAAACATCTTGCCACTTTCTAGACAATCATATTCCTTAACAAGGTTATTACATATGCCATCTACTATGCATGCAAAGTTCACCTTACAATCATTGTTCTTTATGTTCATTATTTATTGTTGATAAGTCATAACTCGTAGTTGAGACTTGATGATAGAGTCGAAGACAATATGGCGGTTGTCATCTGAGTTCAAGATAAAAGATTTGTGCATGTCCCCTACTTCTTGGTTATAGAGTGACTAGAGACAGAAAAAACAAAAAATATTTTCTTTCGTTAGAAGAAATATTAAAAAACTATCTCGTAGAATTATAATATTGCTATCAGAATTCAACCGTGTAGGGCAGATTGTTTGACTGCAGAGTGTGGAGGGCACTGACATGAGAATTCTTAGCAGATTATAAACATTCCTTATTAGAGTATGATTGGAAGTGTCAATTATGCATTAGCTTCAACAGGACATATGTTGCAAATTTGATGTACACTGTAATCCAAGATATATTAGGCAATAGTGGAATATATGCTTAAATATCTGCATACCACGCAGAGTTTGGAATCACCTACAATGGGAATAGGCAGGGCTTCTGGAACTCTGAAAGGTTCAATGACATCAATTGGGCGGTAGCTACGAGCAGAAAATCGAGAATTGGCTCTGCTTTTAACTTGTTTAATGGAGCAATTAGCCTATGTAGCAAAACATGACATGCAGTTGCATTCTCAAGTACAGAGGCTACACATATGGAAACAATTCAAGCATATAAATTATCTGGCTTCAAAACTTCTTACATGATGTAGGGTTGAGATTAGAGAAATCAATAACCACTCTGTAACAGACAAAGTGCTGTGTCGTTGGCAAATAATGTTAGGTTCATAAGCGTTTTTTATTAATGTAAGTAGGGATTTTGAAAGGGTTCAGATCCTTGTATAAAAACTTAGAAAAGATAGGCATTAAGCACAAAAGAACAGCAAGGAACTTAAGAGAAACAACAACACACAAATAAACAGGACACTATATAAACTCGCAGCCACCAATCCAAATTCAAGACAGTTCGAAACCTAAATGTTTCAACGATTTTTGCTTAATCCTATTACAAGGATCCAACTGCCCTAAACTTCTTTGTTTGGAACAAGAGAGATTTTCAATATCACCAGCAGAATCTTTATTCACACCAAGAACCATTAAAGAAAATTTCATCGCTGAATAGTCAATAGGAACTTTCCCCCTATTACCATCCTTTTGCGTATCTTCAAAGAAAATGGAACACTTCCTCAGTAGTAGCGGACTTAAGTTGCTTTTTTTTCCAAACAAACTGGTTTCTTGATGCTTGAACAACTAATGATGACATGACCCACTTTACAACAACATTGACATAATGATATAGCCTGAGTTTGTTTTTTCTCGCTGAGTGCTGAGTTTTGCATTTAACAGCCGAATATGCTAATGAGATCATTATCAAACTGGCCTACAGAAGCCACCTTCAGATGATATCCTGACCAATGTGAAATGTGAGTTGTTTCAGGAATTTCAGAAAACAGCCCCTGATACACCACCTCCATTTTTCATTACAGTACGCCAATGGTCAGAATAGATTTATGTGACTGCAATCTCTGTCCTTTTTTCATAACTAATTTTGGCTCAAGTAACAATCTCTTATTATTGATAGATTTCATCCCAATAAATGTTCATAAATGCTTTGTAGATTGAAAACATCAATGATTATAAGTGGTTATAAACTGTTTGACCTATTTTGAAATAAAAAATAACAGCAAAAAGAGAATGGATTTCTCTTGTATTTGAAAGTTTTTCCAACAATTGGCAGCGGCAGTGCCTTCCCAACATCTATACTAGCAAATGACAAGAAGTGTATATGGATTGAGAACAAGAGACTGGGAGTTTCTAGTGACTTTTGTGTTGTTCCAGATGTTGAAGGTGTCATATTGAGGAGTGATAATTTTAAGAAATTTAAAAAAAATATATAAAATTTTAGTGAATATTTTATTTTTTTTAAAAGTACTAATTTTTATTATCAATTTTTATTTTTTTAAATATTAATTTTATTGACGATTTATTTTGCATCACTAAAATTTTGTGAAAAATCTTATTAAACTTGAAAAATTATAGGAAAAGTAAAGACTCAAAGGTGGAAATAATTGATGGTTTACGGGGTAAACTTAATAATATTTAGTTGCCACTGTTGATTTAAAATATAATCTAATGACTCTTATTGTATTCCGCAACATAAAATGCACCTGCAGTTTGTAATGCTCATGGAGCCTAAAATTGATTTTGGATCGTTGATCTAATTTAGGACCATTGACCTTCATTGAGATCAACGACCCAAAATCAATTTTGAGTCCCGTGAGCATTACAAATCTTGGGTATATTTCACCTCACAAAATACAATGAGGACTGTTAGATTACATTATATATCAATGGTTGCAACTAAATATTAGCAATATGGCTCTAAAGTACTAATAATTGTGATATATTATTGCTGAATTTTTTAGTTAAAAATTTGAATAAAATAAATGCTCTAAAAATTTAGATAAGACAAACAAATTTTGTAAAAATATGATGATTCAAGTTGCCGTACAGCTTGAACTACTAGCCAAGTTTTGATTCCTAAATTTCAACTATTAATCAATTGACAAATATTTGCCACTTAAAAAATCACTGATACTGAGTGGACTTGCTGCAGCTTGAAAACTATCACAAAGCCATGGTTCTCTATCTGTTATTTGATGAAAACATAAATCTCCATAACACAGAATGCCTCAAAAACTAACCTTTTATGGGAAATCTACCAAATATTAGTCTAAGAACTTTGTTCATTAATTTAGTTTAAGAAATTTTAGAGTATCAATTTATTCTAATAAGTATTAGGGTACCAATTTTATATATATAATTAAATTTTATCAAATTACTGAAAATTGCAGTTTAATTGATTGAGCTCAATTAATAAAGATGATAGTACAGTTGTTTTTGATAAGGTAAGCAGCATTTATAGGGTGTTGTACCCTTTACATGGAGGGCCCTCGGGGTCAAAAAAAGAGCTAGTTCATAACAAGACATGAACTAGAAAGAGCTTACAAACAAAGACCACAAGGCTTAACAGAAGAGGCCAAACAAACCACACACAAAGATAGTATAGTTGTTGATTATATCATGCATCACAATTTAAATTTTCTAATTACAAATAAATTTATCATGATTTTTTTCATTATTAAGATAAAAATCCATCTATACAAATCTAATAAATAAAATAACTCCAACATCAAATTGACCCATGACAGATAACTTGAAAAAATCAAATATATATAACAATCTGTCTTCATATTGTAGTAAGAACACTACAAAATTTAGAGTTTTGACTGCCATGCAAACTTCACAATATGAACAGTTTAAATCTGGGCACAAATATACAGGATAAAAGGGTAAACCCATTGAGGTATATTTTGCATGCTGGGTATCTGCACTCCTTATGATACCATATAAATGGTAATGTTATTTTATTGGTCAATATTGAGTTCATTCCTTTCCCAAAGAAAGTTGACCACAACACTTCAAGTAACCGACCGTTAGTCACACAGTCTATGTATGACAGGATTTTTTAGTTGACAATATAAGATGCAAATCAATACACAACTACCCCAAAAGTTACATGGATCTACTGATGTTTATTAGCTTCTGCTTACCCAGACATTTTGAAACCTAAGTTTGCCTTAATATTATAATATATATCAAACTCAATATTGAAGGAAGAAAATAGCTATTCAAGGTTGGGGATTTTCTTTGGGACTGGTCTTATTATTGTTTGTCAAAGAAGGCTGTCTTGGCTATAAAAACAACTGCCACTTTAAAATTCTTGTCTTCCTAAAAATGAGAATCTTGCTTGAAATAGGTATATAATAAAAAATAGGAATTTCCAAACTGCAGAAGGGAAAGGAGGAGGGAAGAATCTTCAATTTAAGATCTACTTTTATTAGTAGATCTAATGTTAAGTTTTTCAAGTGAAAAAAGAATAATCAAATAAAAATTATTACAAAAGAAAGAGAGAAAAGAAAGCAAAACAAAGGGGTTTAATGGGGGTTTAATGATGATTCGAACTTTAGAATCTTTAATAATGATATCAATGATGTGTTTGTTGTAGTCTTTATTATCCATGCATTTGAGGATGTATGATAATTGAATAATAACTCTGAAGATGTATTTGTTGTAGTCCTTACTACCCATGCATTTGAGGATGCATGATGATTGACTACGGAACCTCTTTCTACATTGACTCCACATAGAGACTCTTTTTTCTCAGTATAAAAGAGGTGGTGGTGAAAAATTATACTTGGGAGATAATATGTTTCTCAACATAATTTTATGTGGTTGAGTTAACCTCAAGTTTCATGATGGGAGGATTAAGACTCTTTTTGGAATAGTGAAAATGTGTGAAGTTAGGGTTTTTCCTAGTTTTACCTAGCTTTCTTTTATTTGATATCAAACTTCACTTGTAGTTTGTTTGATTAATAGAAAAAAAAGGGGGGGTTTTGGATACTATCCCTTCATTAAGTGGGAGCTCTATGTAGACGATCTTATTGTAAATTAAAAATTGTAAACACATAAAAAATGAAATTAAAAAATTCAGTTACATTAATTTTGAACTACAAAAATTTAAGATGGACCTACTTATATATAATTGCAATATCTAATCAAAAACCCTAGAGTAGAATGTTAAATCAATAGTGTATATCATTAATAGAATTTCAATTTACATAGAATTGTCTAAAGGCTACGTAGTACCAGTAGATGGGTAGAGAACACGCAGAGTGCATACCTTTGAAATTCTTGTACCGGTTAAAGCAATCATCATTGGTATAATAAAGCCTATAGTTTCTAGAGAAAATAATGTATTTATAAGGAGCAATTCAGATTATTGCATATGCCATCTACTACACATGCAAAGTTACCTTAAAATCATTATTCTTTATGTTCATTATATATTGTTGATAAATCATGACTTGTAGTAGAGACTTGATGATAAAGAGTCCAAGACGATATGGCGGTTGTCATGTGAGTTCAAGATAAAAAATCTTTGTGCACGTCCCCTATTACTTGGTTATAGAGTGACTAGAGACAAAAAAAACAAAAATATTTTGATAAGTAGAAGGTATTTTCTATAGCATGTCAAATTGTGATATTGCTATCAGGATTCAACCATGTAGTTTTACGAGTCAAACTCATTGACCTATGTTTCATGAGTAGTGGTTCACAAGAACCCATCTCTTAGGATAATGAATGGTCCACTTATCACTCATTGCATCTAGGTGATGCTCACAGAGGTGAAGCATTGGGCCTTCCCGGGAGGTCACTCATCCTAGTACTACTCTAGCTCAAGCGTGCTTAACCACGGAGTTTTCCCCAAGGTTAAGCCCACTTAGCTTGCAACCCCATTTGCAAAACCTTCCGCAAGTGTTGTGCCTTATGAACCATTCACTATAGAGCCCCTTTAGCTCATCAATTGATAAGTAGAAGGTATTTTCCATAGCATGTCAAATTGTGATATTGCTATCAAGATTCAACCATGTAGTTTTATGAGTCAAACTCATTGACCCATATTTCATGAGTAGTGGTTCACAAGAACCCCTCTCTCATGATAATGAATGGTCCACTTATCACTCATTGCATCTAGGTGATGCTCACAAAGGTGAAGCACTGGGCCTTCCCAAGAGGTCACCTATCCTAGTACTACTCCAGCTCAAGCGTGCTTAACCACAGAGTTTTCCCCAAGGTTAAGCCCACTTAGCTTGCAACCCCATTTGCAAAACCTTCAACAAGTGTTGTGCCTTATGAACCATTCACTATAGAGCCCCTTTAGCTCATCAATTGATAAGTAGAAGGTATTTTCTATAGCATATCAAGTTGGGAAATTGCTATCTGAATTCAACCATGTAGTTTTACAATTCAAACTCATTGACCCATATTTCTTTAGTTAGAAGAAATATGCAAAAACTATCTCATAAAAGTTCAGACTGTCTGGCTGCAGAGTATGGAGGGCACTGACATGAGAATTCTTAGCAGATAATAAACATTCCTCATTAGAGTATGATTGGAAGTGTCATGTATTCTTTTGCTTCAACAGGACAAATGTTGCAAATGTGATGTACATTGTAATCCAAAATAAATATTAGGCAATAGTGGAACAGACGCTTAAATATCTGCAAAGCACACAATAGTTTGGAATCACCTACAATGGGAGTAGGCAGGGGGCTTCTGGAACTTTGTAAGGTTCAATGACATCAATCGAGCGGTAGCATACGAGCAGGAAATCGAGAACTAGCTCTGCTTTTAACTTGTTTAATGGAGCAATTAGCCTTTGTAGCAAAAAGATGACCGACAGTTGCATTATCAAGTACAGAGGCTGCACATATGGAAACAATTCAAAGCATATAAATTATCAGGCTTCAAAACTTCTTATATGATGTAGGGTTGAGATTGAAGAAATCAATAACCACTCTGTAACAGACAAAGTGCTGTGTCGTTGGCAAATAATGTTAAGGTAGGTAAGTGTTTATATCCATGCGAGGTAACTGTTTCAAGTTAGCAATGCATGTCTGGAATCACACTACACTAAGGAGATGGTGACAGATTCCAACAGAAGGTGTGAATGCCAAATTTGAGTGGTACTGAATTACCATAAGGGTATCGAAAATCAGACGAAAGATTTCATGGTAGAATCGAATTCATGATTGCTGAGGGGGGGAAATGTTGGGCAGCAACTCACCAAGTTACTAGAAACAGAGAGATGAATTTTATTTATGTTATATATAGTTTGATACTACCATTTAGTTTTATTTTTGAAAGCCATTTTCAATAGTTAAAAATCTCTTCATTCTTCCTTGTGCAGTGTTATGTGACATTTTCCTGAGAGATAAATAAGTTATTGAGAATTAAAAAGGGAGATAGAAAAATAAAAGGATATTATCTTTGGTTAAGAGAGATTAATAAAAAATATATAAAAAACTCTTTAAAAAAGGGGAAGAATAATTATTTATTTAAATACTTATCAAAAATCAATTTTTTGAAAGAGTGTGATGGTTTGGAAACCACCTTTTAAGGCTTACATAAGTATTTATGCGAAATTTAGAAAAACATGAAAAAAAATACTCAAGGAGAGAGAACATTCAAGGAAGAAGAAAGTGGTTGGTGAGCTATGGACATTAGAAGGAGGAGGCATATAGAATGTGTCCAACCTAGGGTATAGAGTACACTTGGGACCATCCTGGTCTAGGCTTGGGTATTGCACTTGTGTTGAGCATTGTTCTTCGGGAACCAACACTTGTGTAGAGTGGCGTGGTACACTTTGTTCCTCCTAGATTGTTCCAGAGTAAGAACCAATAACACTAACATCTTCTTAGGGTGAGAGTGGCTTTTCCAAATTCTATTATTCAGATAAGTACTCAAAACCATTGATTCTACAATATTGAGATATTGATTATATGATTTTGATCTTAATATGTTTAATCTATGTAGATGTGTTATTCCATTTATTATGTTAATTATTTAATTGTCACATGTTTGTAGTTTACATTAATTATTTACGTTTATATTTTGATAACATTACATGTTATCAATGGATCATTGAATTTGACTAGTAAAACTACACGATTGAATCCTAATAACAATATCACAACATTACATGTTATAAATTATATTAACTCTAATATTCATTATATTATATTCGCTACTAATAGTTAAACCTTTACATGCAGAATGAGTTATCATTGTTCTAGCCATTCTTCAATTTTCTCCCTTTTAATTGAATGCCATCCATTTTGTCCATTGCTCTAAACTACACATTATACATAGCACGTGACATCTTGTTTTACTAGTTACAGTGTTGCCTATTGTTGTGGTTTACGTCAACCATCTGTAGCATCTATCTCAAATATTAATGGATTGCTTGTTGTCTTACAAGTTTACAGGAAGTGCTGAGCTACCAGAATTAGTACAAAATTGCAAACAGTTTTGGTAAGTTCCTGTTTTGCAGTGATGTTGGCATTTTCACATCCCATGACATCGGTGAGGTTTTGATGCACTTCTAGTGTTACAGTTGCAGATTATATGCAAAAGAACTTCCATTCTGCATCATATGAACAAATGATTAGATGTCTGTAATATTTTGTCTATTATTTCCTATTGGTATGCTAGTTGTTCAGCAATCCAAATGCCCTTTTGAACATATAACACTTAATCTTTTTGCAGATTCCTGTAAATGGTTATACAATAGTAGGCTCTAAGTTTTTAAGCTGGGCAGCCTGTGATAGTAGAAAGCCGGGGCATTTCAAGAGTAAAAGGTTTTAAGTGTGGCTATTTGTTTTTATTGGCACTAGAACATGGAGGTGGCAGTGGTATCACTATTTTATTTCTGATATCCAATAAAACATAAATGGTTTTTTTAAATAGGATCTTAATTATTAATTATCTTTGTCATAGTGACATTGCCTGAGTTTGATTTTTCTCAGTGAGTGCTGAGTTTTGCATTCAACAGCTGAATATGCTAATGAGATCAAACTGACCTACAGAAGCCACTTTCAGATGATATCCTGACCAGTGTGAAATGTGACTTGTTTCAGGAATTTCAGAAAACAGCCCCTGATACACCATCTCCATTTTTCGTAGAACTACACCGATAGTGAGAATAGATTTCTATGACTGCAATCTCTACCCTTTTTCATACCTAAATTTGGCTCAAGTATCAATCTCTTATGTTGATCTATTCCATCCAAAAAAAATGTTCATAAATGCTTTGTAGATTGAAGACATCAACGATTATAAATGGTTATAATCTGTTTGACCTATTTTGATGTAACAAAAAAGCAAAAGGGCAAAGAATTTCTCTTGTATTTAAAGCTTTTCCAACAATTGGCAGGGGCAGTACCTTCCCAACATCTAGACTAGCAAACGACAACAAGTGTCTATGGATTGAGAACAAGAGACTGGTAGTTTCTAGTGACTTTTGTGTTGCTCCAGATGTTGAAGATGCCATATAGAGTGGACTTGCTGCAGCTTGAAAAATATCACAGATCCATGGTTCTATGTGGCTGTAACTTGATCCTTTGGTGTTTAACCCAAATAATCAATTATAAACAAAAGACTGGGTTCTCTTTATACTAGAGCAAAAATAAAGTTTGTATATTACAAGCCATAGACTTTGCAGCCACATCCCACAAAACTCTACATTCTACTGAGCCTGTAAAATTCATTTGAGAGCTCTGCCACCCTTGCCATGCTAATTAATTTTCCGTTGTGGTGCTAGTGATACCCAGTGAATATTGGCAAACAATTGTCAGCATTGTGAACAACCTAATTGAAATCTGTAAAGCAACTTGCTTGTAAATTTTTTCCAATACTAGGGTAGTTTTAAGAGGTTTTGACATGTTTCTCTTCATCTACAGTAGCATTGTCTTACATACACATTGTCTAGAAATTTTCTCTCTTCCAGAAGAATTCTATAGCTCTACCCTTTCCAACAGCCCTTTGATTATAGTTCCATAATGAAGGTTTGATTTGTTTTCATAGCTAACCAAGAAATACACATAAAGACCTAAGAGAACCATAGTGGCAAGAGTGAACTAGTTTATGCTTCCACCAGAGTTGAGATGAGAAAAACATTCAACAATCCATTTACAATGTAGGTTGCAGATACTGTCTTAATAGGAAGTTAGCAGACAATCCTTCTCATCAGTGGAAACAGATTCATATGCTCCACAAAGATGCTAGCATGCTAGCAACAGAAAAGTTATAAAGAGCCTGGAATTTTGTATTGTATCCTAGGGAAAATATTAGTGACTTCTATTTTTTGTTAGCTTCTATGCTTGTCTACCAAGGAGGAACTTTTGGAAACTGTTTTGTGGCTTTAAGGGTATGCTTATTTTACCAGACAGAGCTTCACCTTTCAAATAGCATTATAAGACATCACAAATATCTGGCTCCCAACAATTGTTGGACTGAAAATATGTAGGAGGTATGTTTGATGGAAATTGTGAAATAGTCATCTAACGATGGTGTGTCAATTAGGCAATAGAGGAATAAAGCTTAAGAAGAATGTTGGTTGTGAAATACAGATTACTATCATGACCTGTTCAGGTTATGACTGTGGTGTGTAAGAGGCATACAAGAACCCAAACTCATGAATCATATTGGCAAATTATGACACCTCGTATAATCTAGAGAAAGCTTCTCAAAAAGACTTGATCCATGCTCTTGACTCTTGACCCCTTGCATAATCTAAAGATTGCTTATCAAAATGACTTGACCTATGGTCCCTCTTTTAACATGATTTACCTTCAAAACATGAGAAGTTATCAATAGTTGTGATTTTAAAGTTGTTAGTGTTGATGATGACTACTCATAATTGAATGAAATGTATTTCTTAGATCTAGAAAACAACAAATCATGTGATGCCACATCAGGGCACCAATAAAACACGATTTAGTGCACAACTATCAGTCTCACCTTTTTTTGGGCCTTTTTGGACACCTTCACAAAAAGCATGCTGATGTGGCATCATATTTGATGATGTGGCCCTGAAACCTTAGTTATAAGTAGGGGACTTGCCAAGTAAGTTGCTGTAAAAAATTGGGAGTGATTTAAAATTTCCACGTAGAATTTTGGGAAGCGTGAAGTTAGGGTGCTCAACTATCGGGTCCTCTCCTCTATTTTGTGCTTCTCCTCTATGATTCCATGTATGTTTGCAATTGTAACTACTTCTACATAGGTGCAATATTATTTCAAGTAGACAAATAATTGTTATTCTCTAGAAAGCAAGTATACATAAAGTGTTTTCTTGTAATTTTTTGCAATATATATTCATGATTGTTGTCTCACCATGATGTAGATGTTGATATACCACAACCTTTGGTGACTTAGCATCTTATTTTACTTATTTTGACTCCTCTTCCTTGTCTTTTCAATTTCTTCCACAAAATTATGCTCTCCAAATTCTTCATGCTCTTCTTGAGAGTTGATCTTGATGGGTTCCTTTTGTCCTATAACACTCTACAAAGTCGTTTTTTTTCTCATGCAAGAAAGCTTCATCAATTATGTTATACATTAAAATTGAAGGTTCTAGAAGTCCGACCAATGATGTTTGAGAACAACATCCAAATGACCTTGCAATGTTGAAGCCTATTTTTATTAGGTTTTATGTCCCCTTGCAAGATGACCTTCAGCTCAAATATTGGTCATATTGTGACCAAGGGGTATCTCTTCTATCAAATGCGCTCAACACATAACATGACTTCATCCATTAGGGTACACAACAGCTAGAAATAGATGCGATAGTTTACCTAAATCAATATTCAATTATTTGTATGTTTTCAAGAATGTAACATGCTTCTTGAAGATATGAGCACAAGTCTCATTATGTGAGCTTTGATGACTTACCTCTTGATATCATTCCATTTGATAATGTTGAAGCCTATTTTATTAGAAATAGAACTTCCAAAATTTATTATTAATTTTCTTTTTATCATTTTTTAAGTTTGAATTAAGGAAGCATTTGGTGCTCCCACCTCCACATGTAGACTTTTGTATATCATGTTTTGTATAAGTCTATAACAACTCATTTGCTGCTCATTTCATGACAAATGATAAATACGGACATAAACCTCTTTTATGGCATTTTAAGTAAATTAAAAAATCATATTGATCCATATATTATAGACTTTCATCTCAATATTGAAAATTAATTTGATTTGCTTATCTAATTTTAATTTTAACAATCACAAATTATTTGTTATATTGATAATATGCAGTGTTCCATGGGGATGCGTCCCCCTCCCCCCCAAAAAACCAAGCGTCTTTGAGATGGGGATGTCCCCAAGATGCACTCTTGGGGAACGTCCCCCCATCGTCCCTTTGTCGCCTCTGAGTTTCCTCCATTGTTTCCTTAAAAGGGGGACGTTTCTTGGACGTTTCTCTTGGGAAACGCTGAAAGGGGACTCTGGGATGTCCTGAGACTCCTAGACGTCTCTCTAGAGGCATCAGGCCATTAGCCATTGACTCATGAGTCATGAGCCATTAGTATTACTATCTAGTATTCACTATTTTGTTTTTGAAGTTTGAAGTTTGAACATTGTTTATTGTAACTATGAATCATGATTATGAAATTTTGAAACTTCTAGTTCTCGTTCCAATGTCAATATTTTGATTTTTGGTGTTTTCAAGTGTTCACTATTAAAATTTAATTTTAAAATTTAAAAACTACTACTAGTTCAATACAATCACTGCAATGTATTTAAACTTTACTATAGTTATACATCTTTTTATAACTAATTTTTCAAGTACTATATGTATTTCAACACTGCTCCCCGTCATCGTCCCCTACTGTTCCCAAACCTTGTCCCCTCGTCCTTGAAACTCGTCCCTCCATCCCCTCGTCTCCATGTGAGAAAACTCCGTGGAACATAGATAACATGATAATTTATGTCTTTATTGAGTACAACTCAAATTTAAAATATAAATTATATAAATATATATAGAATAATAAAATGATGATTTAAATATTTTTTAATTTTTAATAATAATTTATTATAAAAATTAAAAAATTGACCCTCCCACATGAAGAAGAATTTGTATATATTATCATATTTCTTTTTTGTTATCTTCTAAATCATCTCTATCAAAAATAGCATATTTGATGTTACCATATTTTTATGCTAGTTAACAATAAAATGCTCCAATATTTTATATATATATATATATATACAGAAAAACACACACACAAGTTAAGTACAAAATAATAGGTCAAAGTTTGAACTAATATTACAAATTAAAAGTCGATTTAATTAATAAATTGATTGTATACATCTCTACTATTCAATTGATGGTATGGTTGCATACCTTCCTTTACAATTTCTAAGTATACACCAAAGATGGAAATGCTATTTTGGAGATAAGTTGGATGGTTAAAACCCCTCTTCACTATGAAGTCTTTGATTTTACCAACGAGAGAGTGTCTCCTTAGTTTTCTTTCTTTCTTCATGTATTGTCTTTGTTACAATGACTTTTTTTATATCTTCTAGTGAAAGTATTTTGTGCAAGTGAAATGCAAGGACAGTAGCACAAGGGCAACACTCGACATAGATGTTTTCAATCTATATATTGAGTTTTGGCTTCAATCAAGCTTTCATGTTGGATTTGATTACTATGATTGAATAGATCTCCCTAGTGACATTGAACTTCATCAATCTATATATTGAGTTTTGACTTCAATCAAGCTTTCATGATGGATTTGATTACTATGATTGAATAGATCTCCCTAGTGGCATTGAACTTTACCAGTCTATATATTGATTTTTGACTTCAATCAAGCTTTCATGATGGATTTGATTACTATGATTGAATAGATCTCCCTAGTGACATTGAATTTCATTAGTCTATATATCGAGTTTTGACTTCAATCAAGCTTTTATGATGGACTTGATTACTATAATTGAATAGATCTCCCTAGTGACATTGAACTTCATCATGTGAGGGGATCACACAAAGGATGAGATAATCACACCACCCTCATCTGGTGCCAACAATAAAACACAAGACATTTATCTTTTAAAAAAACTGCATTTGTACCCAACCTAATAATTGATCATTGTTGACACATTTGCTAATAATTTGATCAACTTTAGCATAAGTACATTAATGAGAATATTGGATAGGCTTGCTAGTGAGAATTTCCACCACTAAGCCACTTGCGTTTTCATGATGGAAACTTTCAAATTCTATCGAGAAGTGTTTCAATTTCAACACGCCCTCTGAGATACATTCATGTTGACACCAAATTCAAATTTTTGAACATGATATAATTTAATTCTAATAAATTTTAGCTTTGAGGCATGATTTTTAGTATTAATAAATTTTCTACTGCTTTGTAATCAAAGTTATTTCACTTATTTCTATCCTATAAATAATGAATTTAATAAAAAATACAAAATTTTAGAGTGATCAAAAAGTTATACTTATTGAACTTAAGTCTGATTGCTAATTTATATATACACAAGTATCTCTTTTCAAATTAGAGCTCTTCGACATACCCATTGCACACACAGGGGCAATTGCTAGTTTATATATACACAAGTACATACATAGAAATTTCAACTATCATAAACTTAAAAATCAATTTAATTGTAAATTGTACCAATGAAATTATATTTTAAAAAATAATTTAATATATATTTTTATTTTATAATTTTAAAATAACTCGGTTTCTTTTTAAATAGTAAGGTTATATATCTTGACAATTTTAAATTTGATAAGTAGGAGGAATTATCCATAGTGTGTCAAATTATGATATTGCTATCAGGATTCAACTATGTAATTTTCGAGTCAAACTCATTGATCCATGTTTCATAAGAAGTGGTTCGCATGAACCCATCTCTCATGAGTATGAATGGTTCACTCAACACTCATCGCATCTAGGTGATGCTCACAGAGGTGAAGCATTAGGCCTTCCCGGAGGTCACCCATCTCAGTACTACTCCAACTCAAGCGTACTTAACCATGGAGTTTCCCCAAAGGTTAAGCCCACTTAGCTTGCTACCCCATTTGCAAAACCTTCAGCAAGTGTTGTGCCTTATGAACTATTCATTATAGAGCCCCTTTAGCTCATCAATTGATAGGTGGGAGGTATTTTTCACAGTGTGTCAAGTTATCAATTAATGAGCTAAAGGGGCTCTATAATAAATGGTTCATAAGGCACAACACTTGCTAAAGGTTTTGCAAATGGGGTAGCAAGCTAAGTGGGCTTAACCTTGGGGGAAACTCCATGGTTAAGTGTGCTTGAGTTGGAGTAGTACTAGGATGGGTGACCTCTCGGGAAGGCCCAATGCTTCACCTTTGTGAGCATCACCTAGATGCAATGAGTGTTGAGTGGACCATTCATACTCATGAGAGATGGGTTCATGCGAACCACTACTCATGAAACATGGGTCAATGAGTTCGACTCGAAAACCACATAATTGAATCCTGATAGAAATATCATAATTTTAAAGTTAATATCCTGATTATTAAAATGTTAATATTATAATCATATTGTAATATTTAAAAACATATATATTTAAAATCTTGTCAAATTTAGTTTGGTCAATTAATTGTCTTTCAATTATATACCATTCATAAATAAAAGATAATTAAAATTATACACCACTCTTCATAATGCCACAAAAGATAACAATCCACTTATTTAAAGTGAAAATCAGCACAATTTTTATGTTATTTATTGTAAGCATAATTTGACTATTCATACTTTTAAATATTTAATTATATTTTACTAAAAAGGCAAAATATTGTAATTTATTAAAAAGATCATTAAATTAAAATTGATAGATTTTAAACCGAAAACTTAAAGAATTGACTTAAAAATACATGTTGCAAATTTTAATAAAAAAATCTGAATCTCATTCAAGTATTATTATATGGTAGAGACAAATATTTAATTGAAGAATAGAATTGAAAACTAGAACCAACAAATCTAATTTCAATCCACCATCAAATAATATTATTAGACATTATGTAATCACAATTAATTTTAAATTAGATAAATAGAATAGTAAAATTCTTAAAAGTTGAAAATCAAATCTCAATAATACATACATTAATTAAGTCTTCTAAATATTAGAATATCATTTTAAAAAGAGAATGACAAAACACAATGAATATATATAAATAACAGTTTCTGTCTTTGAATTGTATTAGGAACGTTAGAAATTTTTTAGTTTTGACCGTCATGCAAACTTCACCACCATATGAACAGTTTAAATCTGAGCATAGGTGTACAGGAGAAAAGTGTACATCCATTAAGGTATATTTTGCATGCTAGGTATATTTTGCATGCTGGGTATCCTGCATGACAGTTTATCACTACACTGCATTTATTAAAGAATAATATTAGTCACAGACTATGAATGACAGTTTTTTTAAAGTGACAGTGTAAGATAAAAATCAAGCAACTACCCAAAAAATTACTTAGATCTTCTACTGGGGTTTATTAGGTTTGCTTACCCAGACATTTTTAAACCTAAGTTTGCCTTACAAATTATAATATATGTCAAACTCAATATTGAAGGAGAACAATAGCTTCTTCAAAGTTGGGGATGTTCTTTGAAATTAGTCTTATTATTGTATGTCAAAGAAAGCTGTCTTGGCTAAAATAGACAAACGAAACATTAGTTATGCACTCGAGAAAAGAACTGCTATAAAAGCAACCGCCACTTCAAAATAGATCCTTGTCTTCCAATAAAAAATAGTAACTTGCTTAAAGTAGATATATAACAAAAACTTGGAATTTTCAAACTGCAGATGTTGCATACATTCCAAAGTACATGGAGAAGACTGTCCACAATGCCCAATGATTGCCTGCTAGCATGCCATATGTTCTCTACTCATGCTAATAAAATTGAAACAATAAGAAAACCTTACAAATTCTCATCTGAGATTACATATACACTAGATAATTGGGAAATTTGATCATTTATATTAAGTTTTGAGTAGTCTCGACCATGTAACTTGGCCTCCCTTGACTTAAAAAAAAATTCCCTTCTCTAATATCTACAATCCTAAAAAGATTTCGATTCTGTCCACATACCCAAAATCATCATTATGAATTTTCTGCAAATATATATATATGTGTAAAATATCTACCCACATAGAAAATCCTCACCTGGTCCTGTAGAACATTCATAAGTGAGCCCCAGTTCTTCATAGGAAAATCCAATGTGGCCCCTATGTAATTCTCTTAAAATATGTCCAAGAGGAAGATCTTACGTCAAACCTTTTGATAGTGACATATACCCGTATCAGGTCCTCGTTTTTTCATGCTCACACGTTGACTATAGTACTAGGTACCAATAGTTATCCCATAATGACAATTTCAATACAAATCCATTTTTAGTAATTCATTAGTACATATTTATATCTTTAGTCTAATGCAGACTATCTGAAGCAGCAAAAGCGTATGATTCACCTTGAACCCATCTATTCGGAACTTTTTTACTGGGAAAGATCTGGTATGTTCACATTGGTGATTCGGTAACACCTTATAACTTTTATGATTATCGTAATGCAATGTCTAGTTGCTTGCAAGGTTATATAGTCTGTATATCCCACAAAGGCTCTTCAAGGGTTATAACAATGATAATATTACATAAATAGTTTAGGAAAATATTCCAAACATACATTTCTATGTTGTTGGATTTGGGGAAACCTCCTTTAGATAAACTCCTCAATGAAGGTCATGCAAATAAATATTATGTGAAGTGTCTTTTGAAAATTTTGAACCTTAGGTTACTTACCCGTGGAAATTGCATCCCTAACCAATACAGCAAACGAGTAGTTAGCTAACCACTAGGCTGGAATATGCACCCCCGGCCAATTTTAGGAAGTGGAGCATTTAGCAAGATACGCACTGCCAAGAGCAACATGAAATATAACGGACAGTTGCTTTAAAGTATAGGCCCACAAGAACCTAACAAAATAAGGTGCTTGTTTAAAACATGGGAGCTCAAAATACCTGAGGCTTGATTATTAATATATCTAATAGCAGATACTCTTGTTATACTATTTGAATGATGTTATTGCCCTAAGTCAACAAAGGAAAACAAAATCCAGAGATAACCGGCCATTTTAGCTTAAATTCTATAATAATTAACAGAAACAAGTCTTCAAACTAGTTAGATCTCCACTCCCTTGGCAATCAAAGGGTAAAAGAATTTATTCTATACTCATGTCAAGACACTATGATATCCAACATGATTAGGTAAGATGTTACCTATGGACCCACTTCCCACAACACCATTTAAAGGGCTACGTAGAAACAAATCATCTATTGCAACATATGCAACAAATAAACTGGGCAGATAAAAACGCAAGATTGCCTTCATTGTTGCAGAACTCATTTTATATTTACCAGGTGTGTTTAAAGGTGGTTTGCATCGTTATGATATTAATTTCGGCCTCTTATTCTCTCAACGAGTATACTAATGCAATACAAGGATTGGTAAGTGAAACTTGAGCATTGCAGCGAGGGTGGCCATTGGCTACATTAGAATATGGCTTAAGTATGTACCATTTAAATATGTAATAGCACAAGTTGGGAATCCCCCTTCCCCATTTCTATAAATAAGCACACGAAGGACCAAAAGAATTGAGTTTTTATATACAAATTTAAAATTATAAAAGTCAACATAATCAAAATTGTCATGCTCAATGAGAGAAACATTTCTGCAGGTTCTGAAGTCCCTGCACATTGGATCAAAAATAGTTCATGCTTGGGTACCTTGGTTCCCAAAATTTAATGGGACAGGAGTAGAGAAAACATGGTTTCGAGAAGATCTTGCACACTTGAGAGAAAAAATAAGGTCATCTCCCAAGCCACCCAGCCCTTGTCTGCCTACTAGCCTTGCTCCTAATCCACACAAATACCTCAACCTGTCTTCATCTCCTCCATTGACTGCATAGAGCTCAAGTGCCTGCTGTCTCGTTAACAAACTGTACAATTGAAGCTGTTGTGGTTGTGGTTGCTTTGATAGTGTCTGAACCTTTGATTGTTGTTGTCGTCGTTCTTGTTCCGATTCCACATCATTTTCTTCTCCTTTCCTCCTATTTCCCCCAACTAAAACTCGCAACAGTGACCTAGAATTAAGGTCAGATGACTGTGGATCAAAGAGAATAGAAAATCCGCCAAATGTTAAATCAGGCTCCCTAAACAAATCAGCAAGGAGAGCCCCATCTGAATCGCCGTTATCTTTAACAAGACACCTATCTACCTTATGTGGCAATGACCTGCTGCTAGCAACTCTAGAAATATTTGCTGCCTCCCTCAAGCCACTCAAGAATGCACCATGCATTGTTGCAGGGTAACGCCTATTGGTAGCCTCCCCTGCAAAAAAAACCCTACCATCTCCCACACTCTCTGCTAATATATCATAGTCATCACCAGATGCCCCAACTGCAACATGTGAATAGGAACCAAGACTGAAGGGATCACTACCCCATCTTGTGCACACTGTTTGGAGAGGATCAGGGACTTGTACACCTCTTGGCCCATAAATACCTGCATGACCGCTAATTGGTCAATCCGATAGAACATACACCCAAACATTTATTTTCCAAATTGCTCAATTCAAAACAACACGTACCCAATCATTAGTTTACCAGATTCAAAAAACAACACATACCATCATTTGTTTCACCTAATTGCTCAATTCAAACAATACCCAATCATATGTTTACTACGTTGCTCTATTCAAAGTACATACCCAATAATTTGTTAACCACATTGCTACAATCAAAACAACAAATACCTAATCATGATATGTTTTTCCCACATTGTTCTATACCTTACGATTTGTTTGCCACATTGGTCACTTCAATTCAATTCATACCCAATCATTTATTTACCATATTCCACAATTCAAAATGCCCAATTTCTTTGCAATCCTCAGTGCTCGGTTCCCACTTAAGTCACAATCCACAAGTTCATAACATATCCCCAATCATTTGTTAAGGTCATAGTGGTCAATTCGCAAGTACATTTCCTTAAAAGGTGAGTATCTGACTAACTAAAACAATCTTCCACAGAATAAAAAAGGCAAACAGCTTTTAAATAGAAACCATACATGCCACATTAATGAAATATAGGACAAAAGACAGAGATTCGGATTCACGCCACTCAGAATATTTTTGTAGAAAATATCGACAAATAATTAAATGAAACAATATTTTGAGATTTATAACCTTCGGAATCCTTTTTATTATAAAAAACTAGAGACGCCCAACTAATAAAATGTAGATTCAGATTCATACCCCTCAGAATTTCAAGGATCCTCTCAACAGCATCAGTGGGAGGAGTGCTCTCAAACTTGATAGCAGCTTCCCCTGCTACAAGTGCAATCAGAAGAGGTCCCCCTGACACGGAAGCATAACTATAAAACAGAAAATACTCCCCTCTTCTGCTACTCTCATCACACAAATGCCCAAAAGTATCGATGTCGGTACCCCAAAACACAGTAGGAAACAACATTGCCACCTTGTTCAGCAGCCCAAATCCCAGCCTCTCTATCGCCTCAATCTTCCTCTGCGGCAACTCCGGCACAAACTTAATTCCCCCGGCCTTCAAGACCCCCAGGGGTGCAGTACAGAGAACCATGTCACCTTGAAAAACCTGTCCACCAGCTATCACTTGAACGCCATCGGATCCATATCTGATAGCTTGCACTGTCTTGTCATAAAAGATCGGTAACCCGTCTGCCAGTGCCTGTATAAAACGCCCATTGCCGCCTGGTAGAAAGCAGTGATCACCACCCATCTCATAGGGATCATCTTGATCCCAAAAGGCTAACGACAGCTTGGAAAGCAATGCTGCATTAGCATATTCCAGGTTGGCAAGGTGCCAGTCAAGCAACTTCCTTTCCTCTGCCTTTTCAGCAACCCCATAACAATGCCTGAAGGTTTCCAGAGCAGTGCCCAAGGACACATCCACATTAAACTCATCCATGTCCTGCCTGAGCTGGCATGCGTGGTCAAGAAGGCTATTGAAGGCTTCCTCCACCTTGGCATCCACATTTGCATCCACCGGGCGCCCATCAGGCTGATAAAGCGGACAGTTGTCGCGAACCTTGTGCAGGGGAAAGCCCAATTGTCTGGCCAAAACCCCCAGAGGATTTCCATGAATGCCTGTAATCACGCTTCCTCCCAGGTCTGCTGTTGCCTGCACCATATGACAGTTGACATGGGCTGCCATTTTCTTGCTGAACACCCGGCCACCAGGTCGCCTGCGAGCTTCAAGGATTATAACCTTAAAGCCCCGGGCCAGCAGATGCTGGGCAGCACCGAGACCGGCAAGCCCTGCGCCAATAATAACCACATTTGCACCCCCACCTGGTGCGGGTGCAAACGCAGTGAGCGGAGCACTTTTAATTGCTGGAGCAACGCCAAAATTGATATACCCATGGCTGAACAAAAAGTTATAAGCAGAATTCACAAGGCCCCTATGCTGGGACCTTATGGATTCCATGGCGTGAGAGGGATCAAGCCAGATGGTCACATTCTCGCGCCACAGAGCAACAATGTGATTACGCACAATGATATAGTTGGCCTGCTCATCCCCTCCCACAGAGCTAACCACACCAGCCTCGATTTCCTCTTCCGTGAGGGCATCCGGAGGGAACCCCACGGAGTAAGCAATCATGGCCTCGGTGTCAACCTCCTTGGCCATATCAAATATCCTCTTCTTCTTACTACTATCGCCAAGCTGCTTCTGGAGGAGCTCATCAATGAGTGTCTCGTCATATGTGCCGGATCCACTCCGGGCACCCTGCCTTAGCGCGCCGCGGATGCTGCTGCTGCTTCCGCTTGACAACATATTCTGCGCCGCCGCCGCCGCTGCAGCTGCCTCCGCATCCTTACGCTTCCGCTTTCTCTTCCTCTTCTGTGGTGTGGCTGTGGCTGTACATGCAGCATCCTCAGGCTTGGGCATTCCCCCGTTCGAAACCCCCTCCGGAAGAGGAGGCAGTGATGAGTCAAGTGGGTTGTGATTGTCCTCTTCAGAGGGGGGAATCAGCGAGGAGGAGCAAACAGGGTTGCAATTGTCCTCCTGCTGGGGAGGGCAATTGTCATCCCCCGCCCGAGGAGAGCAGGCAAGTGGGTTGCTACCATCCCCCTCAGGAGGAGGGGAAATTAACACTGAGAAAAGGGGGTTCGAATTAGCTTCAATAGTAAGGATCTGTGTAGGTCCCGGGTTCGAGTCCCCCTCGGGCTGGGAAGACAGGGAAGAGGAAACAGGGTTTGAATTGGCGTCTGCACTGTTGTCAATCATATCGACCTGAGAAGCCTCAACGTTTGAACATCCCTGCAAACAGAAATCCTCGGCATTGGCTTCTGCACTTTTGCTGTTAATCATATCAGGCTGAGAAACCTCTGCGTTCGAATCCCCCTGCAAACAGAAATCCTCAGCGTTTGAACACCCTTGCAAACAGAAATCCTCGGCATTGGCTTCTGCACTTTTGTTGTTAATCATATCAAGCTGAGAAGCCTCTGCGTTCGAATCTCCCTGCAAAGAAAAATCCTTGACATTACCGTCTTTGACTTCGGAAGCGGCGGCGGTAACAGAGAGAAGCGCAGCATCACCGTCTGCGGCTGCTGCTTCCACGGGCGCCGCATCTTCTGCTTCTGCCATTTTTGCCCTGGAATGAAAAAATCAAGGGGGTTTTCGATTTCTTTATTTTACCTCCCTGCTAGCTCCGCTTCACGGGGAGTACTTGGTGGTGGTGCGCCGCCGCTCCGCCGCTCGGTTTTTTCTTCTTTTTTTATATTCCTTGTTTTTTTCTTCTTTGGGTTGTCACGGCTTTTCTTTTAGGGGTGGGGTTAATCGAGGGTTTAGTTTGGGGTTAATAAAGCGTTTTGTGTAAGGTGGTTTGGGGCAGCGTGTGGTTGGGTAATTCGAGGACGGTCGGTATTTATGGGTATGTGGGGTTAGGTTTTGGCCAACTGGAACACTTTTATTAGGGCTGACAAAATTGTATGTAATCGGGGTAAAATTTAATAAAAATATTTTATTATTAGTTGAAAGGAGTACCGGGGGAAAAGTATTTTGTGCCAGTTTGTAATAAAAATTTTGGAACAAGCGCTTGTTTTTTTTGTGTCCAATCATTTTTCTAATAGAGAGAAATATGAAAAAGTGCATTAAATAATATCAATAAAAATCCCGTGCATTAAATTTTTTTAAATTTTTTAAATAACTCTTTTTTTAATATTCAAGGGAAAACAAACGACTTGCAAACTAATTAAATAAATAAAGTATTTGTATAAATATTTAATTTAAATAAATAAAGTATTTGTATAAATATTTTTGATTTAGATAAATGAGTTGAAGCTTAAAATAATACATTATAATTAAATGTAAAATTTAAATGAATTAAGTGTGATATTTAGTTTGAAATTTGATAATGAAGATAATATTGTAGAAGGTGTTAGTGTAGACACTTAAAATTGTTCTGAATCATAATGTTAATTCACCTCCTTTCACAACTCACGTTTCATCTTATTTAATTGAGTAATACAAATTATCTCTCATTTCATTAAATAATCTTAATTATTTAATTAAATATCATTTGAACCCTTTTCATTAAATGAATTAATTATTTAATGATAATCTTAAATTCGCTCAACTTGCACAACTAAAACTTTGTTTCAATAAACTAATTCATATTTTCCCTCACCCATCCATTTGCATAAGAATATTTCAATATTTCATTTGAGTTCAAAAAAGGGAATATTTTTTCCTAACAAACTCTGTAACAAACTTTCCAACAACAACTTTGAAAGTGTGTTTGTTTGAATCATTGTGAGCCATTGATTAAATGTGATTTTGCATTGATGAGAATCCTTAATCCACGTCTTCACTTTTGATTGCATCTCAACCCTTGATTAAGCTAATCAATCTCAACCATTGGTTTCACAATTTTACCTCTAAATAGACCTCATTTCTATGAAATAAGGATCCACATTTAGAGAAAAATTACTATAGTAAAATCTAGAACAATCATCTTGAGTATTTTAGGCATTTTAGCATCATCTTAACTAGTTTATGCATCCATTTTAGCTTAGTTTCCATTAATGGCTACTGTCTTTGAGCATTGTTTCGACCTAGCTAAGTTTGCATCCATAGATCCATTAGCATTTAACATTACCATTTTAGCATTTGGCATTCAATATCCATGTTAATCTAGCTTTGCATTCATGTTTAGTTCACATTTCATCAATTTCATCAACTTTTATCAATAAAAATCCATTTGAAGGCTTGTTTATCCAAAGGATTGGGAAAGGGTTGCATTCCACATCATATGCAACACCACTCCTCCAATGGAATGAAGTTTGGAGTCTTAAATTAGGTTTTATTTATGCATTTATGGTTTTTTTCATATTTTGTTTAATGGTTGCTTGGTTTGAAGCTTTCAATAATTTCATTGGGATTATAACTTAACTAACAAAACCTAGCTTAAATTTGTATGGATCTGGTAGGTTTAGGTCATGTTATGATTATAGTCAAAGTTAGAAATTGATTCATCAAGGTATTGGAATTGTAGGATTTGATGCGATGACTATTTTGAAAATTTTAAATTAATTATGTGTCACTTTTATTTAGTCTCGTGCTTGCACATAAGTGATCTAATGCATAGAAATGAACTATTAAAATGTGTACTTTTGAAAATTGCTTGCCTTAATCCTTTGATACCAAAAGATTCATAAGAATGAGATTGTTTAGGAGCACCTTTAGAGAGTCTATTAAATTGCAACAGTCATGTTGTCCTTAGTCAAGTCCCTAGTCGATTTAATTCAATGGTGATTAATTAAAATTAAGGATAGTAACCAAACATGCAATGCACCTAGTATGATGTGATGTTGATGTGATGTTTTGATAATGTTTTATGACAAATATTCTTCAATTATTTTCAATGATATTAGGTTCATTCCATCTTCTAGCATGATTTCAAATTTATGAGTGAATATTTGTAAACACAACATAAAATGCAAATCAACACAAAGACACACTATGTTAGCTCACAATAGCTAGCAAAAATCTTGGTGAGGTATAAATTTTAATTTTAATTTTTTTAATTTCAAGGTTCAAATATTTGATTATGAAAGTTACTTGAGTCAAATCCATACTTGTGTATTTGATCTAAGTTAATGAATGGGGGATCTAGGAATCAAGAGTAATCTCTAGTGATTATTGATAATTAATGGGAAGTAATCCTTGACACAATTGATTAATCTAAGAATATTGGAACATCTTAAGATTATGTGATAAACAATAGTTATGTTTCTTATATGATTTGATTAAGCAACATTAGGAAGCAAATGAAGCATTGCACATGAATTTGCATGGAAAATTCTTACAAGAAAAAAAGCCACCAAAAAAGGGCATTCACAATTGTATTAGGGTAAAAGCACAAAGTTGTGTCACACTTTCTGCCAACTAAATGGTTTCGAACAAATTGTTTTCGACTAAAAAGGTTCAGTCAAAACTATGTGGCATTGACATGGCAATTTGTATTTGACTGAAAATGTTTCAGTTGAAACCATTTTGACCGAATATTTTTTGGCTGGAACCTTGAAATATAAAATTAAAAAAAAGTGGCCCAACCCACTTTATGTGTGTTCGGTCGAAATTGTTGAGGACGAGAGGGAGTTGATCGAGCTAAGATTCCTTACATCTATAAAGCACACCGAGACCAGGTTCCTTCGCCATATCTCCTCTCTCGTGTGGAATTTGTCCTCTCTCTCTTTCCACGGGCATTGCATGGAATTTGCTATCTATTTTTCATTTTTGTTTGTGCTCGAAATGGAATTGCTTGACATCTATGCTTGAAATGGAGTTGAATGACATTTGTCAAATTTGTATAGGCACAAAGCAGTGTGCCCATTTCAGATTATGTAGAGTTTTGCAATGAAATGTTTTTGTTTTGTTATTACTATGCTTTGTAGGGTTTCCAAAAGATTTTAGCAATTGAATGATGTATTTAATGATTTATTCATAAGCTATATTATATTGGGTAAATTGATGGTTGACACTGAGAGTTTCTTGCAAAGGTTTCACAAAGTAACTATTTGGAAAAAAATATGATTAAGAGTAAAAAAATTGTATTAATAATAGAGTATCAAAAAAGTAGTTACATGACACTATCGTAGCAGTGTGAGACCATGATAAGCCTGATTATAGTTGTCCCATAGGACTTTTGACACCAAGAATATACAACAAAAATAATAGTATGTTTGTTGTCCTTCTTTAAGTACAATGTATATTGCGCTTGTTGTCTCTGTTATATACAAAAGTTAAAGAGTTTTATCTTTGTTGTTACTGCATATGGATAAAATTAGAGAAGTTTATAGAAATTTATACATCACTGACTATATAAAATATATGGAGATAAATATCACTGGCTATACAAAATATCTGGAGCCCAAAACACCATATAACCGGTTGGAGATAAAACAACTAAAGATTAACCATTGTTGCCTCTAAACAATTTTGGTAATTTGTTTCACCTAAAGGCTCAAAAATCCCTCTCAAACCTTAAATAAGGGCCCCAAAAAACAAACCAAAGGAAAAAGAAAAAAAATAAGTTGAATTGTTATTTTTTGTTTGTAAAAGGTTCATTGCAAATTTAATTTTTTTCTTACATTTAAAGAATAGTCGGTCTATAATCAAATTACAAAAGCAACTATATAGTGTTATGGACCACTTTCCAAGAGACTGGTTGTTCTTTGAATGCAACAAAAGAATAAATTTGCAATGGAAATTTTATAGATAGCCATCAAACACACAAATTACCTGGACTCAATCACAAGTACATTACATGTCTTGCTGATACGATACAAAGTTTTTAAAAATGAGTTGCTCACCTAAGGCCTTGGTTTGCTATCAAAGTTTGCATATTAATGCAAGGTTTGCAATCAAATTCTATCCTCAAATATTGCATCCCACATGAGGATAAAATATCCTACCTGAAAACTCCTTTGAAGTTTCTTTTTATCAATTTTTTTTTACAATGCTCCCTTATTTGATAGGGTGTTCTCATGTGCAACCTTTATCTTTTCATGCAACTCAAGCACTCTATGATATAAAAAAGAAATATAATTGTCATATATGTTTACAATAGTTGTTCCATAAGCTACCACAAGTTAACTAGAAATTTGTAATCTAATACCATATATAATTTCAAATGGGCTCAATTCAATAACAATCTTATAGGTTACCTTGTCTTCCAATAATGTAATCTTTACTTTATCATCTCATTTTTTCTTATTTAGGGTCAAAGGCCTGTTGATTATCTTCATGAGATGTTGGACTCAACTTTCCATTGCCTTCAGAATGATAAGGATATATAAAACTAAGGTTAATGCTATATTTTATGCATAGTTTTGAAATTTTATGTGATTTAAAACACATGAAATTATCCATAACACTAGGTATTGCAATAATATTATATATAAAAACAACCACAAGTAAAACCACATAACAAATGCCTTCATTTACTAGATAACAACAAATCTATTTTAGAATGAAATAAAACACAACAAAAAGTGATCTTGTTGTGTACAAATTTCCAAAAAAAATCATTGAAATCAAGGCAAGTGACTTGCCTCAAGATTTTGCTCCAGTTGTGTTGTGTTGATTACTTTATACTTGGTTATTACATTAATCTACAAAAAAATTATTACTACCCTTGATGTTGTATTGTGACTTGGGATTTCCTAAGCCCACTTGGTAAAGTAACTTGTTGAAACCAAGATCCACCTATATTGTTTGATATATATATCCTAGATACCAAATATAAAATCAACTCAATTCTAGAATGGAGCATCAACAATCACTGGTATAAGAGGAAGAACAACTGCAAATTTTATTTTGCCAATAAATATTTTACAGATTTCACATTTATTTACCTTCTAAGCTACATCCTTGAATGAAGTAGGCCACCAAAATCTAGACCTAAGACTTTATGTGTAGTTGTTTCAGCCTTGAAATGATCTCCACATATGTCTTGATGGAATTCATCAATCATTTTGTTGGAATCCCCATGATTTAATCCTTTTAGTAATATTTAATTGGGATAGCTCCACAGTAAATAGTTTCAAGGTACTTTGCTAATATTTATTTATTCCAATAAATAAGTTCATACATAATTAGTAGAAAATAATATCCATGTACCAAAGATCATTTTTGATGGACAACTAATAAGCAAATGGTTATCTATTGGGAAAATGTGTCTCAACCTTGCAATATGTAAGGTATTGTTCATACATCTATGATAGGGGGTGTGGGAGGCTTTTCCCCAGGGGTGTTGGGGGCTTTTCCCCCCACAAGGGATTTGGGGGGATGGTCCCCCTAGCAAGGGTCTGGGGGCTACGCACCCCAACGAGGGTTCAGGGAAAAGCTAAATTTTATGTATATTTTATTAATGTAAATATGGATCGTTCATCATTAGGTTTCAAATCTAATGATAAATATTTTGATGGCTTGACTTTCCTTAGAAGGCAACCCTATTTTATGAGGGCATTGTATTACAACTATGTATTACGATGTATTTTGAGAGTCTGATAGTGGTAATGTTGCCTTTCGAGCTCTAGTTGGCGATTCTCCTGTGAGAACCTTTCTCTACGAGTATATTGTAATCTTTGCAATTTTTGAATAATATATTGGGCAGCTTTTAGAGTGTGGGGTTTTTCTCCTGAAATGGTTTTCCACACATAAATCACTGTGTTGTGGTATGCATGATATTTATGTTTATTTATGTTTAAGTTTCTATAACTGTTAAAGATTTGCAAAAGTTTTGCATTATCCTCCTCTCAAGATTAGTGTAAGAATTTTTTGTACTACCTTAGCTTCCTTACATTTTCAACAATTTAATTTACCTCAACAACTTCAAGGTTAGTGTTTTCCATCAATTTTGCTAAATTTTGACTTGCCACTAATTTTGGGGTTTGGATTCAATATCATATTCTTGAATTTTACTTATCCACTTGCATATTTTCTTTGAATTCTCTTATTAAGTTAGAATATCCTTGATAGTTGTATATGGCACACAAGCAATGAATTTGCACCAATCAAATATGGTCTATATTTTTTAACAACTTTAACTAAGGTGTATGCATGCTTTTCCATCATTGAATACCTTAATTTTATCCCTTCCAAGGGTTACTAAAGAATCATATGGGTTGGTCATAACCTTCTTCAATATTTTCTATGTTGCACCTTCACATTGTTTTCTCATTGTCTCTTTGGAGTCGTTATTCCTTATGTTGTTCTTTGTAGAAGGTTCTATTTCAGAGAGATAACTTTCTATCTCATTAGATGTATATAAATTAAAAACATTTTAGTTTTGAAATTTGATCAATTTGTAATTTAAATATTTTGTTTTAATGATATGCAGATCTCTTTAGTTATATACATATATGGCTAATGATCATGGATCTCACCATTCTCCTCAGTTTGAGGAGAATGCTCAGACTAGAATGAACTTTTATGAGGAGAGCATTAGGAGATTAGAAAAAGCATTGAGATGTTTAAAGAAAACCATTCATAACTCCCCTAATATGTCCAATAGAGATAGATTAGTCACTATTAGAGACGAGGTTTTATGTATGATTGGTGTGATTCAATCATACAATCCTTATAATGACATTAGCATTGAGTGGTTTTATTTGTCTCTTGCTAGAAGTGTTACTAACACATGGAAATGGAGATCTATTAGGAAGTTAGTTTCACAAGATAATGTACATAATATATTCCCTTTTTATAAGGGAAAAGATGATATTAGAGGATATATAGTTACTAGGTGTCTAGATGAGCTTGTTGCTCCATTTATATATCTTAGATGGTTGGCAACTCATCTTAGATGGCCTCATAATGATGAGTAGTCACTTTATTTTTGTAAAAAAATATATGCAGTTTTACTTATAGATAGATGTGGAGTACACATCTTTTTTTGAATGTTTTGGATAGGGTAGAGGCAGGTTATTTGGCAAACATGAATATAGATGTCCAAATTTTCCACACCCGTTAGCAAGAGGGTATTAGTTGGTCCAAATCTTTTGGTTCTTCCAAAATGTTTGGAACTAGCACCAATAAGGGATACAACAACACGCCCTACCAGATCTTAGATTTTTTATAGTATTGCCACCTTTACTACATAGATCAATCAAATGTCATTTAATCATGTTGGTAGATACTTATTATGGTCTCAAATTAACCTTCCTCTCACTGAGGCTACATCTAGTACTTATGATCCATTTATTCATGTCGATCTACAATCACCATCAATGTGTGGCACATATGAGTGACACGACTGCGTGCTCCATTACTAATTTACTAATAGTATACTAGTTCATTAGTGAGGAGCATGGGATCCCTCTGGATGTTGTATCAGCCCTTATTATACATTGACATCATGCTACACAAACAATCCATGGGGAGGTAGCTTCATAGGATATTCCACACCATCCTATAGGCTCCCCTGTGCAGCATGTTCCTATTGATCCTACAGCTTGTTTAGGTTCTCAACATGTTCGAGATCACATTCAGGTTACTACACCAACTGATCTTGTTTTTGGAACATACAGTGCACTTATTTTTGGCATTGATATTGTACATGTACAAATTTCCCCAAGGTGTCTTTATGTTCCTATGATATCAGTGGGATTGGTAGAGCCCTAAAATGATGCATGATAGGTACTTGAATAATTTATATAGAAATTATGTTCAAAAAATTTACACACGCATATTTTAAATAAAATTGATTTTAAAGTAGTTCTAACACTTGATTGAAATCATGTATTTGAAATTTTTTAGCAATATGGTGATTTTTCAAACTTTGGAGATTTGGAGCATGTTGGCGATCCCATGCATTATTCACTTGAGGTGCATTTAAATAATAAATTTAAATTACTTGATACATTCATACATTGAACTTGTACATTATAAGTTTTAGATAACAATAGACATAACAAGTTTTAGTGATTGATCTTTTCTTCTTGGTTTAACAAAAATTCCTAACTTTTTCATTACTTTTCTCATTTTTTACATTCTCATCAATTGCATCATTAGTTGACATTGAAATGATAGTTTTTTACAATAAAAAAATTCTTTATATAATCTATTGGAATACGTTCTTATTTGCTTCCAACAAATATTACCAAGAAAATTATCCAAAACATCTCTTTCAATTTAAAAAATATATATTTTCATTTTCAACATCACATCCTATATTTTCATTTTCATCAACAAAACAGTTTCATTTTCATTTTCAACAAAACAATTTTCATTTTCAACAACAAAATGATTTTCACTTTCTTTTTCAACAACATTTAATATTTTCATCTTCATTTTCAACAACAAAATGATTTTCATTTTCAACAACAATTTGTCTAAAATATTCATCTCTACGAATATTATCGATGTCAACATCATTAAGTCTAACTTCTTTTAAATCTCCTATAAACAAAGTTTCTATTTCATTCAAAGGTGGATTTCAAGACGTACCTAGATTTGTGTCTATTGAAACATTCTCCATAGCATTAAAAGGGGGATTTGAAGACATACTAGGACTAGTTTGTATAATCGTATTATTTTCCACATTAACCTCTTGCAAATTTGTATTGTCTACATCCATGGTCTCCTCAATGTTTTCATCTTCAATAGTTGTCGAATTGGATGCTTCATCATTATTCATTGATCCAATCCTCATTCTTCTATCTCTTTGTCTTTTTGCCTCCTCTCTCTTTGCTTCAATTTCTTTAGGGGTCAATACCTTCCTATATTTCCTCTTAGGAGCTTGTGATCCCATGATTACTAAATTATGAAGCACAAATGAATGTCAATAGTGAAAGTCTTCCTCTTTTGTTCCTCCTTCAAACAAGTAGAAAATGAACACAATTCCACTCAAAAACTATTCCAATGATGCCTCCTTTCAAAAATTCAATTTAAATTGCAAGTTGAAGACCCTATAAAGATAAAACTCGATAGAAAATATTTGAAATTGTTGTTGTCGGTTGTACATTGTCAAGTTACAGAATTAACAGTAATATTTTGCCAGTAAAAATTAAAAAAAGGGTCAAAAAAGAAATAGGATCCCGTTTATAAATGGGATCTTATTTTTTTTAATAATCAAAATAATAAATAAAAGGGAACGAGATTCTGTTTTGTAAATTGAGATCCCATTTCCTAAAATTTGAATTTTTGGTTGAGTTTTTGCCTTATTTTTCGGTTCGAGAAAAGGCTTGGGGACCCGAACTTAAGCTTTGGACCTAGTTTGACCTACAACTTGAAGGTCATGCCAATGTCACAAGAAAATAGTGACTTTGGACATATGTCTAAAGACCTTTCTTGCTGAATTTTTTGATGAAATAAAAACCCATTATAGATGAGACAATGTAGATTCCAAATATGTAATTTTTTTACAATTGGATCATTTTTTCTATTTTTCAATTAATATATGATGAAACTAGTTCATAGACTTGAAATATCAAGATTTTTTAGTATTTTAATAACTTTTTATTAAATATTTTTTTGTAAAATGAATTGCATGAAAAACGCACTTCAAACAATTATTTTCAATTTGAAAAAAAAATGATAAGTTTAGGTCATCTTATGCGTGACGTACACGACAATTTTTCAAAACAAATATGACTAGTAAAAAATTAAAAAATATAAAAAAAAAAATTGAAAACATGCTTCATTGAGTTATAAATATTTTCTTGAAAGGATTTAGAAAAATATGATTATTTAAGTCAAAATATGGATGACGTACACGTGCACCAGTATGGTAAAAAAAGAGTGACTTTTAAACGATGGTTTTTGGAAACGCCTATTGAAAATCAATTTGTATCATTTGCCCATATTGAAATAAATTACATATTTGGAAATTAAACTTTGAGTACTACATTTTATGATTATTGACTTTTTTTTAGATTACATCTCTAAGTGCTTCAAAGTTTAAGGTTAAATGTGAAAAACTCTAAAAATCAAGGAAAACACTTCCACTTTTTGGCCAAAAAGTGGACTCAACTTCTTGCCAGCACCCATGTTTGAGAAACAAAATCATGGGAGAGTGTGTATTCATCATCAAAAAATCCAAAAAATTTAAAGAGACTCTCTTTATGGTCAATTCTACCAATATCAATAACATTTTTTAGTTATTTTCTATCTCTTACGATAACTTGATCAGCAGTGACAACAAACTCTTATCCACATTGAGCAATTCTATATACTGAAATAAGATTCACCCCCAATCCTTCAACTAGCAAAACATTTTTCAAAGTTTCATTTGTTGCACTACCAACCCCTATTCCTAGAATCAACAGTTTCATTTGATTGCCAATGGTAATTTCTTGATCTAAATTCTTTCCTTCATGAAAATCAATAAATAAAGATCTATCCCCAGTCATGTGAAAAGATGCTCCTAAATCTAAAATTCATTATTTATTAGAATTTGAAGCAAAGTTCCCCCCCCTTTACTCCAAACTTATTTGCAGGTTAGAAGTTACCTTTTTATTCGATTTAACATGTTTGGAGATTGCTACAAAAAATTGTTTGTCTTCTCTTCCTCGAACCTATCTCACTTAGGCTTGTGTTGTTGTCTTTCATCGTTCCTCTTATTTAAACATTTTTTTTCCATATGATTCCCACCTCCACAATACCTGCAAATAATAGGTTTTCTTTCTAACTGCTTTTCTACACCATCATTTCTAGAAAAGTGGTTAGAATTGTTGGACATGTGAAGCCCAATCTACAAGATTATGTTTCTCGGTTGTAACCACTGCGTCTTGGATTGTCATTTTTCTTTCAATGACCCTTCATCTTCCATCATGGGTCATGTTCTATTTGTTCTTTTCTTTGGAGTTTGATTTTAGATTATAATATATTTGGTGAAGCACAAAGTTGCTGAAAGTAATGCATTGAAACAAAGATAAATAAAAAGAGATTCCCCTACTTTGAGATTGGATGTAGTCTTTTTAAGATGAACCACTATAAACCTTTGTGTTATTTGTGGGTAAGTGCACCAAGATGGTTCCCAAAAAGGGGGCTTAAGTGGCCACTTTTTTCTAAAATCAGGGAATACTGACCTTGGATGTGAAATTGAGGATAGTTACACTCAAAATTTTGAGATGGAACAAAAACAAGGACCGAAGTGTTTTGAGTCTACTTTCTAAACTACTAATTTATTTTGAAAATGGTTGAGATTAAGGGGTTCAAAAGAGGGATGTACACAAATTGGTGTTGTTTTTGTCAGAAAAATAACATAGCAACTCTTGTACGACCCTAGCACAGTGAACTTTTTTGTAGTATTTTAAAAATTGCTATGGTAAGAAGTTAGCTAACAATATCTAGTTGATGCTTGATTTTTCTAATATTTTTTAATGAATATTTAATTTTTTACTAATTTTCTAAGTGGGCACTTCCTGAAAAGCAAAATTTTGGCCGTGCTCCCCCTAAAATTTTTTGAAGGTAATTGATTTTTATTTTTATTTTTTAAAATTTGTAGAATGGAGTCTAGTTTTTAAAAATGTAATTTATTTGAAATTTTGATGAATGGTTAATTTATAACGAAAAAACACCAAACACTATTTTTTGGCAAAAAAGAGACATGCAAACAAAAAAAATTATGGATGAAAGGCTTAACATTGTCAAAAAGTGAAAAAAATTACATCGTTGGATAGTTAAGAGAGAAACTAACATTACCCATGTGTTCGATTTTGTCGATATTGAACAAAGTGAAAAAAATTACATCGTTGGATAGCTAAGAGAGAAACTAACATTACCCATGTGTTCGATTTTGTCGATATTGAACCAGATGCAATCCTGATAGTGAGCATGAATCCGATTATGTGAAAAAATTGTAGAATTTGCAAAAACATGTCTCTGGTCGTTGGGAATGCCCTCCAAGCCTTTGGGTTGGTATTCCAAGGCAAATACCAATGTTAAGGCTCGAGGATTCCCAAAGCAAAATATAACACGAGCGCGTTATAACGTGCTCATGTTATGTATTAGTTTTGACATATTTTTTGCTTATCCAAGATACATGTCAAGCAAGATATAACACACATGCATTATAACGCTTGCGTTATGTCTTCCTTAATGTTAAATGCCACTATATTGAATGTTTGTTGATATATTTGTATGTTTGTATGTACATGTGTGTTGGTGTGTCATGTATGTATGTATGTAAGTATGTATGCCTATATGTATCAGTGCATGTATATTGTATGGATGCAGGATTGTATGTACATATGTATTATGCTTGTATGTATTTATGTATGTCTTTAGAGGGGGGGAGAATTTTAAGAGAGAGAGAGAGAGAGAGTTGTTTAGGTAGGGTGGGTTAGGGAGAGGGAGAGAGAGTCTGGAGAGAGGGAGAGGGGGTGGAAGTGAGAGTTTAAGAGAGGAAGTGGGAGAG